>JAOXNO010000002.1:14741298-14758112 GCA_028565335.1 Limnodromus scolopaceus | reverse complement strand
TGGAAGTGATTACAGTATATATTTTTAAAATACTTCTCCTCAATTTTTCTTCTGGGCAAGCAAGACAGCATGAATGCATTCCACTGTAAAACATTACAGTAGGGAAAGTGTTGAAAACTGCCCAGTTTAACCTCTCAATGACTTCAAAATTCTATTGGTCAAACAAATCTGCGTTTCAGCAATGTCTTACACTGTTTCTTCTATGCTTTCTGCGTTACTGATGGAATCAATGGAACTTCCCAACAATAATGGCATTATAAAGAAGTCACAAAGTAACAAATGAGGATCCCAAACTGTATAACAAGTTTGGGGGAGTTAAAAAAGATCTTTCACACCAACAAACACAAATGCAAATCTTATTTAAACTTCCTAGTGGCTAGATGCAGTTCATTTATTTACTCCATCCATTTTTAGAATCATTTTCAGACCTAACGGGTTGCTAACTAGCTGATTTTTATTTAAGTCACAAGGGTTTACCCAATGGGAATCTAAACACATTATCAGTAAAATAAAAACATGAACTATCTGATCTTTTTTTCTAAATAGTTCTGTTTAGCATATTGTATTTTATATCACACCGATATTGTTTGTTTTAAAAAAGCTTGCTATTTTTGATATCCTAACTTTGTAAGCCATATTAAATTGTGATGCCTAATTTCAAAGTATTTGTATTATATATAAAGGTAAATTTATATAAACACCTAAATAACACTTAAATTAAAATATTCATACTGAGTCAGATGTTGCTGTAATAGTAAAACTTATTTAAAACAAAATGGGAAAGAAGATTCCTACATAATCATCACTGAACCCGAAAATAAAATCTAATAGCAGGTAACAAAGCTGTTTACAATTAGCATGCTAATTCTGAAAGTGCAAGAAAAATAAAGAGCTATTTTCCAAGCTTTTTCACACATTCTGACTCCCCAAATAATCAGAACAAGAATAAAGTACAGAATTCATTTGTAAGTGCAAACTTCTAATGTCAGTATTCTTAACTATACTAGATAAGACAAAGCTGAAGTCTGTCTCAATCCATTGCTCATTTTGTGGCAAACCAAAGTTTTCAAACTTCAGCTTCTGCTTATTCCTGTAATCCCATATCAATGAATTAACTCATGCGACTAATTCTCAACTAGTAATATAACTTAAAGTGTTATAAAACCAGGTTTAACGACTTTTTACCACAACATACATTCTCCAAAGGGAAATAAGAAAAGATCTCACAAAGGCAAGCTTTGCATTTGTAGAAGTAAAACAGTGATTTTGGAAATGCAACAGAACTGCATCATTAAAAAAATAGGTCTTTCATATCAAGAACCATCAGCTATAAAGAGACCATGAGCAACTAGAGTTGACGCCCAAGGCTCTCTCTAAAAGAGAATACATGAGTCTAATGGGCTGAATAGCAAGGAAAAATTCAGATTATTTATCTGTCTGCACCTATCAGGCCCAAAAGAGATAAAAAAGCAGAAGTGCAGAACCAAAACACTAAAGAAAAGAGCCTATATAAAAAAATTTTGATACATGAATATGCCATCTTCAATTGCAAAATTTGGAATGAAAAATAATTTATATATAGATCTAGAAATATAGTATGTGTGCATATAGATATACATATTTATATGAAAAGGACATAACATATTTCACAATATTGGAAGGATTCAACTGTGCAAGACAGAAGGGTATTTTAGACCTGAAAATGTGCAGTGGAAAAGTAGGGGAAAAAAGTCCACTAAAAGTAAATTCCTGATTTTGGTACTTTTTAAAAGCTGATTTCAATACTTTTTCCAAGCATTGGTAACTATTTTTAATCTTAGCTTGCACAGAAACAGAAGAAGAGCAGCAAGTTTAGTTACATGTTCAAAATCACCCAAGTTACTGATATGTCTGAAAAAAGAAGCCCTGTCAAACGTCCAGTCCTGTGCTGCATTTACTGAATCACACTGCTGACATTATATTTTCTAGGCTGGCAGAAAATGCTTAGAAAATTAAGAGTTACTGTTATGGACTATACCATCTATTGTACATCCTCTAGCTGATACTTCAAAGAGAGGACAGTTTTCTATCCAACGAACTTCTCCAATGGATTCAAGCCAGTAGCTGACAATCTTTGCCAGTTTTGAGACCCCTAAGAATTTCTTACAAACACCAAACAGCCACTGTAACCCTATACTCTATTGGCTTGGTTTTCTTAGTTACTTTTCACAGCCTTCTACAACAGTTAATTGAAAGCCAAACAACTCACCCACAAACCACTTTGCAATATTTGCAGTGACAGAAAAAAAAGGCAACTCTGAAAAAATAAACTGTACGGAAACTACACTACAACAACTTTCTAGAGTTTGATAGAAAAATGTCTACAGGTTTCTCAAGCATATTTTTTTTATGTTCAATACGCTGATTTACATTGCTGTTTTGTAATATGGAAGAACTTAAAATTTGCATGTACTTCATTATTTTCAATAATATTTTACAATCCTTTAAGTATAGCAGAAAAGGACTTTAAAAGCTAAAGTCACAGAGTGCAGCTTGATCAATTCATCGAAACAAATCCTTAGGCATAAGCATCAATGAGAAAATTTACTCAGGCTTTCATTGAGAATAGCCCTGAAAAAAAAAAAAAATGTGACCAAACTGATAAAACATTCAAGAAAGATCCTGCTGAATTCATCTTTTCATACCTGTGCTGGATTTCTGTACATAATACTATGCCAGGCTTTTGAGGGGTAGAAGAATATGACTGTTGAGCTTTGTTTACATTGCTTAGAATTCTCTGAATGTAGAATCCCCTGATTTAGCTAAAACAGAACTGCTTGTGTCAGGTTCTGTTTACAAATGCATGGCTGCTAAACTGTAGCATGAGGTAACAAAGGTAGCATGCAACACTGTCCAGACAGCCTAATGTCACCCAAAACACATAAAGATGGATTGCCCTAATGGCACGCTCTGATGATTCTTCCAGTTCAAAATTCTCCACATAAGGTTTAACCTTCTAGTATTTGGGTTGGATAGATTTAAAAAAAACCAAAAACAAGGCACCAGCTAGACTTCCTTCCTTTTCCTGAGGAACAGATTAAAAAAGGAGACAAATTATAAAATTAAAACAGCTCAAAGATGCTGCAAATATTTTGCATTGACACTAAAACGCAGATGATACTCTTGCTTGTTACCAAGATACACAGCTATACTTTTCCAAGGTACATTCAGTACCTTCAGAATACATTTTATGGGATTAAATATAGCGGTTGACAATAACAAAGAAAATAGTGCATTTCCATGCGAAAGCTTAGCATTCTATCCTTTGCCGCAAGCTCATGACAGCATCATATTTGTATATCACAACTACCAGACGGCTCACTAAATCTACTCATCTCTACAGAAGTAATTTTTGTCAGATTTTACCCTGACAGGCACAAATTGTTTTTTTAACAGTACGTAGGAGTCACATGTTTTTCAATGAGAGGACGGTGGGCATCTGACAGAACTGGATGTCTTAGTTTACATGCAGTGAAGAGTATCTGTCTACGCGAGGCAGGATCATGCTCAACGTGGTATCCCCAATTCTAAGCGGTAACAATTACACTGTTTTTGAAATCAGTTTTTTTGAAATTTGAACTACAAATCAGTTTCTGTTTTCTTTTCCATTCTGTACCTACCTACCCTCCCTCAATTAAGTTAGTGTCTCATTAGAGGGCATGGAATTACATTGCAGAATTTGCCTTTTCACCCATGTACCCTAGCTATGCTGAGTAGAATCGATGTTCACAAGATGGAAAGAAGCAGCAGGGCTGCTTCAAACTTCTAAGAAGTCCTGTCCCTTCCCCTTTTGAGACAATATTAATAGCCCTTTCCTTTTTTCTCCACCTTCCCTACATTTCTCCTATCCTCATACTGACATGAAGGGAAGTGTCTGCAGGATGAAGACTCTGTTACCAGGAAGGAGGGAGCAGGATCAGTCAACAGTAGGCACAGTAGCTTCTACCTTAAATTTATGGCATTTTACTGTAGACTTCTAGACGACCCTGAGGACTTTCAGCTTCTAGGTGAAGCATGTGGAACAGGCAGTTAATATTCCCAGATTTTCACCTTGAATTCACAACCTCTCCGTTCAAGTTTCTACCATTAGATTTCCTTCTCTGTTCTCAGAAAGACACATAAGTTGTCTACTATAACTTCAGATTGAACCAAGCTTTCTGAACCTTACCAATGAGGAGAGTCATTAAAAAAAAAAAATATATATATATACATATGTATTATCTAGGGAATATGTCAAATTATGTTTGTGAATCCTGCATGTCAGTAGCTGGCATTTTAGCTATTCTGACTGAACGGCAGACTACTCTTCCAGCAATAGAACAGATATTAGACTTCAAAGGAAAAGTGGGACTTTCAGCAGCTTTAGTGGTAAACTGTGAAGTTGTCTGTGCTGCAGCATTTGAAGCTGAAATAAAGGATTAATTACAACAGAGAGGAACCTCCTGTGCCAAAGCAATGCACATTTAAGAAGCCACATAAAACTACCGGAGCCAAGTAGAATATGCTGAGAACATTTCTCAGGAAACTTGTACATATTCAAGTAACTATCAAACAACAAAATAAAAAAAAAAACAACCAAAACAACTCACCAAAACAACAACCAAACACTGAACATTTAAGAGACAAAAGGAAACTGATTTTAATAGACAATATTTTGTATGAAAATTAACTACTGCTTTTTGCAAAACATCAAAACAGCATTTTTTTTTTTAATTTTTTTTTTAACCACAAGCTTCATTCCATATACCCCACACCTCAAAACAAATCATTCACAACAGCAGAGTTGCACAAAAGCATATGCAGAATTATCTTTTAAAAATATGCATTATCACATCAGTGTATTGATTACAAGCACAATGTTATCAAATACACTGCAAGGAGAAAAAATATTAAATAAACAGTATTATCAACTGCATCATCAGAGCAACCCTTTGCATGGGAACGGTGTAAATGCCTTAAGGGGAAGCCATCTGTCTGCTCTGGTGAGCTTTGCAAATATGCTTCATTTGCAACAGTTGTGTCCATATCTTTTATTCGCCGACTATTGTTAGTGGCCCATGGGTGGAAGGTAAATTTCCTCTGCACCACACTCATCATGAGGATGCAACACAGCATTATCAGAAGGAACAATTCTGTATTTATGTACTTTCCTTCTAGCTGTATCTAAGAACAAGGGCTTTTCCTAACTTATGTTTGTCGTTAATATAGTGACACAGTCTTACAAATATTATTCAACAAAAAAGATATGTATAACAGAAGTAATCTTCTACAACAGTAGTTTCCCTAAGCCAGTTGTGCTTTAACTGTCTGAATACTAATCATGCTCTTGACTCTCTCCAAATAATCATACTGTTCAAAACTTGACACAACATGATTTTTAAATGTATTTGTTCTTCTTCATTTCAATGACAGAATACCACAGATCCTTTTTTTAAATAAATTAGGGTACGTAGTAGATGTCAAAGATGTCAGCAGAGTATATTTATTCCCACTGCAGGAAAAGTCACACGCTTTATAGTAGTATCAGAATAGTTTCTACAAGTGTGGTCATCTAGAGGTCACTGAAGTCACCACAGCAGAAAGCTTCTGAAGATGACCTTACAGCAGGTAACTCCCATAGCAACAGCTATAAACTGACAAACACCACAGAAATACGTTAGACTACACTGAGATCTGGCTTGCAAAACAAGGCTTCTAAAAATTTGTAATTTTAATTAAGATAAACACTTATGAATTGTATTTGTGGTATACACTTAATTTTCTATTTCTCCACTTTCTGAGTAAAGAATTCAAATGCAAGGTTTTAAGTCCAATTAAATCCAATCCTCATGTCATTCTTTTACTAAACATGCTGTTTATCCTTTTCTTGATATGATTTTAGCATGAACATCTACTTTATGCTCACCTAAACCATCTCCATAGAGTAGTATTTAAAACTGGTAAAATTGAAGAGAAAATATACTATTTATGTTTGATTAGCCATACACTTCACAGGAGGCTTAACAGAAAAGAATGTTTAAGATTGGCGTATATTAACACCAAAAAGCAAGCTGATAGAGAAAGAATTGAAGTCAGCCACCTTTCTTCCCATATTACCAAGTCATAGATGATAATAAAGTAACTTATTCCTTCTAAATATTGCCTCATAGTAGAGAAATCAGCATGTTCTTGTTTTTATTTTTTTTGTTTAACTACTATTTCTTTGATTTTATTTTTTACAAGACAGGATCCACTGAAATTGCAGCAGTTCCACAAACACAAGGTGACTATCTTCAAGGTGTACCGACAACCAGAAACATTACAGCTACATTGCAGAATTGAATAGTCCAATGCTATAGAAATACACACAGTAAAAGAACTTTCTCTCCCACAGGACTGTGAGCAGAAGCCCACCCTTCGATCCACAGCAAAAACCCTGAAAAACATTCCTTGGTATTGTCAATAATAAATAAATATTCAGAAGAAGAAAACATATAAATGGAACTTAAACTAGCTGCAGTTACCATAGAAACCAGCAAGACTTACTCAACACTTCCTACTCTATTCTATTATCATTCAGTCTCTCATGAACTCAAACGGAGAAGTATTGTTCCGATTCCTATGGAAACCCTGGAAATAGCCCACATCATTGTCATAGGAGATTTAAGCAATCTAGAACACATCTCTTGGATTCATTTATGTGCCACAAAGGCCTATGAAAGATTGAGAACAACTAAACAAACAAAGTCCATTTCTCAATATAGAGGAGCAGAATCCAAACTATTCCCTATGAGAAGCAGGTAAGTAACAAATATTGGCAAGCAGTTTATAATCTGTGAACAACTGTGACAAACAGATCTGTACAGTTACACTAACACACCGAAAAGTACATCCCTCAGCAGCTTTGTATCCTGTCTTTATACAAATGCCCTAACTTGAGAAGACTATGCCCTTTTGTCTTTATGATATTTCTTATTTGTTGAGCTGGGTCAGGAAAGAGGAAGTTTTAGAGATGTATAGCATATAATCTAAAATGAATACATAACGCAACTCAGAAGACCTTAAAAAAAAACCAACCTGCTACACACAGATTCAGAAATACACATACCATTAAATAATCAAGATTTGTGAATAATTGAATTACTACATATTAAAGGTAAAAGGCTTCCCAATCACTCCCTTCCAACTAGATCAATATCCCTTTTTTCTGCTCTATTCTAAATTTCTGCTCTAAAGATGTAGAGTGAGTAAACTTTTAATCTAGTGATTAGAAGGTAGGATTGCAGGGCGTAAAAAATGCCCCCACCCTCCTCCCTTCCAAGCCAATTTAGTTGTCTATCTAGCACAGAGACAAATCTCTGACCATGTTATTAAGAGATGTTTTTTAGGAAGAACAGGAAAGAACAGTAATTTTCTATTGTCCATTTCACTCATACAGTCTTTGGAATTGGTATGTTGGAAGATCTCCCCTTCCCATACTCTCTAATAGCTGTTTGGTATCAGCTGACCATTTGCCCAATCCATTTTTTAAATTTGTTGACACTGTCTACACAGTAATTGGGGTTTAGGTTTTTTTTCCCCTGATACATCGCCCTGTTTTCACACACAATGAAGTTGATCTGCCCCACGTTTGCTGCCATGGGTATGAGTGTGCTACTAATTTCTACACTTTGAAGTCATCAGCAGCTCCTTTGTATTTTACTTTCTTCATCCATGAAATAAAAATAATCATCTGCCTTAAGAGACAGTTGTATACTTTATTAATTAACAGCTACTTATTGTTCTGCCATCCTCAGGGACACGTAGAAAGGCAAGTTAATGGTTAATGTGATTAGATAACTTATAATCATTATAATGTTCTGAAATGTTTAGCAGTCCCAAATGGTCAGGTAAATTCTCATTTTTATGCTAGGAATTGGAAGGAGATTCACTAGAGTAGAAAAAAGAAAAAAGAAAAAGAAATTCTTTACAGTGAGAGTGGTGAGGCACTGGAACAGGTTGCCCAAGGAAGTCGTGGATGCCCCATCCCTGGAAGTGTTCAAGGCCAGGCTGGATGGGGCTTTGAGCAACCTGCCCTAGTGGGACGTGTTCCAACCCCTCCCCATGGCAGGAGGGTTGGAACTCGATGATCTTTAAGGTCCCTTCCAACTCAAACAATTCTACGATTTTATGATTCTAAAAAGTATGCTCTCCCCCCTGAAACAGTATGACAATAAACCTCGTACTGAAAAATTTAGTGTATCTTTTGAAATCTTTCAAATCTTTCACATCCTGAGAAACTCCAATTTTTCTTCAACTTTTGCGAACTACTTTACTTGCATATGAAAACAAGTCTTGATATGGATCTTGGTTCAATGAACATACTAAAAAAACCCACCACAAAACAAAACCCCCAGACCACTGAGGACGTGGCACACCCTGTGGTTCCTGCCTGTACAGTCAGACCCGGAGGCTGAGAAAGGCTTCTCCCTACTCCTCTAGTTCAGAAACCTAGAGCACAATACAAGGGAAAATATGGCAGTAGTTATTTTTGCCTAACTAGGGGAATTTATAGACCACACCAAATTTTCCTTAACTATCTAAGAAAAATTGTAATATCATAACCAATAGACTGCAAAACAAATCCTGTCATCCAAGAACGGATGTGCTTCCCTGCTGAAAAACTAATGTCATGTTTGGATTTGTTAAGGGCTTAGGATATTATGAGTATGAAAGACTAAATCACTGAAGAATACATTCAATTTCTATTGTCAAGTCAATTAATACATTTTATTCTAAATTAAGCCTTATTCAGATTAACTGCATCCTAAAACCATTATAGGTGCTCAGAAAAAATAAAAAGTACATTAATTCCACAAGAAGGCTGGTTTCAAGACATCTCCAGGATGACAGGGTCCCACAATGGAAATAAAAAGACCTACCAAAATTTACGAGAGCTTTGTTTATCCTTGAGAAAGCTTGTTAAACTCCATATTCAAATTCTGAAATGTATACTACTCAAGGTTGCTCAAGGTTTCTCTTCCTGCATTGCAAATCTAGTAAAATAGCTGATATTGTCAAGAACGCTGTCAAAAAATCTGTATATATACCAAATGCACCTGCCCTCTCCAAATTCATTTCTGTCAGGGATACCAAATTATCCTTTGAGCATCTATTCTCATTACAGTCATGAGAGAACTGTTACTGCCTTTGGAAGCAGGAGAAACCCCACATAATTTCTGTGCTGCTAAATTTCACTTTGGCTGCTAGGCAACTGTAACTTATTGCAAGAGGTGGCGGGGTATTTTTTTCCTATTCTATGTTAAAAGAATTTGAGTTCTCTCCTGCAGAAAAAAAAAAAAAAACATAGCAAGAGGAAAGCAAGCTGAGAAAATATCCTAAAAAAAAAAAAAGCAGTATATAGCATATTTATGCTTTTTCCAGGAAAATCTACTATAATTACTTTATATTTTAAAATCCACTGGTTTTCCTGACTTGTATTTTTTTCAAAACACTCCACCAGCTCTCAAGAAATTCCTCTGAATACAAACTTTTCAAAAAAAGAAAAAAAGAAACCACAGAAAACCCAAATAACCACCAGTACTTTTAATTCCATTGCTTCATGTATGGTTTTTTGCCCTGTAGGGTACTCATTTAATTTTTAATGAGTCTCCTCTTTATAACATATTTATGGGCAAAAGCTATGTCTTCTCTAAGCTAAAATAACTGACTCACACTTAAGAATGTTTGCTTGAGCAAGAATTTTGCCAATTAGTTTCATTTCAGTACTACATGTTTTTATAATTAAACTGCAATCATTATAAAAAATTAGAAAACCTGAAGGCTTACATTTTTTTAGAGCGACAGAAAGATGCTACTCTTATCTTTCCCTGAATGTGCAGTGAGGCCTTCTAGCATTTTTAAGAGTTCTTCTGAAGTTCAGTCAAAGGTTTAAATCTTTCCATACTAAACAATTAGTGCACTCTCTATTCACTGGATGGTCTTTGATTCAGACTTTTAATCACCTTGTAAAGTTTTGACACCAGTTTCTCAGAAACTGTAACATCCAACCTTGCAAAATGAGACCCCCTACCAAGCACAGTCCCAAGTCCCAAATTTTACTAACCTCAAAACTTTGTTCTGTCTTACAAATGTTTTGGCAAGACTTGCATTTGACCATGTAGGACAGTTAGAGCCGGGGAAAAAAGAACAACTGCTGGATTTTTATTGAGAGATGAAGAGAATGTAGCAACAAGTATACATTCCAAACAATGTTACAAAAAAAATTCTATTTTAAATGTACACTGGGGAACATATAGTCACTTTTTAATTTAAGAAAATACCTTCATATACCAGTTCCTCATCTCTAGGTTTTTAAATGGAGTTAATTATTAAGAACATTAAGAAAGCAACTTAATCTAATTAAATAACTTATTACTAAACAATTTAAATAATTAATATACTACTGACATTAATTGCTGTCCCCTCTTTTCTTCCCCCCCAGTTCCCCAAAGGACTTTCCTTCTCCTCTTTCTTTCCACGTTGCCCATCTAAAAAATGTTTTCATCATGCAATGATTAGAAAACAAAGCCTTATACACTCCATTTTAACACAAATTTTCCTGTTTCTGACTGACCTTTAGGTACTGTGAGAGTCAAGGCAGTAGGCAAAACTACCACGTGGTGCTCAGCACAAGCAAAGTAAAGCTCACATCTCTGTGATGTGTTTACAGGTCACGTGTTAAAAATGTAACAAAACAATTTGCTCCACCACTTTATCTTCCAGTTTTGCAATTGAAATAATGATTTTTCCTTCTTTGGCAGGTTAAAGGAGAGTCCACGTTCAACTGTGTTCTAGACTGAGCTGTGGTAACTTCAACAATATACTTATGACTTTCTCCTGAACATCAAGCACTTTACTTAATTAAGGAAGTCTTTTTCTTTTTACTCAAATGATTAAAAAAAATTAATTTCAGGAAGAAAAATCAGTTCATAAATGCCTTTAATTTCCTGCTGCTTCAGATTAATTATGAATGTGTCTGATTCTTCTTTGAGAAACTCACCTCAGGAATTTTTATCTGTTACTTCCATCATCTACAGCATTATACAGCACTTCAAACTAAATCAGTATTTCCCTTAACAGATTTTAAGTAAACTGTTACATTTTATTGTTATTTATATTTATGCCACTCAGCATCAACTGCAAACAGAACTGCATGAGTTCAATTAGCACATTCTTAAATCACGTACTTATGCAATCTAATATGGACACATTTTTAAACAGCATGTAAAATTCTCATCTACATTATTTAAGACCACAAGTCACATTTTCAAAGGTTGTGTAACCAAGAACATTAAGATCCAGTCGTGCTTTTAAAATCTAAAGAATCAGGAGAAAAAGATATTCTGACCACACAACCATAGGCACCATACCTAGCCAGCTGTTTTCTGCAGTACTTCAGGAAACTAAAAAGGGTTCTAACATTCTGGATGACCCTTTACAAATGTCTTCCTCCAAAGCCTGCCATTCAGATGAAACTGGGTAGTGTGAATATTCCTTTGTGCATAAACCAGTTCTGAAATGTCAAATACAGAATTTAGCTCCTAAAGAGGTAAGAAAGTCCAGTTTATTTCAGTACTTTGTCTCTACAATATTCACATAAACTACAGCATCAACTGCAATATTAGCATAATCCCATGTACACATCACTTTTACATCTGTTCCATCTAATCTTGCTATCATTAACAGACAAGAATTACATACTACGAGACACTAAGTTGACATAACAATAAAACAAGTGATGCTCAAATGTTTTGAAAATTTGATGGTTTAATTATTTAGAATGTAAATTTCTCACTCTTGTATCTCATGTTGCTTCCCCCAACCAAAACAACCAAAAAAAAGTTCTTTTTTTAACAAAAAGAAAACTACTCCTGGAGACTGAAAGAACAGAAATCTGTTTCCTAATGGTTCTCTGTCAGAATTGATACAAAAACACTCTGAAGAGCAGGGAACAGAGGCAACTCCCATCTCATGTGACCAAGAGCTAAGAGCACAATTGGAGATAATAACACGATATATTTGAGATACTATCCTTTTCAATACACCTACTCTTAGATACTCACATGATGAGGGAGTACCATACTAAGAAATGACACAAGGCAAGAATTTCGTATTGAAGAACCAGACATAATTGGCCACTCTTGGCCAATAATTCCCCACTTTGATTCAGAAATATAATAGCTGGCAGAAACAGGTTGCATCAAGTTAGTAGGAAATCATGAGTAAATCATAATATTTTCAAATATTATTTCAAAATATTGACCTAGCTACATTCTATATCTGCAAATAATGTGAATATTGTCTCTAGCTCAATGTTCAACCATAAAGTAAGATTTAAATGAACAGTCAATGTTCATACTGGAAACGGTCTTCCAGAAATTACATTGTATCAATTCAAATCCTGAAACTGATAAGAGCTATCTTAAAATAAATGCATCTTGTTTTCTAAACTGAACAAAATTAACTAACAGACTCCATACATCACTACTTATTTCTCAGATGGTTAGTCATATTGATGAGCCTAGATGTGTAAAATACCTGCTGTTATGCCTTGACAAGAATATAAATACACTCTTAGAAATAATCTGACCCAATGACATTGGCCAGCTGTCTATAAAAAATACTGGAAATAAACTAGTCCCTTATAAGATGCAATGGTAAGTTGCAAGTATATAAAAAAATACCCCAAAAGAAATAAATAAGTCATCAAATGGAATTGAATAAGTTCTCCCAGTATCTTAAATGAAAAAAGAAAAAAAAACCCCGAACCAAAACCCAACATGATAAAATGTGTAATTGTTGGTTTGCATTTGTGCTTACATATACCTCATTAAAAAAAACACAGGCCAATTTCTGATTGCACAGCTAGTAGCACAGGACTATCACCAGTCTGGGTGATTTCTAGACTTGATACTTAAATTAGATCAAGAAGCATGGCTTTAAGATTTGTCATTTTTAATGCTGAAGAAGTCAGGAAAACATGCAAGAGATCAATATGCTGCCTTTCATAAGACAATCATGTCTTTGAAGTTTCACATAGGAGACATGTAATGCTAAAAGCAGCAGCGGAACATGCTTTCAAGCTATTGATAGTCAGCATTTAACATAAGCAAATGGGCAGAAGGTATTTTTAGGAAAAAAATAATCAATATAATATTTTATTGCATTAGGTAAGACAGTACCAATTGAGCCACCTCAACTTTTCACTGCAGAAGACTTGATTGGAAAGTGCAACTTCTTTTTTTTTTTTTCCTTCCTTCCCACCGCCCAAATAATTACTCTGTAGAGCAGAACTGACTTACAGTAAAATATCTCTTAACAAAAGGAAACAATCAAGGACAAAAAATCTGTTTTCAATTTAATGCAAACTTTCCAAAATCTCAATGGGATTCTCAACATTTTTAAATGGGATTTAAATCACTTTAGCTGTTAGTTTATAAGCACATGCATTCCAACAAGGAAACTAATCAAAATCACACAGGAGACACTTTTTACTACAGTGAACTGCAAAGAAAACCCTTGGCAATTAAGTATGATTTGACAAGGCTATAAAATAATTATATTCAAATAAAGTGAAAACTATAAAGTATTTTCAGTGGAACTTTAAACCACACATTATTAATATGTGACTGTTGTTCTATTTGATAACTGTTGACAGGATTGAAGGATTTCTTAAACTAATAAAGAATAAGATCAAGAGAACATAAAATCATTACTAGTCTATTGAAAGTATCACAAATCCCACTGCATGGCAAATTCAAACTTGTCTTTGCTTTACAGTTCTAGCCACTATCTACATTGGTAACACTGTGCTTATTTTCCAAGTTAGCTTCCATTTTTGCTAGCACAACTTTACCTCCAGACAAAATAGGCCTATAGAAATTAATAATCTCAGTGTTTGTATCAGAGTTCAAAATCATGGTGCCAGAATACTGAAATAGGCTGGCAGGTGACCTGGAAGTCTGTTTTTTCTTACTTGCTGTCTCTGCTTCTCCCTTGCAGTAGGAATCAGTCTGCTATTTAAGTTCCAAAAGAGAAAACTGGGATTGTGTCAGTGCTGATACAACAAGCCAATCAAAAATCCTCCACTAATGCTGGGACACAGTGTTTGTTAAAAAAACGTTGCTTAAAATAAGAATATAGAAAATTATAGAAAACTTACAAGTACTCTGCCAGTTAACGTCTGGGCAGATATCATGACTCCTGCCCAATCCTTCACAGAGGTCATCCATCCCACTTCTGCTGCCACATTCTCCTCTTTTTCATCTGTCGGTTTGCAGGCCCCATCTGCCTGTGTATCTCCACCACCATTGATCTTCTGGGCTTCCTGAAAAATAAGTATTTGGGTTAGCTGGTGATTAGCAATTTGACAGTGAAAGTCAGTGTATAGTTGGGGCTAAGAAATGCTATGAAAAAGGCAAATTGGTCTTCCTGGATTCCTGCTAGATGACATTAAGCACCTACTCAGCCTTATCTCTTTAGAAATATATATATATATAGTTACCAACTAAATAATAATAGTCTCCTTGACACTAAATCTTAAAAAGATATACTTGACATCAAATATGCTATACGTTCCTTCCCTATAAGCAGGATAATTGCCAAGACCTACATATGCAATTATAGAGCTACATATGAGTTTTTAAATACACTGATGGACCTTTTGATGTATTAGTCCAAAACAATGTGTACTAGGTGTGAACATAATTTATGTATGATTTTAATTTACTATCACTAGAATTAATTATCTGAGTAAACCTTCACTGAGAAGCATGATCCAACAAGACAATAATTATCAAGTGTGAGGGGAACAACATATACCATAGAGAATCTGCAGGGAGCTGCCACAGTATCAGTGAATCAGTGTTTCAATAAGAGTGTTTAATATATCACAGGAATTCTTCTGTTGGTAAATGGCTCTCGTAGAACAGTGAGCTAGAATTTAAAGAGAAGCCTCAGCTGCACTAAGCTGACTGATGAGTCACATGCACTGGAATTCATATCAGTCTCTCACGGATGCTGCAGCAAGGAAGTCATGCTCTGCAACTGCCTGCTATGTGCTACAGTCACGGATGCTGCACAAAAATCAAGGGAAATGATAGGAAAAGCCAGCCTAGATTGTACAGCGCTTAAAACATACCATAAGCAAAGTATCAGACTGTGCCATGAGCATGCCTTTGGTGACAGCATAGTACTAATGACTTCCTGAATACTTTACAAGTTATGCTAAACAGGCATATGGGAGGCAGCAAAATGCAGTGCTGAGGCAAGAACTGAGCACTTGAACTGCACCCATAGATCTACATTAGTGCTTCAAGAACTCTGCACAGACCAACAGCTTGAAAGATCTTGTTTATAGATGACTTGCCTGTAGGCCACTAAGCAAGAAATCAATTGCCATTAATCCCCTTTGGGATATCCATTATACAAGCAAAGATGTTGACGCTGGTTCAGTGATTATTCCTACAGTAGGAATACTACGCTATCATGGTTGAAACGCATAGCTGTGAGATGGCCTTGAGGACACAGCTGGATATAAAGGTAAGGGCACTTCCTGAGAGCAGCACTGAACTAATAAGCCAGTTGCACTGAATCTGTCAACAAAGGACAGACAGCAACACCAAAAATGTAATATAGAGACCAACAGTTGTTTTTAGAGAATCTCAATATTGCAACTTAATAAACTAATCAGATTCTTCTCCGTTAGTCTCCCTCCTGAAAGACAGGCTCTATCTTCTCACTAGCAATTACAGCACAGTGCATGATGTGGCTATATTGATAATAACAAATTATTCAGAGCTACAAGAGTAATTCAGCATTTCCTAAGCAAATAACCAGACAGAAGATAAAAGCCACTTTATATTTGCATAACTGGACCTCATTCCCTGACAAATTTGGGTACAGTGAATCAGATGTTTTGCACTCTGCATGGGGAGATGTACAAGGCACTGCACACACTCAGAGCACAGCCCACAGGAGCAAGGTCACCGCTCGGGACAGCCACGTACGGCACGGCACACGCCATTTCCAGGAGAGTAGCGCCTGGCTAGGGACAATTTGTGACCCATGTCATCACCAAGCCACATAGATCAGTCCCAAAGAAATGCCTTGACCACCATTCACCACCATTCATGCTGCTTTGATTATAAACCAGGAATGAGAAACCTAGCTTCATTTTCTTTTTTTTTTTTTGGTTAGTGGATGATGTGGCTGTATATATCAGAGATTGTAATAACACAAAATATTGAAGGTTAGGGAACCTAGACACACCTCCAAGGCACTGGGGGCCCTCACAGGCCTCACTGGCCACAGCTGTTCTCCTCCAACCCTGTTTGTGGCCCCAGAGGCCGGCCCAGGGCCACCAGCCCCCCACAGCCCAGTCATATCCAGCTGTGGGCCCTGCTGAGCTGGACCCAGCCATCCCACATCTCTGGCTGATCCCAGTTGCCCTCCTCAGGCCTAATCCTACCCTCACCCACAGCCTGATGTCCCAGGCTGGCCCAAGGAGGTTCTTGGTACCCAGGGGCTGGGGCTGGCCCCAGCCTGCCTGCCCTGCTCCTGGGCGGCAGCAGTGGGACAAGGCCCCAGCTGCCAGGCCTGAGCACTACCCAGCCCTCAGGGAGCCCCCTGACAGCTACTGGCTTGTTAAAAGTTACATGTGCCATTTTGTCTGCCTTTTCATAGAATCATCTAGGTTGGAAGAGACCCTTGGGATCATTGAGTCCAACCATCTACCCTACTCTACAAAGTTCTCC
>JAOXNO010000002.1:14728960-14741198 GCA_028565335.1 Limnodromus scolopaceus | reverse complement strand
GGGATGGTGACTCAACCACCTCCCTGGGCAGCCTATTCCAATGCCCGACCACTCTTTCTGTGAAAAACTCTTTCCTAGTGTTCAGTCTAAACCTACCCTGGTGGAGCTTGAAGCCGTTCCCTCTCGTTCTGTCATTAATTACCTGTGAGAAGAAACCAGCACCAACCTCTCTACACAACAGTTTCCCTCTGCATAGCACAGTGGGCTTTTACGTGCTGGACAAGTTTATACTGAATAAAAGTATTAATGTGGTTTTCACGGTAAAGGAGGTGTAATTATCTCTTCCTCTCTGGTAAGAAACTGACATCGTGATTAAGTGCCTAACTCAGTCACCAGAGAAGTTATCAGCATAGTGAGGATGAAACCACAGACTTTCTTGATTTTTTCCATCCAGCACCCCTATTTAAAATCTCAGGTTTGCACACCTTGCTAAAAACATAAGTACCGATTTTGATATAGAAAGGCCCAGAACTACAGACTATTAAACAAAAACAAACAAAAAAAACTAAAAGGAAAAGTTTATTTTATGGTAGTGAACTTGAAAATACTGAGATTGGAAAATTTTGTTATTGGTTACATATTCCTTCCTTACCCCTAACCTTTTTGTCACTATATCAAACTGAACTTTAAAGACGTGATTATTCATAAAATTCTAAAAATAAAATTTTGTAACACTCAAAATAGTAAATAATTTACCTAATTGAAGGAGAAAGGTAGCTGTTATATTTTCAAGAGGTTCTAATACCCTACAGTTCTTTTTGCTGTATTGAATTTTGGTTGCCAATAGAATAGAGCAGCAAGATGTGACACCTATTCAGTATTTGATTCTCTGAAAGTATTAAAGTCTGTAATATATTTGAATAGCTGTATTTCTGCAGTTATACCACTTATTTCACCTCTATTAAAACCACCCACCCATATTATTTTTTAATTAAAATATAAGTAAAACAATCATCCCCTGCCAAGCATCATTTGGAGAAGAGTCTCATGATGAACTACATACCAAACCTAACTTTTGCCATTACTGTAGCTATAATTAATATGCAGATTAGTTGCTGTTATGTAATATTTTTATTCAGTTGGGACGTTTTATATTTTTTATCTACATGGCTAGCTTCTTAGCTTACTTAATTGTCAGTTAAGTATTAAGAAAAGTTTATTCCCAAGTCATTATGCAATTGTGGAGAGATCATTAAGGGAGATTTAAAGGCTGCTTTCATTTACACTGTGTACAAATCAGTCCTGTTCTTAATGGTATAGTCCTGTTCCACTACTATTTCTTCACCTCAAAGCATTGAGTAACCAACACCATAACCTGGAATAGGTGCTTAAAAAAAATAAACTGACAGTGACGATAACTGTTTAATTATTTACAGGCTCAGTAGCTACAAGTAAGATAATACTATGTTTATCCACTCTGTTTACCTGTTGTTTCGCAAAGTGTTCGTTATTTTAATTATTTGATGACAGCAGCATTCAGGTAGACTAAGTGAGAAGCAGCATATTTTGCTGAATATAAATTTCCTGAACTCAGTGACAAAATGGAAAAGAATGCATGATAAGAAGGTGTGTAGAGGAATCAGGACTCACTGTTCTACCAGTGGTTTTACACGAACCTGGACCAGAAACTTCAATGCTTTGTTTTGTATTTTCAACACTGAGTATTGATTTAGATTACACAAGTGCTGGGATGCTTAAGCAAACAGACTTCAAAAGGACAAAGACACTCAAAAACAGTTTTCATTTTTGAAATCATAGTCCTACCTGCTTCACTTTACCTGTCTAGAATACCTGTATAAACACAGAACTAATGCACAGACATTCCATTCAATCCGGAGCTGCACAAAATAAAATCAGAAAATGATAAAAAATTTAAAACATCATCTGGGAATAATCTGCCTTTTTAGAAGCCCTGAAAACCCTGGACACTATGAAGACAACCTGGTAAGCTCTCTCTGAAGTACTGGTACTGAAAAAAACTTTGTCTCTTGTTAAGATATGTTAGAAAACATACGAAACACTCAGGTAATGCAAGGAAAATGAACTGGGTTAAAGTTTGGTGAAACAAAGAAAAGGAATTCTGATATTTGTGCTGATCTAACATTTAAGTAGTATGAATAGCACAAAAAAATCATGAATTATCAACTGTAATGAGAAGACGGGGCATCAAGTTGTGTCCACACCACTCAAGAGGAAGCAGTATGCTCAACTGAGCAGATGAACAATAGCACCAGTGGAGCAAGCCCAGTACTGGCCTTGGAATTCCAGCCTAGAGAACACAAGATGACAAAGGGCCTCCCAGAATGTCAGTTGCACCTGGTTTGAAGTATGCAGTAATAAAACATAGTTTGGGGAAATTAGGGAAGGGCTGCTTTAGATAATGATGTCAGCAACTTGCAATTGCTGACATCTATTAAACTGCCGCTCAACAGCACTGCATTCCTAAAGCCTGCATTTTAAGAAGTGTTTTATATCAGATCAACAACACTTTCATACTGGCCACTCTCATACATTGGAAATCTGTTTAAGTTCCTTTCCCTTTCCCCAAATCCACCAACAGATGCTATGTGAAGAGGAATCACTTTGCATATAAGACTATCTCTCCTTTCTGTTAGGCAGACCTCTAAATCACTAAGATTAAACTTATTATACTTCTATCAGTAATTCAATTACATGCCCTTAGATAAATTGTTTCACCATTTTGATAACTCTGAACAGGGATCTTAAATTTATATAAAACCATAATATTATGATGCATTCTCAGGAGCCGGGTAACGTACTGTGCATGTCAAGACATCAGGTATCTACTGAATACATTGCCCTGGCAGATGTTCCCCATCAGATATAGTTACCATCTGTAGTCTTCATCTTAATAGTTACTAAGTACCAGTTCATCCAGTGCAAATAAAAAGTAAACCAAAAAACCTGAAGCAGTTTAGCAAACACAGGATTTGACTGGAATATTAATAAACAAAGCAGATGGGAATGTGAGAAATAAATAGCTCTACGGAGACCTATGATCCTCTTTGAATAGAGTCAGCCATGTAGGAAACAGAAAGTAAAGGCCAAAGCAGCTAAATATGAGCTAAGAGGTACTCCCTGTAAACTGGCCTATCCACAGCATTTCTTTGAATATTAAGTTCTTGGTCAATATTAGGTTACGTTGACGTCAGTTATCATACAGTAGCTACAGTTTGGCTAGTTTCAAAGGATTAATTATTGATACCCAGAAAAACATTATTCCTTTCACTGAATAAAAGGAAACAGAATGATCTCTGGAAAACACGGCTGATTAGACAGCCAAGCATTTTTCTCTCATAAAATATTCACAAGCTATGTAATTTGGTGCTTACAAATTTGGCAGGTTAAGAAAAATTAAGTCCAAAACAGATTCCAAAACTTTTGCTTGTAGTTTAAGACTGAGATGGTAAACTTCTGTGAGACAAATATTCTTCTTGGTTTCTGCATTCCTGCAGAAATTCTGAGAAGCTCTTTGCCTGTCCTTACTACCAACCAGAACCTTACTCTCTGCACTGATGAAAAAAAACGCCTTCACTGTGAAAAGTCTAGGTTGCAAGACCAAATACATTTTTCTCTTTTTCCAGTGACCAGCTTCTCTGTTGCATTTGTGCATATTTTCAGTAATCCTGACAGGGTTTTGGTTTTTTTCTGGGCCCTTAATATTTCCAGTATGGGTTACTTGTATAAAATCCCCCTTTCATGTCATTGTTTTGACTGACAAAACTGCTGCAGTAGAGGAATTAATTCTAAAACCTTGACCTAAGAGGCAAGGGAAACTAGGTTAGTAAAACACTGTTCCAGCCATGATCCCACAAACAGCATAACAGTCTGTCAAATGAAGGGTTCCTGGGTATGGTTCTCACTTAAAAATATGAAACAGTAGACACCTACGTTATCTCAAATCTGAAGAAAATACAAAAAAGATTCAGTTCAAAGTTTAAGAATTTCTGCAAGCTAGTGGCGGTGTCATGATGTAACAACTCCACTGATGTATAACAGTATTTCTGAATAACTGGAAACTGAGTGATTTCCGAATCAGCCTAAGAATTGGGAAACATGCTGAAACCTTGTTCTGCCTCCAAACTTACTAAGTCCTGAGCCACTTTATCGAGTCTGTTCATGTCTTCACCCCACAGCTATAGAACAAGAGTAATGGCAGTTTCTGTTGCACTGGGGATCTTATCAAGATAAATATATTTATGATTTTAAGTGTTCTGGTATTACACAAATGGCCAATGACAACAGGTATAGTGTAGGGAATCATACAGTAAGGCACGCTAGAAACATACTGGTAAGGATTGTTAGGCTCGTTATACAAGATAGTTAAACATATAAGACAGAAGTGTAAAAGGGAAACCATGAAGAACTCCAGGAATTATAGTGAAATGAAAAAGCATAGTCTTAATAATGATACCAGGAAAGTAAAAATCGATGATAAAACCAGTGCCCATTGTAGTGACAGAAGAGTAAACATAGGAGGAATACCTAAGGATTGCACAATACGACCATCCAACAACAATTAAAAAAAACCCACACACTTAATGAAAGAAATTGACAGAAGGAGAGCATGATTCTCACAACTAAGAGTCTGTGATGAAAACAAAGTAATTAGAAACTTACATGCATTCAAATGGACAAACAGTGTATTTTAAAAAAAATTATAATTCTTGGTTCAAGTTAGCAACAGTTTATGGCAATGTTATGTAAGCTTTGACTATAATTTCAGAAGTTTATGTTAATAATTTCATTTATATTTATTCATAAAAATAAATCCTTAAGTTTTCCTTTGGTACTTCTGATTGTATATCAGACCACATTT
Source organism: Limnodromus scolopaceus (assembly GCA_028565335.1). Classification (NCBI taxonomy): domain Eukaryota; kingdom Metazoa; phylum Chordata; class Aves; order Charadriiformes; family Scolopacidae; genus Limnodromus; species Limnodromus scolopaceus. The sequence continues at coordinate 14,736,358 of JAOXNO010000002.1, read as the reverse complement.
ACAGGCATAAATAACTACTGAACTTTTCATAAAGCTGCATAACAAATTAAATTACTGCCTGCAATAAATAAACAAATAAAAACAGGATAAGCCAGTGATGTACAGGTTAGAAGTATTCACTGTAAATATTTTGAAAATTTTTAAACTAACATCTACAGTATCCATAAATTTATTTTCCTTTTCGATAGTCAACAGAGCATTTCATATTCATTTCCTTTATGAAGATTGAATTATCATCATATTAAAATATTTCCTAAAGCCCCTCTTCAATTATAAAGTAGGATACAAAAGGGCAAAACAAGGATTTCATTTTATTAATGGGGATACTAAGTTTAAATCATAAGAGGCATATCATTATTCTTTGGTCCCTACATACTTTAGAAATAGGTACCACACGCAGATTAGACAACTACTATGCAAGACAGAGTACTAGTCTTTAACTGTCTGTTCTGTGGTTCAAGCATTATACTGAGACTATTCTTTCAAAATATATTTTCAAAAGAACTTTAGAGTAGCCATACCAGATCACTAACCTTAAATGTGATGGAAACTAAACTTGTAAAAATATATGAAGACGTATCAGATGGGACTGAGTTATCAAAGCTACAGAAAGGAGATCCTTAATGGAAAACGCATAGGTAAGAGTAGAAAGGTGCAAGCATTTTTCTCCCATTTTGTTTCCTCCTACCTAATAGCAGGCAAAATCAAAGTATATACTCAAAAATAAAATTGGTACAGTCATTACTGTGAAATAAACACTATCAAATCATCTACATCCTATTGATGGATTAATCAATGAGAAATTTCTTTGTCAGAGATGATAAAACAATTTAAATATCAATAACTTAACAAAAACTTATTATAAGCAACGAAAACTGTATTTCACTTACTGTCTTCAAACTTAACTCACATTTGTGACACTGTATGATTCATTGCAATCTAAAAGTTTCACGGTGCTTTACGAACGTGAGAAAAAGGTCTTAAAAATGAGAAAAAAATAAACAGTGGGGAAATTACCTAACTTGTTTATCTTGATTACAGGAAGTACTTTAGCTGATTGCTTATAATTTTGTTGTTGTTGTTAACATTAAGCAATAACCGTCTCCAATCCAAGTTCTTCAATCATCACCTCAGCATTTTTTTTAGTACTGTGAAAGGATGAAAAATACCTTGAAAAATAACGCATTTGATTTTGCCCAACTTTAAGACAAGAATTACTAGTAAATCTTTATTATCTATATGATCTAAATTACGAGAGCAGCTTTTACAAAATTATGTGGTAGAAACTGAAATAAAATTGCTGAAAAAACTCTCTGCCAGGAATATTCAACACTAAAGTAGGTCATTAAAAGGTTCCAAAGTAGAAGGTTTATTCCCGAAAAGATATATAACTAGTTGCTCCTTTGAACCACAGAACTCCCTAGAAAACTTGGTGATAGGAATTTTATGTCTTCATTTGATTCGAATCAAACACTTTCACATGAGACTTGTGGTTTCTATCTCACGTGAAACAGCAAATTATTAATATTGTGTGGATGTATAGGCAGCCTTCCCCAATGCTGAGCCTGTCAAAGAGAATTTATTTACATTTACATTTCTATAAAGAAATTGATGATTTTTCAGAGGGTTTTAGAGCTAATAGGATGAAAGATGGAGGGAGGCAGTTGGTCAAAAATAACTGGCTCACAAATATAACTACTTGGTAATATCATAAAACACATGGATCAATGATGATTTGAAGAATCCCAGACAATCATTCTATTATCTACCAGACTGGACAAACCAGTCATCTCTAAGGCCTTTCTTGATTCAAGGATAGTATATAATATTTATGCTTATTGTATTAAAATTATAAAGGAAAGCATAATGAATTAAAGGTAGCTCTCTCTAGGATATAAAGCCATACCAGAGCCTTTTACTGACATAGGAAATTAAGTTCCAGTGCGTAGCACATAAATATTGGAAGAATGAGAGGTCTGCCAATAAGTAATTAAAAACACACAGCACTTCCCATCTCAGAGATTACAGAGTATGATGCAGCTTTCAGAAGAACTTCATGGAAGTGAGAGAGCACACAAACGTGCAGGAATCTGGATGAAAGATACATAGGTCGAATTTTCAAAAATATTGAAAATGCAGATTTGATTCTAAAGTGACAATTATAATTGTTACTTTGAAATAATTATATTAAACTAAACATTTTCCCCTAAAGGAGCAGTTATTTCACATTGAAAGGAACGTACAAATGCTATTACTAAATAATCCAGTAGCTATGACCTAATTCTTTACCCACTGCTATGGAAACCATTTTGTTTAATCTCAATCTCATTACTCCTTTGCATAAATTATTAAAGTCAACAAAAGTTTTTAAACCTAATTCCTTGTAGGTAAGTTTCTTTTAGGTAACATACATTACTTTTTTTTCATTTCCCAGACACTAAATATCAGCATCCAAATTATCCAAAAGTCAATACTTGTAGACTACAAATACAGCAGTGGGTACATTTATGACGCAGAGAAACATAAATAGTTCCTGCAAATTCATAGATACTGTCTGAAATTTAAGGCAGAGAAGAGAGAAAAGCTAAATTTTTGACTTGCATACTATATCTCTATTAATTTTTATTTATGTCATATAGAATAAGAACAAGCCCAGTGAACTCTTTGACTTTCTTAACCTCATAATTTTAAATAACAGAAATAACTTTAGGTGACACGGAGATCTTCTCCTTTTGTGGGTGTACCGGTGATGCAATGCTAGGAATTGATGCATGACTGACATTGAATGTAGCCTTTGTAAGCAATCAGAAGTTGGACTACTGGAAAATAAAGATACATGGTGTCCATTCTTGGCTCTCATAACATAAAGAATTATAGCTAAAATCTTCTTGCTCGTGGCAGGAATGAATCTGCCTGTACCAAAAGTTGTAGAAGAAGCTCCTACTCTGACAGGTCATTTCCTAGAAGAGAACAGCAACTCTTTGAAGTTGCCCAGAGGCGTGATTTATTAGAAGCAGCCCTGGTAGAGTTGCATTAGAAGCAGAGGGCAGGTGAGGCGCTTAAAGGCAGACATTATTCTGTCTCATGAGTCTGCAGTTTTTGGCTTCAAGGTTTATCAAACCAGCAAACGCTGCATGTCACAAAAACACGTTACCTCTGAACACTCACTCTGTCTGCAAATTATGCATAAAACTGCAAGCACTTATTGTCCATTGATCAGGAAAGATAAGAAACAGAGCTGAGAGAACAGGTCAATTTAAATTTTTAGCTCTAAGATTAAATAACAGTAAGAAATAAATTAAAGGACAACAATTTTTAAATCATCACAGAGTATTAAGTTTTCATTTCCTTCAGGGGAGCAGAAGTTGACAATCATGAGTAATAAAGTTAACACTACTACAGAAGTTTCAGTCTTGAAAAGAGGTGGAAATCAACCATGCCCTTTGTTTATATCTTGCAATTTTGTGATAATCTAACAACTTTATTAAATGGCCTAGAAATCCATTTTTTTCTTTTAGATTTTATATAATGTATTCTGGTAAAAGAGGTTGCAGCAGCATAAAGATCAAGCAGCTCATCAAAGCAGGCTGTCACTATGCTACACACAAGCTGTGGTTTACAGAACCTACTCATCAGCTTGAAGCTTTAGTCTTTCTCCACTTCCAGTGCTGCATAATTACCTCACACAGCTTCCCAAGATGCAGGTGCCCCCTGTAATTTTTCTGTGAATGAGATTCATTGACAATCCCATCCAAGTATCACATGAAGTTATAAAATCTACCCTTATTACTTAAAAGAAAAAGGGGCTTAATTAAGCCCCAGTAAAAAAAAAAAAAAACCCAAGTAATGATTTGTACATCGTTATTCACATCTTCCAAATATCAAACTCTAGTTTATTCAGTAACAAGACATTGAAGTAATACGTATAAGTAGAGGATGCATTTGAGAATTGCACTTTGAGAAATAAATATCTCTGTGTTTCAGATTCAGCTCATGGAAATAATAAAAAAAAAAAGCATGAACTGTAAAGATCAACTTTATTTTCTAGTTTAAAAGTATGACTTTTATCGTCACAAACTAGTTTAGCAAGGGAAATGGGATCTACAGTTTACAAAGGCAGAAGTCATATGTAACATCATTCCCATTTTTTTCTGCAGATACACAGCTCTAAGAAGAATATTCAAGGATATTTTTCTTTCTGGTCATTCTCCAAATCCTCACTGTCACCATGGGATCCACTGTGAAAAATTCAAGTGCTAGATTTTATTAATGTTTGTAAAGTGCTCAATATACTAGAAGTGATGCATAATATTTAAGTAGTTTTACTTTCAATTACTGAGGATACCCATACTGGCAACCATTACTGCCTTGTTTTACTAAAGACATCTACTGGTCCTCACCCTAGGTTGCAAAAGATTTCCACTGAATAAAATTAACTTCCTGTGAAGAAGGAAGCTTCTTCCTTAAGACTAAGTTATATACTAGATTTTTGTACTGTGCTGTTTTGATAAAACTTGACTTCAAATCTATTTTAAAGGGCACTCTGTGGGAACAAAGTCTCCTTGTTATTGATTAGATCAACAGAAAGCTGTAAAATTTCAAATGAAAATGTGTTACCTTATTTCAGTTTTCCTTTTTTTCAGGATTTAAAAATGATTTTAAAAAATTATTTCCTCTAAAAACCCACCACTATTGCTATATGAATTTAAATTGGAACCACTCAGTTCCATGGAAATCTTTTCCTATACTGATTTCTGCTCACGAGTAACACAAAGCTATAAACCAAGCAAACTTTCCAAACTCTGCTTCCATTTTTATAAAGAGTGTTTTGCACAAAGTTCCAAGCAATTACCCAAAATAGAGCCTAGTAAAACAAAACAAAACAAAAAGCACCCAGCAAATCAGAAATTGAACTATTTTCCTTTCTATCAGCTTTTTTCTAAAGCAATTAGCTTTGTCCATCACATACACCAACAAACCTACAAATCTTTAATGCTTCTCCAGGTCAGAAAGTCATCTTTGTGAGCTGCTATTTAAGTACACACCACCTCATTAATTCTTCTGCTCTATGATCTCCAGCAACATCTTTGCAGATACGGTGCTAAATGCAGTTTCCCTCGCCTCTCAAAACATTTATCAAAACAGGTACAATTCAAATAGAAAGGAGGAAAGAATGGCTAGGCCCCCAGCCACCCCCACCCCCCGCCACTGGCTCAGAACTCTACTCTCGCCAGAAAGGTCCTGGGTACATCTCCCATTATGATCATCTATAGCAGCTGTTAGCATATGAAAGCAAACCCTGTGAAAGTCTGTACAGTCTTTTTTAAACATAATACCACTCAGAAGAGGGGAAAAAAAGGAACCTGAATTTTGCTAATAGCCATCTCTCTAGATACTACCACCTCTGTAGGGAACATAACCTAGAAAAAGAAATTATTTAAGTCATGAAGCACCACGTGAAACCTAGTTCACAATGATAGCACTTTGTCCAGAACTATGCAAGTACAGAGATAAAGCTAGTAGTTCGTCTAACTGGGTTTGGGTTGATGGCAACTGGAACATGAAGTCAACAGTGTGCTCTAGCAGCCAAAAGGGGCAACCATGTCCTGGGGTGCATCAAGCGCAGCATAGCTAGCTGGTCAAGGGAGGTGACTGTCCCACTCTACACTGTGCTGGTGCAGCCCCACCTCAAGTATTGTGTGCAGTTTTGGGCACCTCAATACAAGAATAGCATCAAACTATTAGAGTGTGTTCAAAAGGGGGCAACCAAGAAGGTGAAACATCTTGAGGGAAAACTTAGAAGCAGCAGCTGAGGTCACTTGGTTTGTTCAGCTTGGAGAAGAGATGGCTGAGGGGTGACCTCATCACAGTCTACAACTCCCTCAAGGGCGAAGATACTGATTTCCTCTCTCTGGTGAACAGCAGCAGGACACAAGGAAATGGAATGAAGCTGTATCAGGGGAAGTTCAGATTGGACGTTAGGAAAATGTTCTTCACTGAGGTGGTGGCCAGTCACTGAACAGGCTCCCTAGGGAAGCGGTCATGGCACTGAGCTTCTCAGAGTTCAAGGAGCTTCTGGATGATAGTCCAAGTCATATGGTTTAGTTTTAGGCCATCCTGTGAGGAGCAGCGAGTTTGACTTAATGATCCTTATAAGTCCCTTCCAACTTGAGATATTCAATGATTCTATGAGTAATCTAACCTTCAGTATAAACCTGCCTTTTTCTAAGCCTAACCTTTCTTAAACCTTTCTAATCCTGCTTTCCTTATACACCCATGACTTCTGACCCTGTTAAGATGTTTATCCTAACACAACAGTGACTGGGAAAGAAGCCTCTGAGCTTCCAATTAGTTCCATAGAAGGTGCGTAGTGACAAAGAAAAATATGCTAAGAGACAAGATTTATAATCTAAGCCATTTATTCAGGAGGCAGGTAGGTATCATCCTTCTTAATTTTGGGGGTGGGGTTTTTTTGAGGTTTTCTCCACCACCTCAATTCAATACATGTCAGTTTGTCATTTGGTATCAGCAAATCTGGTTCAGTCTCCACTGTATTTCTGAGCATTTTCTGCAATGGCCAGTGACTGTGGTGGCACTGAGTACTGAAAGATGACCGACAGGAGTACACATCCTTCTGGATGAAACTTGGCCAGTCTCCTGGGGTGAGAACAGATGTTTTAGTTACTCCTCATGTCTTCTAGGAGTCAATACTAATGCAGTGAAGGAGACAAAAACTGAAAGCAAGATTGACAACAGGAATAATAATATGGTCCAATGGGCACTGAGGTCACCATTTAACTAAATAAGGAATTCATGGGAGGATACATGCCAGATTACCAAAACAGCCTCAGCTTAATGGAAAGATTTTTTTATTTTTTAATTTTTATTTGCTGGAACAAAATAAAAATATAACTGCAATAAAAAAATACCATTAGTCAGGGTCTAAACCCAGTTGTGTCTTTGGCAAGGCTACTGCAACAGGGACACTGGAATAATAAAAGATGCCAGATATGGTAACAAGACTCTGGAAGCAGGATGAAGGTTGCATTGATTTGGCTGTTTAATTGTAAAAGCAAGTATATGAGAATTGTTGAAATGAATATGCAGACAGAATTTGCTGATATACACTTTATAGAAATTAGGGAGAAAACTAAATTTCTAAAAATTACATAAAGTAAAATTTAGGTTTTTGTCATTATGGAATTTGCTTGGAGTCTGCTTCACTAATACTTCTGAAAAAATATTTTGTTTAGTAAATTTAGACATAAAATTTAAGAATTTCATAGTAAAGCTATGCAGGGAGAAAATAAGGAGAGCCAACGCACAGCTAGAGCTCAACCTAGCTGCAGCTGTTAAGGATAATAAAAAATGTTTCTATAAATTCATTAACAACAAAAG
>JAOXNO010000002.1:14700505-14716893 GCA_028565335.1 Limnodromus scolopaceus | reverse complement strand
AAATGCACTCCTTGTCTTAGCTAGCTTACAGGTAGAAGCAAAACGAGCTAAAGAAAAGAGACACAGACAAAATATTGAAGAAGTTTGGTGATTAGAAACCTATGAACAAAATCTAGCCTGTACACATTTGTGTTTTCCTTGTCTTAACATTTGCTTTGTTGTTACTTCTTAGGAAAAAAGGTACAGAAAGAAAATATTTATACCTGATTACTTTAAAAAGACACATTAAACATGTGCATTGAACCTGATGCTTTTGGTGTTTTTCTCTTTTTTCATTTGCCATTCTTCACATGCTCCTTTTTAAAATTGTCCTTAGAGAAATATTAGGGGAAACATTCTCATTATCTTTGTTTTAGAAAGGCTGAAATAGCAAGTGTCATTCTGTAATTGAGGGACAGCTGGCTGTCACTGTGATAACGATATGTCAAATGAAGATCTTTTCCCCTGGAATACGTTGCTGCCCCGATTATAGGTTAAATTCCCAGAATTAAAACCCCATTCATAAGGATCTGAAAGCCTGAGCTTAAGACTTGTCTTCCATATGTGCCTGTTCTCACAGAACAGTGGATGCTACTCCATAACTGCCCACATGAGCAAGCAAACAGAACAAAAACATGGCTACAGGGAACATCTTAAACTATAAATGGTTATTAACTGAGACACAGTGCATGCTGTGCACCTTATTACACTCCAGCAAAATGACTGTGACTGGTAAAATGCCAAAAGCTTTAGGATTTCCTTACTTAATATATAACATTTGAGCAATAGTATAATTTCCTATGTGATTTTTATGCCACTGGCCACCATTTATTTTAGTATTACTGTATAGCAGCGTTTCTGTAATCAAAAATAAGCGTTTTCTTTACCCATCATAATTTTCTACTGATCTAATTTTAATAGGAGGCACAGAAAGAAAAACGGACTCAAACTGGGCTTTTTTAATATATTTTGATACTTTATAAAACCCAACAGTGCATAAGAATCTATTTGTGATTCACCATAAATTATCATAAACTACAATTTTCCGATGTCTAAAAGGCAGCAAACTCCAATCCTGACTCAATGCCGTTCACACCGAGTAATTGAAGACCACAAGACAGCGCTCATGAGCTTTGGTCTCAAATAAAGAACTAAATTTTTGAATGGTTTTCTCTAACACATACACAAATGGAGACCCATGTTGGAGTACAAGTTCCAACTGATTTTAAAGGGAGTTAACGTGTTCTAGTCCGCAGTACACAAACACCACGTTTACCATTCACTACAGATGTTGCATGCATCATATTGCCCACTAAAGTTACAAGGCTGAGTTGCTGCTGCAGGCTAGAGTAATGCTTCTTTTTCAGCAAATGAATTTTGTTTACTGCCTTTGCTGCTCAGTGAGTGAAAACCATCAAGTTTGGAGCCGAAAGCGCAACAGAATCAGTAGATAAAACTCCATGGATCCGTGCAGCTAATTGTTTTGCTTTCGGCTATGGCATATGTATTACTTGACTGCTAATTTCACGCTCTGATACTGCCTCTTTATAGCAGCAGATGAAACCGAAGCTCTAGTACCCCGTTCAAATAGGCTGATAAATATGTATTCCACCCCTTTGCAATATGTTTGACACACTCCTCACCCATTGTTTTGCTTCCCTTTTATGAAGTCTAAAACAGTCCCCTATTTTAGCTCTTATTCTTGCCATTGTCAAACCACAATTATGTATGCTCCTGGCTTATTCAGTACGCAAAAAGGAATTCTAATTTCCCTGTTTACAGAAGGCCTCTTACAAATCTGTTGTGCCTGTAGAGTATTTAGATTTGAGGTGGGGGTACATGCTGCCGTACACTTCTAAAAAACTTCAGGAGAATAACAGCAGCACATTTCTCCGCAGATTGACAAATAAACACTGAAGAAATCGTATTCTTCTACACACATAACTGAATTTACCCATTCAAACTGAGATTCAGACTCCTTCTAGGAACAGCAAGGATTGCTACTGTAGTTAATTTGGACCTATCTGGACCTCAGGACCGAGATGAAGATATAGCAGTGTAGCATAGCCTAAGACGGTGCCTGAAAAAAACTAAAGCTTTGGCTGGTCCCCAAATTATCTGAACACCATGAAGGGAAAGCAAGGTTTCTAATGTTACCTTTAAAAGAAGTAAAAGGAGACCAAGAATATTGAAATCTATTAAATCCATGATAATTACGTAATAGTGGATCATACAAAAAGAATAATAAAAGCCAAATGGCTGTGAAATCAAGAACAAATGTGATGAAACTGAAAAGCAAGTCTAAGGAGACAAACCCTGCTGGTCCAATTCAAATACATATTTATTTCCACTGAAACACAACAGTAAGATTTTATGTTCTTAGACCACTGATATACCAGGAACTATCTACAATATTTTATCTATGAAAGGAACTATAACTGTTGAATTCCCATAATTACTAAGTTAAATGCCTCCCCTTCTTTTTTTCCTTGGGTTTTTTTTTTTGTTTATTTGGGTTTTTTTTTTTTTTTAAGTAGGAGAGATTTTTGCATTATTAAGGAGAGGATCTAAAAGCCAGATAGTAAACAGGAGATGGAAAGAGAGAAACAAAAATTAAGAGAACTGAGGCACCCCAGACATGTCAAGAATGAGAGGACTTGGAATGATTAAGCCTTTGGTATACTCACGCATCAAATATAAGAACTGCAAAAAAGAAAAACCTACTGTATGCAAACTTTCCAGTTCATACTTATTTGTGAATTTAGCAAATATATTATACACATGCATTTATGTATATAAAAATAAACACACACACACACACAACAGGCATACGATTTTAGATCCTGGGCAACACAAGTCTGGTTTCCTATAGAACAAATCTTCATCATTGCCTAGCAACCAGAGCTATTTTTATGTCAAACTGTAATAATTCAACATTTCAGCTGTCCTTACCAAGATTTGAGAGTGGGGGAGATCACTTAAATCCTATCTCTTCCCATTTGTCCCTCCAATACTCTGACATTTGAACTTCTCAAAACCAAAAATCACTCCTTCACAGAAAAGTCACATTAGGACAATTTCAGCATATAAAGTGCAAGTCTGAGGAAAATTTTGAGTAATAGAAAAGGACACTATTCATCAAACTGCTTTCATTCCATATATGGGCATGGTTTACTAATTTATATTTCCTGTAATATCTCTGCAGGCTCTGATGCAATAATAAAAGGTCTGTGCAGCTAATGCTATGCAATGGTGTCTTAAGGGCTAAGTCATAACAGTACAGTCTTGGACATAAAAGGCATTTTACTGAACATTATAAACTGTTGTATTGCCTATTAATAACAAAAATCACTAGAAGAAATGAATACTATTATCTTGGGATTTTGTATAAACAAATTAACTGAAATTGAAATTCCCTGACATGAATTATAATACAAACATGAGGGAGGAAGGGATGGGAGTTTAAAGCCAAAAAACAGGTATAATGCTTTCCCAAATCCAATGCCTGTTTCTGTCAACAAAAAAGGCTAGATATATTATGTGAGAATTACATCCCTTAAGTATAAGTAAGATATGATATGTGAGACTAGTTCCCGCATATTCAAACTGCGTTGGCTATCTTGAACATAGTCTTATATTTTTGCACATCTCAACTCAGAATTTTATTTTTTTTTTTTAACATGTTCTGTGGTTTACTTTTTGAAAAATCAGAATCAAAAAGACTGGCAAGGTTAACACTTCCAACCAAATAATATGCTTTGGCCACAGCATACAACCATCTTCTATGCTATCTTCAGGTAAAAATATAAAGCCTAGCACAATAAAAACTCAGAGGTTCCTCTTAGATAAGCTGTATTTCTGTTTTGGAAACAAAGAAACTGGAACACAAGGAATTCAGACACTGATTTTAGAGTAACTGAATTTCAGTACTGGTTCCAAGAGTTGAAAATAACCCAACTGCTTTAAGATGTGCTACATTCAAAGATTAGACCAGTTGGAAGATTGCACAGCACAGAAACAGGAGAACTTGGCTAATATTCATTTACCAATTAATAAAATCATTTTTTTATTTTTTGGTAAGTAATTTCCATACGTTTGGAAATAAATCAAAAGCCAATTGCAATTCTTTCTTAACTATGAGATGCACAAAGTATTCACTATGTAGAAACTGACGAACTCCAGACCTTTTCCTTTTTAAATACTATAAAAGTCTGTAAAGCTGTTTACTCTGTAAAGGTTTTCCCAAAAATAGGTTTAGGCAAGGTACCTTTTCCCACTGTTCCTAGTTCTTTCTATGGCACTTCCAGGAAAAGCGTTTTTGATGAAAAACACTGTTGAAGCTTAAGAACCACATTCAGTCACATTTCAGGAAATAAATTACAATTCATTAGAAAAAAATAATCTATGAATCTATATAAAAGCAAAACAGAAAGTATAATTTGATCCTTTAAATGTTGATTTTTGTCCTTGAGTATGCTGGATCAGTGCTAGCCTGAGTGTTTTTACTAAATAGTAACATGGTGTTCTCTAAAACAAGCAAAGGATATAAGACAGCATATTCCTGATGCTTATAGAAAAATCATCTGTAAGAACCAGCACAGAAATACAATTCAGAGAATAGGACAAGGAGCCAAAGAAGATACAGACAAACAAATTCTAATTAGAATTTCAGTTGACATTGGTAAGACAAATTTCCTATGCTACACAGCAGACAGTATTTGATTTTCTTCCCTAAATTGAAAACATACCAAACGTTAGGTGTACCAACCGTGTTTGGGATCTCCAAGCACAATCAGGGCTTCTGAAAATTGGGGCAATGCAAAAGCATATTATTATGTATAATATTTGTTCCTTAAGACTTAAAACTTCAAAAACACAAAATAGACAAACAAGTGAGCACCTCAGAAAATGTAACCCCCGCCTCAGAGAATAAAATTATCACAGATGACAAATAATTCACATCTAAACATCATCTGTTCACTAGCCTAATATTATTTCTTACAGCTTTTGCTTTTCTATACCACTTATAAGCAAAATTATGGTGGAAATTTTTTTTTAAAGATTGAACTCATGTCAAAAAGTTCCGATCTCCAAACATACCATCCATACAGGTGCATATATATATATATATATTGAAAACATTTAAAATATCATTTCCCACAACAAACAGAGGCAAAGAAGTCTAATGATACAACAAGTTTGTTCCTGGCTCAGATGCTCACTGATTATGTTTTAACATATAAAAATTACTTTGAATACCTCCTAATGTAAAAGGTTCGCTTTAGGAGCTTTGTGTATTATTATAACTGCAAATTATTATCTCTGATGTTGGCTGTGTTCTTCCTACAGTCATCAAAAAAGATAAAATGTTCTCAAACTACCTAATTACTTGCCAAAGATACGTCCTAGTTTTCAATTTATTCAAGTCTAGATTTCTATCATTACATACATTTTCTAGAACGTTATTGTGTGTATGGTAATGGTAGTGCATATGAGAAGTAATGCCAGTAAAATTTTAGAAGAAATAAAGAATAAGCACATGCAGCAGCAGCCCAGTGTCTCTACAAGTCAAGTGAGTAAAATGAGTTTCAACAGGTCTGTAAACCTCAGTAATCTTAATTTTAAAAAAATTGTCATCAGCAACAATGAGTAACTGCATTAACTGTTTGGGGTTACCTTTTTTGTTGAGTTATTTTTTCCTTTTACTCCTATTTTCCCCTTTGGAATACTGTCCATTCCAGTCTAGCCAGGCAATGAAATGATAACTTCATTCTTCACTGGTAATATCGAGAAGTGTAAAGTCCTTGGGTACGGTATTGACCAACAGATATAGTTATATGTCATTCTTAAATCTGACTATAAAAAGAACACATAGATGTTCTTCAGTGAAGCAACTTGATAAATAGGATATTAAAAATCAATAGCTTCAACATTTAATAATAAACTGAACAAGGTTATTTGATTATTGTATTTGATATCTTTAAAATAAAAAAGTAAATTTAAAAAAAATCAGAGAATATCTATACATTTTAACATAATATTTTTTTTAAGTGCTGTTACCTCAGTCATTCAAGCCTGTAAAGTCTACGAAAACTAGGTCAGGCCATGTAATTTCATTCATGTAATTCTGTTTTTCTCTTTCCATTCAGTTTTCATTTCAAGAAATAAAACAGGGCTGTGCAGTTTGATGTTTTAATTTTTTTTTTAACTCTGTATGATTGGCTTAAGAACAAGTCAACTTAAGACTAACATTCTTTTACAAGATCAGGTTCATAGTAAACCGAGGTTTCTGAATGAGAAGAATAAAAATATCAACTTCTAATTACTAGCATTATTTTAATGAAGAAAAAAAAAGCTGCTAAGAAATATTAGAGTACTTGTCCCAACTGTGCAATTAATGGTACAGCAGCAGGGGAAAAATCCCACATCTTCAGAACGCTCCATCAGGAGAACTTGTAATGAGTAAGACCTGTTGATAAGAGATTTAGGATTTGCTTCTTAAGTATTTGAAGGTAATTTAAAAAAAAAACCACACAACAAAACACACTCACTGAAACCAACTTTTCTGTGATGCACAGTTACAGCATGGCATCATCTTTTACCGATAACTTTTCCCGTTTTCTTGCTGTTACCTTGATTTCTGTCTTGTGACCAAAAATGATCCCATGGGTATGAAAGAAATGTAAAGCATTATGTCCCTTTTAATGTTATATGGATCATCCTTCACAAAACAAAAGCTGCTTTGAACACTTAACTTGTTTTTCACATTTGGTAGCTTATGAAATACTTTCTTAAATTATTTATTTAAAAAAATCCTATGAAAGGAGTTTTAATGCTGATGCTAGACTGGCCAGAAAAAAAAAAAAACACCAAAAAACACACACACACACAAAACTACCACAAAACCCACTCACACCCAGTGTCACTCACTCCACTTCCACCCTGGGCTCTATCAGGCTAATATTTGGTTTAGAATACATTCACTTTTGACAATTGCCCTCCTCAAATGGATAAATATGGCATGCATTGTTCTTAATACTCCACAAAAAAAAATTAACAGAAAGTGTTCCATTTTGGATAAGAAGTCCTGTGCAAAGTGTAGAATATTATATAAGTGGAGTATTATAATAAATATTTCCTGAGATGGATTTTTATCAGCTTTTGGGTCCATCCCTCTGTCCCTGCACCTGCCCTCCCCCCAGTTATTTTTCTAACATAAGCTTGCTCTGCGTTGGAAGAAAACAAAATCCTTATTTCAGAGGATTTCTTAATAATCAATAGAGCCTCCTCAAACAAAGCCCTTTGCTTAATTTTAAAATAATTACCAGAAAAAGATCCAGCACAATCTTTGCCTTAAACTGCTAACACATTTAAATCCTATCAACTGCACTTTGTTCATTAGAATTTTTCTCCCTTTGTGTTACCACATCAGCTTACACAAGTCAAGAACACATCTTTTTCACAACAAAGCTATGTCTAAGCAGCCTTCCAGTTTCAAGGCTATCACCACTTACTGCTGTAACAAAAGGACCTGGTTTCTAAGCTGTAGGGCATTTCACAGCCATTTCGACTGGAACAGTCTTCTACTGAAGAGTGATCTTCTAAGGTGTAGTTATTTTACTGCCAAGTAAAACTGACATTGTGTAAAACATGAATCTAACTCACAAGAAGCCCAAAACTAATGCTGGATGAAATACACTCAAGTGTTTTATAGTCAGCATCATTACTGCTTTGTCACTTCCGAAGGAACAGAAAACTTTATTTTCTTCAGCTCACTAAGATTACCTTGCTATCAGACAAAACTCAAGGATAACAGAACTAAACTTTGGATTATTTCAGTGATTATAGACTTGGTCAGTTACAGATTGTTTCTATTATAATGCCACAAAAGCAGTATTAGTTAAGATTTTCTAAACACCATTAGAGATACGGATTAAAAATTCAAAAACTTTAGTGTAAGGTCTTAAATGGCCTAGTTTTCCAGAAATAGAAATAGCTAAGCCTATACCTTCTTCTGTACCTTAGAAAATTGCCAATCATTTGAGCCTGCTTTTCATTTTCTTTAAGTTACAGATGTTTCACTTCTCATGGGTGTTTCCTACACAGGGACAAGAAAAGAAAGGACCTTCAGAGAAAAATGTTCAACCACCAACTGGTTGAAAGAATTACTTAAGACGCAAGATTAAAAGACCACCAATTTGGTTTTGCACTTGATTACTGAAGAAAGATCAAGGTTTTTGTCTGAAGCATTTAAAGACTGCCCCTCACATAAACAGAAGTAACACAGCAAAAGTAAGACAGAACAGTCCTGGAGCTACAGTGGCAGACTTTCTGACAGCGTGATAGAGGCACTGAGATGAAACAGTCGTCTTCGCGATTGAGTGGAAGTTAGCCTTATAAAACTAGCCCAAGAGAAAGGTAAAAATCAAAAAACAGAAAGAAACTTTCCTACATTTTGGCGGGATGATAGACATGGAAAAATTTATTCTTGGCTACACCGCAAAGAAAACATATTTTTTTTTCTACAATACTTAAGCAGAATAAATGCGCGCCATAGCTGTTAAATAGCTAGAAAGGTAATCGAGCCTTCTAAAATCTTTTAGTATATGCAAGCTTATAAAGTGACAAATGAAACACACAGCTGAATTTCTAAGCATGGGCATTAACCTAGAATGCTAGGTTAATTTCGCATGTTAAAAGTCGCAGAAGTTGTTATTAGCAGCACTGAGAACGTATTTGGGTTGAAGAATGCCATCAAAATTGTATGGAAGTTAATTTCCGGTCACCTTACTCTGATACTTCTAACGACAGAATAAATTATATATGTTCCACAATAAATAAAATAACAGTGCTTATTCACCAAGCAGCATGTGTATCTCTATTGTCCACACAAACAAGGGCAAATGGCAAACAGGAAAGCTAGTCAGGAGAGATTTAATTGGCATCCCACTGAGATCTTGGCTTCTGTGATTCAGAAGCTCTAAAACCCATTTTTTCTTCCATATAAATATTTCAAGGGAGACGGGATCAAAGCCCATTCCATTTTGCAGGTATCTCATAGCTTTCATCCTAACTAAATATAAAAATAGTTAAAAATGATACTCTGAAATGGCAGCCAGAATAACTCTTCCTCATAAAAGGGCTAAGAGTGGAACCGTCTAATCCAATTAGAGGCACCTGGTGATATGACTGGCAAGTGCTGGAGAATGAAATCCAAAGTGGCAAACGTCCAGCAGAGACAAATTAGGGTACAAGACAGGAAAATGTGAATTTTTAGAGACTCAACTGTTGAAGACCTCAAATGGAAAATACTCAATCTCAGTGCTCTCTCCCTCCCTGCCCCCTCAACCTAAACACCTAATCTAGGAATTTCACCAAAACAGGTTCCTGCAAAACTCCTGTCCTTCTTGCACAGGAACAAAAAAAGGATGTGGAATAATTGCCTTTCCACTGAGCGTACCACATAGACATATCCATGGACTATATTTGGACACCTTATCAACGGACACCCCTTTTTGTGTTCCTTAGTTCATTAGCAACTCATGTATTCTATTTGTAGGTAATTGTCAGTCACAGATGGACTGCTTCTGTGATACACAGTCTGCCTGCTTAGCAAGTAGCTTCACTTGCTAATCAGAGCTTTAGTACAAGATCTTTTTCAGAAAGTTAATTGAGAATCAATAATACAACCGGATGAATGCAGACTCCCTGATTTAACGTGCATGCATTTTATTCATTCAGCTTCAGTTAAAACAGCAAGCTCCCTGCAGAAGTGTTAGAACAAGTTGGGTTCTGTTGAACAAAAACATGATAGAAAAATCAACAGATTATAAGCAACGGTTTCTTACTGAAAAAGAAAAAAAATAAAAGACTTTGCCTTCAGCCATAGAAAAACAGATGGTCAAACTGCTTATGAGGATCAAACTTTTCTGTGCCTTAGAAAGGTGGTCAGAATCACACGCAGTCAAGCTTTCCCTGCATTCCTTGTGTTGCCAGCATATGGACATCACTACAGAACGCTGGGAAGCACTCCTTACTTTGTGACGAGTGAAATAACTCTATGGGCATTTCAAAATTACTTGTCAATGCCAGGGCTGCCTGTGGAATCACAAAAACCTTTTCTCTTGACTGTTATATTTGTCGGTTTTCGGTTTTGGTTGGTTTTTGGGTTTTTTGTTTTGTTTTTGTTGTTTGTTGTTTTTTTTTTTTTACATTGGAATAATTGCATTGATTGTGTGCAAGGAAAGAGACGCTTTAATTTCTTCAGCTCACAGTAAAATTCACATGGAACTGAGAACAACTCACTAAATCTGAACTAAATTAATAGTAGGGATAATTCACTGCTACAGAAAAGGATAAACACAGGCATTAAATGCTCAGTAAGAGTAGGCTTAACAGGTTTTTGTGTCATGTCTTATCAGTGTTAGCATGATATGCGTCATTTACTTACACAGATTATCTTGCTCTAATTAAAAAAAATAATAATTATACATTGATTTTGAAAATTGCTTTTCAAATCAATGAGCACAGAGACAGTATACAACAGAATAGGTTTTATGAGGGTTGAAGAAAGCAATGAAAGTTATAAACTAGAATGACAAAATAAAGTATCTAGAGGAAAGGGACTAACTCCCTGCTGAGTCTCTCTAAATGAAACAATATTTGAAATTAATTCTGCTGTAAATAAGTACTGTTACATTCATAATTGTCATTTACACTGCCGCAGAACTGTCAGTTTGCATATAAAACCAGATTTATTTTATGGCATCTCCATGCAGGAACTGAAATGCTATATAACTTCATAATAGCTCATGTTTCTAAAACAATTTCCTACAGAGATTCAAATCCCTCTATTAATGTATATGTTCAGATTTTTTCTTAATGCTGAGCCATTTATGGACAGTAGAAGGGTAAAGCGTTGTCCAGCAACAGTCAACATTTTCAGGCAATAGCACTTAAAGATTGCTGATGCTTAATACCTCCATATAAGCTCAAATAGTAATTTTGACTTGCAGGACGACAATCTTACAAAATAAATGGAACGATGGTTATCCTTAGTGTTCAGAAAGCACTTTTATTACCAAACTGAAAAGCATATGAAAACAATCTTGTTCAAAAAGTTTAGTCATATCAAAGATGTCAAGCTGTTGAAGGATAAGTACCAAAAATCTCTTACACAGTGGCAACCTTAAACCACCTAGTTCAGCTTATCTTACCTACTGGCCCATGTCCCATTAGACACTCCGTATGAAAGAGATGTCTGGAGACGGAGAGAGATCAAAGACAAATCTGACTTGGAATTTTGCAATTCAGCAGACAGAAAAAGAAGAGATATTCTTTTCTTTTTACCTAATTTTTCATGTGAAGGTTTCACATTCTCTTAAGGAAAAGGGACGTTTACTAAGTACTTTTTAAGGTTACCAATATTGAAGGAAAGCAATTGCTTTAATATTGATTCAGTGGTATATCCCAGACATGCTGAACAAAAAAATACTGTGATTTTTTGTCCTCACTTAGGAAATCTGGCACAGCATGAATGGCCTCCAACTTGCTCCTGCACTGATCTTCCTAAAATCATCATTCACAAAACTTATCACGCTGTCATCATTACGGTACAGAGGCAGAAGAAAAAGAGAGCGTTGGGAAATGAAATGAGACAAGGAAAAAGAGCAGGGCAATCAAAATATATTGGCAGTGTCCCCAGAAGGACTGGCAGAGAGTGGTTGTATGCTGATAACACCTGGAAATACCTGAACAGGAAAAGCCATTGGCAGGCTGCCCAGCTAGTGGCAGTGATCATCACCACTGTCAGAAACGTTGTTCCTAGAGTAACATCACATACAGCGACACAGTGTTTCCTAAAACCACACTGTGAAGGAGCAGAAAACTGCTTCTCTTGGAGATTAAGAAACTATTCAAGTATTGAGTCACCTTAATGTGGGACTTGCCCTGTTGTGGAGCACTTAGTTAAAACCACGTGCTAACAGGAAAAAAACCAGATTATGAAATAGAAAACACCACTACTGTTGCCTATACATTTTAGTAACGACAAGATGTGGTTACTGGTAACAAATTGAGAATGTGGTTTTTGATTCTTAGGCCAAGCCTAAGAATTTTTATTTTTTTTCTTTTCTGAAGTATATAAAATTAAAGTAGCCACAAAATAGCTTATATTGACTGATCAATATTTGTCCCCTCCTTACAGGAGACAGAAAGCTTTCAGAAACTTCTCTGTATTTGCAGATTTCAGAGATGCTCATCATGCTAGTTCTTGATTACAGCAAAGGAATTAAAAAATGCAAGGAAAATAAACTAACCTTAATCTACAAGTTATTTACAATGTTGTTTGTTTTTTTTTTAAGCTAATTAGGGACAAATCCATCACCCCCTTTTTTTTTTTTTTTAAGTGAATTTAGGGCTTGGTCACAGTGAATCAGTGTGTGATTGGGTTCCTTCCTCAGTTCTGGCTTCTGACAACCACAGCAATCACAACATCCTTACTGCCAGCCAGCCAGTATCTCTCTCATCAATCTTATCTTTAGCTGCCTGTCAAGGAGAGAAAGGGAACATAAAGCATCACTTTGTAGAAACCCTGATAAAGCTTATCAGAGACTTAAATTTAAAAAAAAAAAAGCCACCCAGAGAGATCTCTCTCAAGAGGTCTGTTGGTGGTAATTAACATCTTACTTTCAGCTTACCAAAATCATTCTATAAAGATTTCCAAAGGACAGTCTACTGCCACAAACAGATGAAGAACTTTATTCAAGTTTACATTTTACATCAGGGATATAAAAACTCTCCTGCACACATGCCATTCATGCAGTCTCGTTAACTACAGTATATGCAAATTAACTTGTTCTAAGCAGTTGTTATCAGATAACTACTTACAGGAGCAAATTGGAAGCAATGTTTCCGCTATCAATTACTTGCCCAAATATCTGATAAATTCTATTTATTTGGGGCGTTAGAAAGGCCTCCATTATGGTACGACACTACAGTTCTTCATAAACCTTTCTTCACAAACCTGCAACAAGACTGAGTATCCCTCAACTGCAAATAAACCACTGACCCACAGAGATTTCCCCAGCATCAACCAAGAACCCTGTGACATGGTCTCCCGTGTCCAATCCTGTTCTGGAACTACTAGACTTTCTCTTTAGTATTTTGCTTTCAACAAGAATAAATAAAATGAAAGAATACTAAAAGTAGAATAACCGCTTACATAGTGTAAGTAATAAAGATATATGATTAGGGAAAAAGAATACTTTACTGCTCCAGAATTATTAATCAACAGGGACTATTTCAAACACAGTTCTCTTTCAAATGGCATAGTTTTACAGTGTGCTCACTCTGCAAGCTCTAGCAAGTAACAAAATCAAACAAGCAGGAAATACTGTAATCATATTTCAGTCAAATACTACGCAGGTTGCATAGTTAAAGACAGCAGCATTTTTCCAGGAAAAATGCTGGTCAATGTGAGCCAACTTCCTCATTCTGGAGTTTCACTTATTTTTACCTCTTTGCTCAATAGCCTCAAAGTTCTTTAAGTAAACCAGGATGAGTTTTCTAGAACTACTGGAAATAAGTTTAACTCAGTAAATACAGAATTTAATGTCTGCTTTATTGCTGACACCATTTTGAGTTAAACCAACAAGAAGCTGTTCTGAAATTTTTGTTCCCTGTAGGTAAAAAAAAAAAGTAAACCTCCCATCCTTATCCTTTAAGATTCCTACACGCAGGTCTTTAGCAGATGGTTTGTTTTCTAATAATAGAACAAGAAAATAAGCTTTCATCCTCCTGTACTAATTTTGCTCTAGGTTCCACTTAGAGGCAAAAGCTCCAGAGCAATGAGTTCAATGAGCTCTTTTTAGTGCTTCTCTGCAGAGACTATAGAGCATGAGCAAGTTGATGACAACTTTTTCCAAATACACACCAGAATCCAATTGCTTTCTCTCCTTCTTCCTTCTGTGTATGCTCATACACACACACCCCCCACAAAGATTTCCACAACTTTTCATGTGTTGAAATTTCTTTTTCATAGGCATTAAACAAAATAAAGGCCAAGCATATCACCCGCACACAAGATGAAAACAGCTCCAAAATCTGAACTGGAAGTACCCTGTGGGAAATATTGCTGGAGCTCGAACATTCATTCATTATAAAAACTGATTAAACTTTTCCTTCTTAAAGCCTTAAGGTTATTTTCAGATTCTCCCTTCCCAGAACTGGGTCACCTTGGCTTTCTACCCCCCACCCCGAATACATCATTTACCAGCATTAATTATCTTAAATTAAGATAAATTCAAATAAGCAAAGCATGAGGAGAAGGATTCCAGCAATACAAGGACTGCCTCTAGAAACATCAAGGGGATCGGAATCAAGCAGGAGACTGAAACTAATCCCCCTTTCTTCTTAAAAACCAAACAGAAACCCATATGAACTTTCAGGACAGAAAAACACATCCTGATTGTTATCTGTGCTCGCTACTTTCTTGCTGATTGTTTTTTGCCAGAGTTTATTACTAAAAAACAATCTACAACATCAACTGTCTTTGAGCTTCCAGGAGAGAATTTCCTTTTGGTCCATTCCACACCCCAATCTCCCATCAGAAACGTGACTTTTCATGTACACAAATCAGGATAAAGTGTCTGTGTAGATTTTGATGCAGTCCTTGTCCTTAAGTATGATTATTCTAACAAGGGTGAACACTTGCAGCGTAGCTGTTAGGCACAGAAAGACACAGCCTGGTAACTAATATTACTCCTCAGCCTGTAACAACTATGCTGCTGCCACTTCTAAAACACCGACAGAAGTTCCAGGCAGCACGCCACCCATTTAGATGAGATGTATTTTGTTTGGACATAGTTTGACAGTACATAAGGCAACGGTACACTGCAAACAAAAGATATTGTAAAAATAAGCCATTAGGGTTTTTTTTTTTGCCATTTTGTAACCAAAACTAGGAACACAGGAGAGAATGATGGAGTAAGAAGTTGGTAAGAAAGAAAACAGCAGCTGAAAACCCACTGCTATGACTTGAGGTCAAAAAAAAAAAAATCATCTCTGCAGCCAGCATGGCAAGAAGTTTCACCATTTCGATTTGCCTGCAACTTCTGAGAAGGCAGCTGATGTAGATGGAGGGAAAGAGAAAAGCAGAAAAGTGATAGTATTAAGGACTATGGAAAAATGGATTCAGTTCTGTCAGCGATGAGCAATTAATAGAACAAGGGAGTGCAATCATACTAAAACTATTTCCTAATTAAAATAATTATATTAGCCGGCCTTTAAGGAGATATATTTATAGCAAGTGTGACAAGCTATTAAGAATTCAATTTAGATCAGAAGTCTCAAATTATGTCTTCAGATAAGGGGGGGAAGCAAGCTTCTGGCAAGCACAATAACTCATTTCACTTTGGAGTAAATTGTCTCTGGCAAGGGACATAACTTGAATTATTCTGCTAAAATCAGAATTCAAATAACTTGTGTATGTAGACACATAAATTGAAAAGCATGATACATTCAACAAACTACTGAAGTAGCTGTCAAATGGTACTTGATCTGCAGTATTTATGTCCTAAGTTTTCTTATACAAATACCAACTTTTTAAATTCTTAGTGTTTTTATTTGTTCATTTTTTAATATGTTTATATCCAGTACACACTAAACCCTACAAGGCTCTCATGCTCGTATTTTTCCTATATTTATATATTGCTAAAGATAGCAGGCTCCATTACAGTTTCAGCTGGGATGGAGCTGACTCTTGCTAGCAGCTGGTGTAGTCCTGTGTTTTGGATTCGGGATGAGAAATATTGTTGATAGCACACAGGTGGGGTTTTTTTTGTTGCTGAGCTGTCAAGATCTTTTCTACTCTTCATATGCCCCTGCCAGCCAGCATGTTCAGAAAGCACACGAAGGTGGAAGGAGACACAGCTGGGACAGGTGACCCCAACTGACCAAAGGGATATTCTATACCATATGATGTCATGCTCAGTATAGAAGGCTGGGGGAAGAAAAAGGAAGTGGGGGGACACTCTGAGTGATGGCATTTGTCTTCTCAGGTAACCATTACACATGATAGAGCTCTGCTTTCCTAGAGACATCTGAACACCTGCCTGCTCATGGGAAGCAGTGAATGAATTCCTTGTTTTGCTTTGTTTGCGTGCACAGCTTTTGCTTTACGTGCGAAACTGTCTTTATCTCAACCCATGAGCTTTACATCACTTGTACTCTGATTCTCTACCCAGATCTCAACTCGGGAGAGCGAGTGAGCAGCTGTGTGGTTCTAACTGCCAGCTGGGGTTAAATCATGACAGTTTCACCTCTGAGTAACTAGGTAGGTTTAGACTGAACATTAGGAAAGAATTTTTCACAAAAAGAGTGGTCGGGCATTGGAATAGGCTGCCCAGGGA
>JAOXNO010000002.1:14671603-14700405 GCA_028565335.1 Limnodromus scolopaceus | reverse complement strand
TTAGATGTGGTGTTGGGGGATATGGTGTAGGGGAGAACTTTGTAGAGTAGGGTAGATGGTTGGACTCGATCCCAAGGGTCTCTTCCAACCTAGACGATTCTATGATTCTATGATTCTAACTTAAACAGATCCTATGGGCTGTCAAAGTGTCCAGAACCAGCATATTAAGATTAAAACATCCATAGTGATGTCCCTTAAAGGTGTGGAGGTGAGTTAGGAATACAGGCAGGAACAAAAATATCATAAGAAAATTACCTATAATTTTTCAAAGTTCTTCATTTTCATTGCCAAGAATAGCAGAACTGTTGTTTTCAGTGGAAAGTCAAGATCAAGCAACAGGAATCCCAAGTCAGACTGTGAAATCAGTACTTTGGACTTGCTCTTTCTAAATACAAATATTCTGTTAGTACAAAATCCTTCTTCTGCCATGCAGATGGCTCATTGGGTTAGCCTTAAAGGATAAATACACTTTGTTTTGTACAGAAAGGTCTCTTGGAACTAGATCAAAGGTACTGAAGCTACACCAAGAGCTTATTGCCAGCAAATTTCAGCAGAAAACCTGGTTTATGTCACTCAAACCTGGTAGACTATACATATATCTTGTAATTACTACAATCCATAGAAGACATCGTTAAATATTTTTTTTTAATTATTAATGTAATCACATGTCAAGAGGTACAGCAATACGTAGAAAAATAATGTATAGTATGAATTCAAGGAAAAGTAACCCGACTGGTATTTTTGAAGTCATCTGTTGTCACCAGCATTTCTCATCCAGGAAAGGCTTTTTCTCATTAGATTTCCAATGCTTGTCTGCTCCATAATCCTAAACCCTTGCTGCAGACTACTGAAGGCAATGACAATTCACCTTTTTGATCCCATTTAATTTCCCCAGACATTGCTATTTCCCAGGAGTGAGCTTTTTCTCTGTAAGGCCTGATTATTATCCCTCTCCAAGTGCTGATGTACATTTTTCTTCTGCCCCAGCATTATTGTTATCTACAGTGATTTATTGATTAAATTAATTTTTTCCCCTGAACACAGTAGCATATTAATAATCCAGAGATTACTTTAGGATGTCAGGGTTCCCTGTAGCAATGTGAGAAACTCATTTGCTACCACAGACAACAAAATACAAGTTCTGCTGATAGCAGGACTAAATGGGATAATCTAGAATACCGAACTCGTTGCTATCAACTGGAGTGCAACACAGTGCCTAGTAAATTGGCAATTAATAGACATCATCCTACTAAGGAGACCAGCACCCAAGGCCACTAAAAATTCAAGAGTCTGCTTTGCAGTTCAGCATGGAAAGGCCATGTAGTGCTACAAGAATGTTTTCCTTCCTTCTTCTTTCATTAGAAGCAATGAACATTCAGAAATCCTCATTTCTCTAACAGAAAAATAGAATAGACAGAGATGCCAATACCCCCAGGACTGTAAAAGTTCTATTCTGTTTCTTTGTCATCTTCATCAAAAAAGTGAAAAACCCAAAACATAATTTCAGTTAAGTACTAAGTGGATGGAATTGATAACTTGACATATCTGACAAATTCACCACAGGACCAGGCAGTAGGAAAAGGTACAGCAGTGCTGCTTCAAAGAGCCCAAAGTTTCCTCCTCTTTCAGTGGTCGGTATCATGTGTTCTTAAAACATTACCAGCTTAATATGATTTTTTTATTTTACCGTTTTTATATAAATATATTTTTATATTTTATAAGTATTTATCTATTTATCTTTATATTTTTATATCTATTTACCTCCTTTTAAAGCAGTTGCGCATGTTACCTTAGCTTGATCTCGTAGGCATTTGCTTCTTATCTTTTCTATAAGGTAAGTGATTTCGTAGTGATTAAGAATGCCAGACAACATATCAGTCTCGTTCCCATTCATGTCTATATCAAAAAGCCAACGCTACTTTCTTCATATTACCTGCAGAAGAGCTATCTAATAAGCCTATGGATAACCTAGGTTTAGCTCTCAGCAGTTTTCAAATGCACCTCAGCCTATGAAAAACACATACAGAAAGACTGAGAGAAAAAATAATTTCGACTTCATCCCATTTTAGTGACTGCTTTGTGGGGAACACAAAGAATACAGACAGTTGTGGTTCTGCTGGCATTAATATGGAAGTTCATATACTAAGAACTCAATGGACAGCACCAAATCATTCCATACAAGTCATATCAAAAACATATGATAGGTTGTATATATTCTTTGAACGTGTATCTGCTAGATTGACATTAATGATGAAATCATTAAACACTTTTGAAATATCTACATTTAACTATTTAAATTCATTATAAAGCAATTATCCTTTTAAAGTGTATATATAATCAGCTTTATCTTTCCATGGTGCTGGTAAGCTTTAAAGGTTTCACTATGCATTTGATACAGCTGTTAGTACAACACTGTCATGAAATTAACTCCACTTAAATGAGCAGTCTGCTAATGTAATAGTAAATACACATGCAGCAGTGTAAAAAACAATTGCATCATGGGTCCTTTAATTTAAAAGTATTGAATAATTCAATGCCACATAATCTAAAACTAAAATATTTTTTAGTTGTGTTTAATATCCCCTCCCCAACTAATGTCATTTAAACATTTTCCATATAGCTTTTCAAATTCTACACTAAAAACAAGAATAGTAACAATGACCTCTACTGACAGTTTCAGCCCTAATTTAGATGGATCTGATCTAAGGCAGAGAAAAAGAACATGCATGTCGTCCATACACTTATATCAGAAAGACTGAGCGCTCTGAGGTTATTATGACAATCCAAAAGCACTTTATTCTACAGTACTGGAATGAATTTTTAAGTCCCTCCATTTTATTTAATCAAAGCAAAGAATTCATTTTAGATTTGCAGTTCATTCATCAGACTGAATTAAATTTTTGATAAGTTATAGTTAAATTTTTCATAATATAACGATCTGCAGTATAATAGCCTTTCACTTGCTTCTCCTATGCTTTCCCCATTTCTTTGCCATCAGCCAGACCGAAGGGCCTAGGCACTGAAGAAAAAGAAATATCAGCTACTTTAAAATACTGAATATCCAAATATTCTCAAGGCTTCAGGTCAAGCATAGATATTCACAAAGTAGTAAGTCAGCACACACTACATTCTTATTAGAACCAAAACAGTAGAATCCAGGCACCAAACCTTCTTAACAGTATATCCAGACTTAATTTTGAGCATCTATTCCAGATGCAAAAAATTATTCTCATACTTAGAATCCTACCAAAGATAGTCCTAGAATATCAAAAGATTCCCTTTTTACAGACATTTTTCATCTGACATTTTTTGCATGAAATGCTTATTCCATCAAGACTAAACATTTAGGAAAACTGTCTTGGTTTTTCTGAACTTTCTCCACAAAACAAGCTTCTATCTTGTCTTCTACAAGCTACTCACTTTGTCTTCTACTTTTTCAGCTGTTTGTCTTCTGAAAAGTCCTGCAGCCTTTGTTCCTGACACACTCATGGTCACGCAAACTGTACTGGAACTCAGGGTTCCTGCTACAGGATTTGTGACTCCCAGTAGCCCTATCAGCCAAATCTCTGCTACAAAGCCAACTCTGCTTTAATTTATTACAAATAAGTTAATATGGTATGCAAAAATGCAGGTGTACTTGATGGAATGTATATGGACAAAAAAAAAATAAATAAAACCCAAATAGTCCCTCAACTAAGACAAATTTCTTAAATACAGTATTTATTGCAGCTACGCTCAAAATAGACTTCCTATTTGGCACCAGGAAGAGGAAACAGAGGTGTCTGATTTTTTTCTGATGAGCTTCCAATTTTACGACTCCCCATTCAGCATTTACCTAATTAATTTGCCCAACTGCTCAAAAAGCACTTTTTTTTAATTCAGGTAGTCAGCAGAGATCGACATTTTATTTTCTTTTAACCTGAATGCTTTGTTAATGATGTGTCAGAAACAACTTTTAAGTCCCAACTCCCCCAAAATTTTTCATAGAATCATTTAAGCTGGCAGGGACCTCACAAGGTCACCTCGGCCAAACTCCTGCTCAAAACAGGAACAATACTGAATTCAGAACAGGTTGCTTTGGACTTTGTCCAAACAGGTCTTCAAACATCGCTCCTGGTCCTGGATGGGGCTCCCTCACTCAGTTTCTCCAGAAATTCTTGACAGAAAATACAGTAGCTGCTAACTGCTTTATGAAGTAGGCAACTTAACACAATCATTTTTTCACTCTGTCTCAATTTATCACAAAGCTAATGAGAGGATGCACTTATGTCTCCAGTTCATACACTTCTGGATTCATTTTAATAATTAATAGGAAAAACAGTATTTCATTGGCCTGGGCTGTTAATAGCATTTAACTCCTCATAGTCTTTTCACTAAACTAACAACTGCTTTTTCTATTTTCTGTAGTTCATAATAAAGCTAAAGGAATAGAATCAAACAATTTATATGTCTGAATCTGAACAATTAGGAGAATATGCCAGGCTTCCCAATAGAATAAAGATATACCATGCTAGTCTCCAATACACAAGGCCTGCCATACTGGAGCAATATTTATGTCTGAATACAGATATACTAAACTCCATAGAAACAAAATGGAACCATTATTATAAATCACTAAGAAGCAACTTTGGCACTGATAGTTCCTCAGCATCACCAGCAAAACACTACAGATGAAACCAGTACTCTCAGAAAATATTTAGTCTATCTTGTACTATGCAAATATACCTATTTCATATATTAACATTTTCGCACAACCTTTCAAAAAGGCAATACATATAGCAGAATTCCCTATCAGCTGTAATTTTCTAATAAATCACAGTCATACATTCTACCTTCAGAAATAGATGAGCATGCCTGTCATCATCCAACCCAGCCCAGCAGTTTGAAAAAAACACAATGGGGAATCACATTTGAAAAGTATAGTACATCACACTACCAATTTTTTTCTTCTACTCAGAACTACAATACCTCACAGAAGTCACCACTGACTTGTAAGAGCAAACTTCACTCAAAACATGCAAATCCAGATCTGAAACCCATCTTTTCTTGGCTATAACTTTTTGATGACAGCCACCTTCTTGAATTTGACCAAAGTTTAAGAGATATTTTCATGTATTTCAAGCTGGATAGATTTTAAATTGTTATATCTTGTGCTTTGGCCAGTTAAGAACAATTAGGTTACAGACCTACTTAAAAGACAGACAAAAGATGCCTTTTAAAAAACTGAGGAAAATCTTTTTAAATAAAATAAGATAAAACAAAACACCATGTTAAGATACAAGTATAAAGCTATGTTTCCCCCCACCCCACATCAGTAAGTTTGTATCAGAAGTGATGCAATTTTAGAGCTCTTCTGCATAAGTTTGTGAATTCCAGCACAGGTATTGGAATTTAATTCAACAGAAATCCAATTGAGAAAAAAAACATTATCTAGAATGAAGGAAAACTGCTTGAGACAACAGCAGGTAGAGTTGCTCTGGGATGATGTCAGAACTGTTGGATTTGGTTGGTTTTGAACCCAGATCAACTAAATCTATACACCTTATTTCAGCTAAGAGAAAATGGGGAAAAAAAACCCATACAGAAAGACTAAGAGGTTGCCACTTAGGACTCAAAAGGGAGAAATGTTTTCCTTGTTGGAATCACTGTACTTGAGCATCCCCTGGAAACGTGCTCATCTATGAAGCAGACAAGTCTCTGTGATGGTCATCAGAAAATATTAAGACATCAGGTAAGACAAATGCACATTCCTTAAAAATAATTAATCTTTAACGGATTTATTTCAAGTAATGAGAATACTTGAGGAACATCTTATTACTAAATATCAGTAAACATACACGTAGAGAAAAGAATTGCAGATGCTCAAATTCACACAGGTCAGCAAGGCAAGGTGACCTATCCCCAGAGGAAAAACAGCAAAAATTATATCCCAGACTAAAGCACAACAACGTACCAAAACATCCTTATACTTAAAATAGAGTATGATGTTATTTTTCTCTCACTGACATAGCAATAAAAAGCAAACCAAGGCCCCTAAAAAACAAAACCAAAATACTCACCAACAAAACAAAATAAAAAATCCAAACGCAACAACAGAAAACAACAAAAGCCAAACAAACCCATCCACATTTCAGCTATTCCTGCAAGTTCCTTGCAACTTATAACAAATACGAAGGAAGACCTGTCTTGTAATTTATTTATCTGAAACTCAAGAACAGAATCACAGAGTAAGGTAAAATAGGTTTATTTTTTTTTCCAAGAGATCCTGTAAAGGCATCTTACAGCAATACTCTGTGTATAGTACATTGTATATAGTATTTCAAAAGCTAGACGTACATCTAAATCATGTCCTTCCTAGCACTGCCTGCATCCCTTGAAAGCATCCCAGCAAATCTTTCTCCACACTCCCAAGGTGAGAAGTCGAAAAACATCCTCAGGTGCTGATGGAGAAGTTAAGCCTTGGAACGGTGGCTGAAATGACACTGTAAGACTCAGCAGCATTTTCATTGGGGCAGTATAGTCTGTGGTTTGCATATCAGTGCCAGATAAGGCTGACACCGGTACATCCAGAAAAAACAGAAGAGCATTGCAATGGCTCAGATTTACACAGTTTTAATCCCATATAATTCCACAATAGGCCTCATGCCTGTTGGTTCTTATTGGTTGGCTCTGGGCTTCCAAAGGCATGTAGCCAGTAGGAAACATTAGACAAAAGGACTTAGGTGGAATTAGGTGGCATTTAGGCTGAGCGAATCTGGGCCATACTATACTATCCCGTTTCTGAAAGCCCTGAACAGTGCCAGTGTATTTTGACCAACAAATAAGTAACAGATGGATTATGGAAAAAGAACTGCTTCTGAGTAATACTTCATACCAAGATCTTAGGACATACAATCGATTGGTTTGATACATATCTTCAATTCAGTTTCTGCAGCAGAATTAGGTTTATAGAGCTTCAAGATCTGTAGTCCAGTGGAATACAGGGGACACATCCAGTTCATAAACTGATTTTTTCCCCTCATTGACTTAGCCTATGCATAACAACAGTAAAAAGGGCTGATCTGTGATATATTCTGCTCGGGTTTCTGCCCTCTCTTTTTGCTTAACTAAAGGATTCAATCTATCTGAACTGTTATTGTTCAATTACTATAATAATAAAAAAAGGCATCAAATAGATAAAGAGTCAAGGAACATTAGTGATATATCTCCAAGAGCACTAAGAGCAAAAACTATGTGCAATCCCATGTCGCTATAATCAAGCAATTACCCTGCCCCTATTTAAACCACTTAATATAAATCATTTTTAATATATACGTCCAAATATATTAGAAGATATGTGAACTGTTAAAAGGAATTTGATTGAGTTTCATTATAATCCTTATATTACACTCCTAGTTTTGCTTCTCTGCTTCCCAGCCAGGTTATGATCTGTAGTGATACAGAAGTACCAAATTATTTTCAAGTATTTCCAGGCATAAACCCAACTCCTAGTCATGAAATTAATTTTTCCATAATATTAAAGATAACCAGAGCTGAAAAACGAGTCAAAAAACTCTTTGAAAACTAACTCAAAACTACCTGCTTCTCTAGTCATTCACACGTTAAGTGATAAACCTGTCTTTTAGGAATTTCCATGAGGAAAGGTTGGACATCTAACAGCAATGCTGTACCTCAGTGGTCTCCAAAGTGAGGTCTGCAAGAGAATACAATGGAGTGCAGGAAGGAAATATTAGAACTTCAGTAATACATGTGTATAATTTATAAATAAATATGCATATACTGTGGGTACATGCTGAGAAACTTTCTTATTGATAGGGGTACACAATTAAATACATTTGGAGACAGCTACCCCTAGCTGATTCTTCAACTGATTTGGGGACATATTATTGAGATGCTCTTCCCCAAGGAAATCAGTGGCAAACTGAGCCATAAGTAAGAATCTGCCTTGACAAAGGTGCAGGTAGAACTTCCAAGCTTTCTGCAGAACACTTCACTGAAAAAGAGGCAAGTGTTCCTAATCCCCTAACTGATGTTACCACAATAAAGTTCTACTGGAGACAAGCAGTGTTTCTAGCTTACGTGTAAGTAAGCTTATGTGACAGTTTAGACATAGGCTTCTCTGCCTTCTTCTGCTTCCATACAACTGCTGGAGTCTGCCCCATGCAAGGATTGTTGTTGGGGTGGTTTTTTGTCCATTGAACGGAGCAGCTCTGCACCAAGGACCTGCATTGCGGTTGAACCCCAGCCAGCAGCAAAGAACCACATCGTCTTTTTGGCTCAAACCCCCCAGCAGCGGAATGGGGGCAAAGCGGGAAGAAAAAGGCAAAACTTGTGGGTTGAGATAAAGGCAGTTTAACAGAACAGCAAAGGAAAGAGGAAACCAACAATAACACCGACAGAGGACTGTACAAAATATGGTTAATGTGCCGCCACTCACTGACCAGACCCGAAGCCCCAGCCCCCTCTGAACTGCTATTCTTGCCCCCTCCACAGTTACATACTGGGCATGGCAGCCAGTTTGGCCAGTTTAGGTCAGCCCAGCCTCCCCCATGCGCCACCCCCCCACCTGCTGTGTCCCAAGAGCAACTTGTGAAAATTAACTCCATCCCTGACAGAACCAGGGCAGACCAGGTAGAAGTTCACCGAGTGAACCAGGAAGCACTTGTCCCCTGTAGGCTCCAGCCTCCACCATCACCTGCTTAGTCACATTCCTCAGGCCAAGAACTTCAAAGGAGTAAGACAACCTGGTTTGAGCTAAACAGATCAGCTTTCAGCTCTCTGTGGATAGAAACCTATTTTGAAGGCTTACACACAAAATCTACATA
Source organism: Limnodromus scolopaceus (assembly GCA_028565335.1). Taxonomy (NCBI): domain Eukaryota; kingdom Metazoa; phylum Chordata; class Aves; order Charadriiformes; family Scolopacidae; genus Limnodromus; species Limnodromus scolopaceus. The sequence continues at coordinate 14,691,580 of JAOXNO010000002.1, read as the reverse complement.
CTTCCTGGTTTACTTTAGCTAATTGAAGTTGAAAGCATAGCTCTTTTAGGACAGAAACACAGGATAACATAGACAACACCTGGTTCTTATAAAAACATTAAACTATGCTTTAAAAGCCATGCTTAGTGGAGATGAAAGGAGAATGCATCTATCCTCTCCTAGGTATTTACCAGTTTGTTCAAGGTTATTAACATTTTCTCTCAACTATAGGGAGAAGAGAATCCCTACACTCTTTTCGAATAGCTTCTGCTAGCAGCTGTAAGTGCTAGAAGAAGTTGTGAAACCTCTCCTGTCTACAGCAACTTTACCTGTTCAACAAACCATTCGTATAGGATTCATTATATAATATCACATATACCTTTCATGTTGAGCTATGAGCTACATATATGAACACTGATTAATGATATTACAAGCAAATTTCCATTAAAATGCTTACCATTACTACTAAGCAGGTAATAATTCAGGCATCCACGCTACCTTTTTTTCTTCTTTTAAGGCAACACTTCCATTTGGATTTGCCAAATTTGAAACCCATCCAGGTTTACCACATTCAATAATTAATGTATTTTGACCTTTTATTTTGGTGGATTACTTCTTAAGTCAAATCAGGTCCTTGACAAAAAAAAAAAATCACACATCTCAAAATTTTCTTAGGTATACTCAAATAAAGCCTCTATGAAACTGCACATTATTATCATTCTTTTAGTTAAGTTGGACACTTCCAACATTTAGATTAATATTTCTAATGTTTTAAGTCAATTAATCAAGTACAATTAAGTATGTACCCACTTTAATTAATAAATGACCAAATCTGAACAAGTGACATGTACAAGGAGTGACTTTCAAATTTAAGTCTCTGCATTGAGACAGACGATCACTGACGGTAATGAGACCTTGAAAGACTTAGCAGAAAGACCATTGAAAAATGTAAATTCTTATTTTTGGAAAACCTCTACCAGCAATCCATAGTATTATACCAACTGAACTACAGGAAAGGATTTAGAACGGTAAGACTGAGAAGCCACATCACAGACAGCTAGAATATTTCTGTGACAATTTTATTGTGTTACTTGCACAGAAAGTATCAGCAGCCTTTGTTAATCTACTGCAACTCTGGTTGGGATTAGAACTATTTAAATCAGAGCATCTATTAATGGACACTGTTACCTTTATGTCTATACCATTTTGTACTTTTGCAGAGATTTATTTCCAAGTCAGAGAGAAGTTAGCTGTTAGTTTCCTCTATGCAGACTGTCCAATTTAAAATTCAGGAACAGAAACAGCTTAAATTCCTTCAAGGGACATTAAAATAACCCTAGAAACAAAATATATGGCTCTGAAAAGACAGTAAAATTTTAAGAATTTTTCCGTAACTTACCCCTCTTTGATCGCTGACAGAAACATCAAAGCAGTATGAGGAATATTGAATAATCCCCAACTACTCCATAAGTATCTATACTTTAAATTACACAGCTACAAAAGGAATAATTTTACTCTTTGAGATAAAATAAGTTCAGAAAGAAGAAATATTACTGTATGACAAAACTCCATAACCCCAACACTAATCTTTAGGTCTTAAAAGTAACTCATGCTGAAATACAGTGCATTAAAAAACAGGAAATATGATTAAAATAAATACACATTTTCAAGACCTCAGCTGATCTCCCTACTACTTATTTCTTCAAAATAATTTTAGTTTTACAAGTTAAGAATGATATTCTCTCCTTTGCCCAAACTCCTTGAAAAGAGGATGAAGCTTCCAGAACTGGCAGGTGACTTGAAAAGTTAGTAAATGAAAGAACACAGACCACATGACAAAAACCTCATCAAAACCCTAGGGATTCAGAGAACCATTGAATTATAAACAAAGGGAATAGCGAAACTTCTGGATTTCACTGTTTTTAGGTTCAGATATGTGGTTTCTCTGTATCTTTCACAACAGGCTGAAGACAGGAGTCATTTGAAGGACACACTAGAAACTGGTAGAGACTGTAACCTTTCAGTCAGTGTGGCTCGAGTTAACATCATCTGTTACCTATTTAGTAACTTGAGATATTTAATAAGTCTCCATAGCTAATCAGTCTAGGCCATGGAGAACAATACACAGTTTTGCTGTAAACCTCAGCGGAAAGGCCAAGAACCAGGGGAATGCAGAAGCGCAATGATCTTCATAGAGCCTCAGGAGGTTTCTGCAGTACAGTTTGGCATGCATGGCCACGTTTTCTCACAAAGGATAGGTTATGTTGCATTTCTTTTTGCAATATACACTTTTGTAGTTAAACAGAAGCCATTCTTTTTAGTGCTAAGTCAGACACCTTTCACAACAAATCATGACAAGTCATTTAAACAAGAGCAGGACATTTGAAGAGTGAAGTGCAGGGGCACGGAGCATGACTTTGACTTCTTGTTGGCTGAGGCAGCTTGTTGGTCTTATCTTGCCTCATCCTGCCACTTAATTATGCCTTATGACAGCAGCAAGTAATTTCCTAAGTCACATTCACATTCCATTAGTCTCCACAGCAAATGACCAGTAGATAGCATTCATAAAAAATAATCGCACTAAATCTTACTCTCAAATACTATCAAATGAAAGTGGAATCATTTGGAACACTCTCTAACAACTATTTCTTTGAATGTGTTAACAAGCAGACAGTAATCCAATAGGTATAAGTGTCCTTTGATGACACTGTTTAATTTTGTAGGGACAAGGTAGGACACGGAGCATGGCACGCTGCGTGCTTTGCACTTACCAAGTAATGGATACCATCAATCAATAGTGGTGCTTTTTTTTTTTTTAAAATCAGTCCAAGTCACACATGACACAAAATGGAAGAGTTACAGGTGGGAGAAGGATCACTTTATCACTCACACTGCTGAAAACTTTAGCTTTTTGTTTTAGCAAAAGACTTGGTGTCTTCAACTCTCATAATGCAAAAGAATCTGTTGCAAGAATTGACAGTGCGTGCAACAGTGACTACCACATGGCTTGCAAGACTCTTGATTTTTGATTACTGGCAAAGGAAGCAGTCAGACTGCACTTCCACCCTTCTGCCTTTGTCTCATTAGTTTAACAGTCCCCTTAACAAAGGGCTTAAAAATATGCATCTCATTGCATGATTCATACAACCGTTAAAGCTAAGAAGTCAAAAAAGAACAAGTTAAACTTAAGATTCTAGTCATGTCTTTAAACATGACTGTGACCTGAATTTTAATATTCTGACAGTCCTTCAGCTCCATGCAGAAGTATAGGAAAAGAGTATTTTCCAGTTAGCATCTTATCACATTTGTCCTGACTGACACATGATGTATTCTCACACACACTAGCAGCAGCATTTACATTAATTCTATCTAAATGGGGGGAAAAAAAAAAAAGCCAAAACCCACACAGATGAGAAATATTTTCTACCTCTGCTTTTCACTGAAATTCATATAACATGTTTTTTCAAGGTGTTTCAAGTTTATATAAGAGACAGGCAAAACAAATGCAAAGATAAGCACCTTCTCAACCCTAGAGGATTAGCTACAGAGTGGAACAAACAGGTCACTGAATTTTAATTCCGGATACACTTGCTGTATTGTCTCAAAATAAAGTTTAGCATCTCTTATCCCGGGCATAGGAAGCACTTCAAAAAAGCACAGATGTAAATACAGCTACGGCTACAGTGCTGTTAGTTACAGCAGGAACCGCTGCTTGTGTAGGTCCTGCAACAAACTGATGCTGAGCCTCGCAAGTTTGTTTTCTTTTGGAAGGTTGTTCAGGCGTGGGTAAATTGCCTTAATTTTTTCTAAATTGTGGGGGTTTTCTATGCATGCTGTCATTTAAACTCTGGAGACTGCATTTTCAACCAGATTTCTGTTTTACAGTTCTTTTATTACACAGAACAATGGTGGCTCACAGTAAATATTCAAGTTTACCATGATTTGCAGAAATACAATAATCACCAAAAAAAAGATAACAGTAGTACATAAGAAACATTCTACAATGACACTTAAAAAATGAAGTACTGAAAAATTGTGCCTCATGGCATACTAGAACATGATCAATATTTTCCAGGACTATAGTTCTCCACAGACAGCTGGATATAACTCTGACAAATGTACACTCAGTGTTAGACGTACTGCCTCTGCCTAAAACAGATACAGGTTAACACACAGCAAATTTAGGCAGCCAAGCAGAAATCATTCCCAAAGTTAAAATAAATCAGTAATTAAGTGACCCTTTTCAGCAATATAATTTTAGTTCTCATTTCCTTTTTTCTAAATACTTTGCCGGCTGTTATTTTGAGATGGCTATTAACCGCTAGGTTATTTTTAATGTCCTGCATGTGACAGATGTCTCCGAAATAAAAGGCAGCTGAAGGACAACAAACTCATTCTCCAGCATGGTTTTTATGTCCACTGTTACTGTGAGGATCAACCCCAAATATCCTCTAATAAACTCAGAAGTCACACGGACAACTTTCATACAAATAGCTACTGAAGACCACTGCTCACTCCCTCACTAAAGCTAGCCTGTATTTGGAGGGCATTTAACCTTAGAGAAAGAAACATGGTTAAGTAGGCTGGAAATGCACTAGAAGTGGGATCTTAGTTGAAATTGAGACAGGGGATAAGGAAACTGGAGTTAAAGGGTATCCTACAGAAAGAAATCTGTAATTGCTTCTGCTGCTAGTGCCATTAAAATGACAAGAGAGACCACCATGCAGGCTCTCAAGTCAGCAGTTCCTGAGTACGTTGCCAGATACTATGTAATTCCTATGGAAAAAGTGAGGAAAAGGAAGAAGAGAGAAAAGCAGACATAGAAAAGTCTCTGTAGTAGAAGATATTCTCAAAACACCAGTAAATGAGTTATTCATTACAGTCTGGGTCATTGGAAGAATTAAAAATTCTTCCATAACACAGTATCAAAATGGGCCTGAAAGTTGTAAACATTTCTGAAGATACCAGATAAATTTAGCACTGAAATAACGTGCTCAGACAGGAACAATGCAGCCCCTGTCTATTTGATCCAGGGGAAAAAAAGAACAAAAAACTTCAAACTACAAAAGATTAAATAGTGGATTCCTTACTGAAATGCTTAAAAGAAGTAATAACCACCCTTGCGGGGTTGAGACAGAAGATCCCTTTCTCTGAGTCAACATTTGGGCCTGGTATTAACTGAAGTTTGAAATCTTCCATTACATACTAAGGAGTATGTTTGCACAACCGTGCAGAAGTTCATCCTCCCCTGAACGGCTCTCCCCTCACTGGCACTGTTACGCTGGTACCACAGCCTTAGTCACATTTGGGTCGCAATGAAAGGATAGCTAAGATGTGATGAAAAACACAGGCCATCATTACTTTTTTTCAAGTAGGTTACATCAGTCCTTTCGGATGTTGCTGAGGCAGAATGTATAACGACAGGTGCCAGAGAAATCCATCTGTGCTCCTTGGAAGTGCCAAAACACACAGAACTGGAAAATGTTGCTGCAGACACTCTCAGGTCAAAATTGACCACAGAAGACAAAGTAAACCACCAGCCAAGGAATCTAGTAATTTACGGCAGCAGTTCTGTTCTTGTCCCAATTAGAAATAAAAGGCAAAGTTTCATAATATCAGTACTTAGTTGCCTAATATTTGTTATTATACCAATGTTTGAAAGATACAAGTTAGATACTATTACAGTAGTTTTAGTCTACAGACCTAGCACACAAAGTCACAGCAAAGAGACAGACAAGATGGACAGAAGTTCCAAATTTCCCTTGGATCCAGATATATTAAAGAGATCGGAGACTTACTATCAACATAAACATCAATGTGCAATTGCTACCTTAGAAACCGCTGCTGCTTTCAATTTCGATCAGACAAAACCAATTCAACGCCAGGTTCCCATGGATCACTTTTATTTATTTGGCTGTGACATGGCATGGAGTTCAAAAAATCAGAGTATTTCTACATCTGAAACCGAAATGGGAGTATTTCTATACCTGAAGGTCAGATACCTTCCCACTGCACATATTGAGGATAATAAAAGGAGTAGGAGAGGAGCCGTTTACTGAGCCTTTATGTTAGAGTTGCCATTGGTCTGCTAAACAGACTAGCAATTATTGGGAATTTAAGCCACTTAGGAGTTTAGTGACTAATTTCACCATTCACTTATTGGCCCTGATTCTTGTGGGCTATGCACAGTAATCTTCCTTAATGAATTTTCTGAAGCAATTACCTTTAACTCACTGTCTTTTATTCATTCATTCATAATAAAAATCCAAGAGTTGCTCAACTGCAGCAAATCAGCTCACATTCCAACAGGAGTACGGCTGCTGTACTTTACAATGCCCTCAACTTCCAGAAAACAATAAAAACAGAAATGCATTAACACAGAGACATTCCTAATACCACAAAATGACAATAAGTACTTCCTGTTACTCAATAAGAAAAATCACTTTTATTTACTCAGTGGGTTATACAACTTGTAGCTCCAGTTCTATATTTGCTAAGTCTTCTCAGTCAGAGATTAAGAACACTCAGTTTTTGCAGCTGTGTAGAGTATCCTAGAACAGTATTTTTGTCTGTATTAATATGAAATCTTGAAAGTGGCAGCCTGTACATATTTCATCACACCACACAAACAATGTTATATGAATCCTAAGATATAACAAGACAGTAGGACCAAAGGCTGAGAAGTCTCGAATAGCATTCTGGACAAAATTAGAATTATCTTTTCGCCTTAAGCAGGCTACCTTACTTTTTCAGCACTTAAATACTCCTTCTATTGCTTTCTAGTGATGATTAAATTATACATTCTATGTGCAATTCACCTTAGCTTTGGAACCTCTAATTAGAATGTCAGTTACAGATGAAAGAACATGATCTAAATCCTAATGACTGTTCAGGTCAGTTCGGGCTTTGCTTAGAACAACACTGCAGATTTATAAGCTCTGAAAACCCTTTTATTCATGGAGAATAAAATATTAAATAATGTTTTTCTACATCATTTTCTAATTTGAATGGAAGAGCCAAATGAACATGCAACCACACATCAAGAGTTTCTGAATTCTACTCCAGTCTGCCATGATGTCCTTCAGTAAATTTCAGCTTCTTAGTAGTCAAGACGCTATTTGTTTACTTGCTTTTTTTTTTTTCCCCTCTATAAAGCAGATTGACATGGTTGAACCTAAAGAGAATAAATCCTTGGTAAGCAAGCATAAATTCTCCATTTATATGATGCTTTGAAGACAGAAATGGCTAGGTAATATGTCCTCAGATGAAAGTTTTAACACAACAGGGAAATAGCTTTCTTTGTAAGGATTTCACATGATGTAAAACTGTGTAAGAATCACTATGCACAATGACTTACATTCCACCTTTTTATTTTGGGAGAGCCTCAAGAGGATATGGCAAGAGAATTAAACAATTAGCTGTCTCTACTTTTCTCCCTCACATACCTATTCTTTCTTCCTCCTGGTCTAAGAATATGAAGTTAATTGCTGCCACAGTTTTGATCTAGTTGGATTTGTATCTTTAGTTCAGGAGGACCTAAATATTATCTCCAGATCTCAGAACGCTATAAATAGTTCTTGCTATTTTTTAACTGCCATGCAAAACTACAGAGGACTCTTGGAAGGTTCGTATAGCCCTGGCTGCAAAGTCAGTAATGGCTGTTCATACAGCAAAGCTTTGGACTGTCTGAAGTTTTACATTTCCTTCTCTAACTTTCCTTCTCTAGCAAAGCTTTCTCCTGATGCCACACACACACACCCCCAAAAAAAAAAATCACAACTGATTTCTGCTTTTTGTGTCATTTCAGTAGCACCTTGCATCCCCTCCTTCTTTAGTTTTGCCCCTTCCACTTAATATGATTCTATTAGATAGGTAGATCCACATAGAAGTTTTCCACTATTGGCAAACATTCAGTACAGCCTATGATTATTCCCCAAGTTCTGAAGCTGAAATTTCCCTCTAAGTTCCTTTTTTTAGCTTTAGAAACAAGACAGATTACATTTAATAATCTATCAAGTGTGTACAAAATATTTTTTGTACAAAATATGTACATACTTCCTTTATATGATTTCCTTCACATAACTGCCATTACAATAACTGTTTTATTTTTAAAACCAACTTTGTGCAAGAGAAGGCTGCTTTATGATGCCTTAAGCTTTTTTTTGTTAATAAAACTGATCAGTTCAATAAATTACTGTTTCCTAATATTATTCAGTATTACTCAGAATTAATTTTCCAAATCTTAAGTTGCCAATAAAATACAGACCAATTAAGTATAGGACCAAGGTACTCGCTCTTCAGGAAAAAGCCCTGAGTTTTGTCCTGGTATTTCTATCCATTAGCATACACCCTTTTTTTCCACTTCCAAACTGTGTTCTTGGTTTTAGGGTCAGAAGAGTGTTTTATTTTATGGGACAAGGGAAGTAAGAGAAATGTAAAATTATCTAAGGCGTTAAAGCAGCTTAAAAGCATCTAATACCATAAGCTGCTTTCAATGCCTTTGATCTGTTTAAAGGAGGAGGGGGAAGGAAAAAAAAAAACACACAAGAAAACATTGTGAAGGAAAACAAGAAGCCTTGGTGATATAGAGAATCAGGAGATATATTTACTACAAGTTTTCAAAGGACATATTTGTAACATTTGGGGGAAAAGATATGAAAACTCAAGATCAGCTTTCAGGAAGATACACACACTGGTGATTTGGAATTGAAGTTATCAAGTGCATAACTTACTCTTGGCAATGGATGGTTAGAGCCCTGGACTAGGTTTGGACAGCTGTTTCTAATAGCGTAGCTGCAAAGGGAGAGGCGAGGAGAAGTGAAATAGGCAACCAAATACAATAACAGAATGGTTGCAAACACAAGCATGTACAGCAAGGCACCTCAAAGCGCAAACACAAAAATAAGGCTGGCCCATGGACCTTCCAATGCAAGACCTTCCCACATTGACTTAATCTGATATTTTATGATAATGTTACTAGCCTCCAAATGTAGTATTAAGCATAGACAGAACTGCCCTTGGAAAAGCATTTGCTCAAATTATCACATTTATATTGAACTGTCTTCAGTAACATTCTCAGTTATACTGTTCTACATATTTTTCTCATACCTAGATATAACTGGTTAATCTTGGCAAAAATAGCAAACGATATTAATATCTGTAAGTGATGATTTAAGATTAGGAATAAAGGCACCTTGTGGTTATTTTCTGCTCCTCAAACCGCCCTGCCAGCAAGTACGCAGAGGGTGCACAAGAAGTTGGGAGGGGACACAGCCAGGGCAGCTGACCCCAACTAACCAAAGGGATATTCACAGAATGGTTAAGGTTGGAAGGGAACTTAAAGATCACCTAGTTCCAAGGCCCCTGCCATGGGCAGGGACACCTCCCACTAGACCACATTGCTGAAAGCCCCATCCAGTCTGGCCTTGAACACTTCCAGGGATAGAGCACCCACAAACTCTCTGGGCACCCTGTTCCAGTGCCTCACCACCCTCATAGGGAAAAATTTCCTCCCAATACCTAATCTAAATATTCCCTCTTCTAGTTTGAAGTCACCACTCCTCATCCTATCACTACATGTCCTCTCTAGCTTTCTTGTAGGCCCTTTTCAGACACTGGAATGCTGCTATAAGGTCTCCCCAGAGCCTTCTCATCTCAATGCTGAGAATGTATTCTGTACCATATGATGTCATGCTCAGCAATAAAAAGCTGTGGGAAGGAGAAGGCGGGGGGATATGCCCAGAGTGATGGCATTTTGTCCTTCCAAGTAACCATTAGGTATGATGGAGCACTATTTTCCTGGTGATGGCTGATCATTTGCCCACTGATGGGAAGCAGTGAATGAATTCCTTGTTTTGCTTTGCTGGTGTATGCAGCTTTCACTTTACCTATTAAGTCGTCTTTATCTCAGCCCACGACTTTTCTCACTTTTACTCTTCTGATTCTCTCCTCCATCCCACCACAGGGAGCGAGTGAGCAGCTGCGTGCTGCTTAGTTGCCAGCTGGGGTTAAAGGACAACACAGAACTACAGCAAACGTTTTGAAGACCCTCCACAAGATTAGAATCAATGACTGACTGAAGTAGAGGAAAGGCTCCTTCATTCTCAGTGCACCATTATCTTAAAATCAGCTTAAGGGAACACACCATGGTTATTGCCACAGGATTGCACGACTGAAGTCCACACTTCCCCTGTTCCAACTCTGCTCACAAGGATTAGTGTACTTAGTGTTAACTGACTATGTACAAACCAAATGACCTATACCACCCTAGATAGAAGACCACAGCAAGCATATATTGCCTTACTTACAGTTTAGCTGCAGAAGACAACCACCTTTCAGAATAAAACTTAAACTGATGCTTAAGTCCGAGTTCAATGGAAAAAATAACAGCACTTCAGATATTTTTCTGTATCACTGTTACAGTTAGTCTAAACAAAGTCAAAATGTTATTTGGACAATTCCCATCAGTAAGCAGCATGAAAAAAAATGCAGAACTGATGGGTCCACTGTCCACTTAGCAGCCAAAAATCTACTCTAACAATTTCACAATAAAATAAGACAATTTCATTAAATCTTTTTTTGAATTCAGCACAATTAGCCCAGAAAGAGCTAGTTTAATTTGCTTTTTAAAAACACTTCCCAACTTTTAAATTATGCTGGAATGTTTTCCTATATAAGTAAATCATCTTCTTTTCCCTGTTGCTTCTGCAGTTATTGCATATAATTCATTGACTAGCTGCTCAGTGACCTTTTTTACTTACAACATTTCCAGAGTCAAAGTACTTCAGGATTATTTCAAAGTCAAACCAGTGAAATGTAAAGTTATTTTTATGCCTGTATTGAATTGTTCATTATCTGACATTCTGAGAATAATTAAGGACACACAGCCAAGGTAATTTTTCCTAATTAGAACAATATCTGTACAGTTTGTGATGACTTCTTACAGGCTTGAAACTGAAAAATGCTTCAACAAAAAAGTTATTTTCTCTACCTGAAGCTAATAGACAAAATACAGTACTGCACTAGACTGCTGGAATTGAATGCATTGATATTGATAAAAACAGCATGAAAGCATTTTTAGTGAGAAGTGAAAGGTATTTTGATGACATAGAAAAAAATGCTAGGCATAAATTAGACAAGGACAGTGTTAGCTGTCTTTTTACTTCTCTGGACACCAATATTTATAACTCTCAACTATCATAAGTAAAATCATTATTCATTATGATAAAATAATTACTGAAAAGTTATCATTATTAACATAAACATTTCCAGAAGGGTAGCTCCAATTCAAATAATCCATTTCAACTAGTCTTTGAATTGAGGAGCATGGAAAAATATTATTTGTTTATAGGGATACGGAAACGTTGACATTCACATCAGCAACATGACCTTCACTGCACAGGTCTAAAGTTAGAAAAGTAAACAAATGTTACCCTTTTAAAACACCATTAAGGCTTTTTTTTTTCCTCCAGGTGAAAGACATTGAAAGGATACCACCATCTTTGCCCTCTTCCCATTTCAAACAAACACCATTAAAATGCTAGAGTTTCTAAGCTGTATTTTTCTTTTCCAGTAATTGTTTTTTTTCCTCTGGTTAGATACTGCTGTCATCAAATGCTACCCACTTATAAGAAATGTAGTAACATGGAAATTAATAGACAATGCTCAATGAAGTAGTGGGGGTTCAGATCAATTTTACCATTGATAAACATCGTGCCCTAGATATGAGAAACCCTACCCTTACCCTACACCCTCACTGCAACTATTCAACAGTTTCTATCAAAACGTGAAGGTATTAACCATTTCTAGAACTATTATTTGTTGTGAGGGCCCAGTTCACACCGATGGTGAAGGCTCACAATACCAGCCATTCTGGATGCCACCTTCACATGCAGTAGTGATTTCTGGTTTGTGTGGTGTCACCTCACCCGTTGTCTGGAAAGCTCTGCTTCAGAACATCAAAGAAACATTTGATAAAATGGCTGCAATTACACCACAAAATTATAATAAAATCTATTTTAAAAAATCCAGAGCTTTTAGCTTCATGTTTTTTCCTCACTCTGTACTGCTCAATCATTAGCATATTCATATTTTCTGGATCGTGCTATCAAAATCTACATAACAGAGATGAACTCCCTCACATAGCAAATACGTGTGAACATCTCTTAGCAACAACCGGTCATGAGCCAGCAAGGAAACTTAACAGTGATCCCACTTAAAACATCCCACTTATGCATACCAAATGATAATGCCATCAGTAAAAATCCAAACTGTTCACTAAAGCAGCATACTCTTGAATGCCTGAAATTAAATCTTCCCCACAGAAGCCAGACACCAGAAGGAGCTGTGCTTTGTCCTTGACAGCTATTCCAAGAACACTTGAAGGGAACAGTAACGTGTGCTCCTGTCCCCAACTGTTTCAGTTCCAAAATCTTTCACATTCAGGCACTGCTTAAAATTCACTATGCACATAATGTGCCTACATTATCCTCACCAGAGAAATAAAGGAAGAGAAAGAGGGAAACCGTTAACAGTTTTCTGTGTTACTCAACCACATGGAAAAGTAATTTTGCAAGACTAATATAGGTACCAACTGCTGCAGCATTAAAAATCAGACTCCCCAACTGGCCTCTATAAAGGTGCCTGAAAAATCAAGAGCTTGATGTCAGCAGCTTCCTAATTGCATGTGTAATAGCAAGGGTAAGTATTACAATAATTTTAAGGTTTTTAAGTCAGGCCTACTTCATGCATTCCTCCAACAGAACAGAGGGCTCCAGAAAAAAAAAAAAATATAATCTAATGTCCCAGTAAGAATGGTCTTCTCTTCCTTCTCTCACCCTTTTCTGCCCTTTATGGGTAATCTTTCTGGCTTTTATGGGTAATCAGAGAAATAATTATAAGTGTGACCTCTCCTTTGCATCATGAGGAGTTCATCAGTATGTTGGACGCTCATGCTTCAAGGAAGGTGATCCTCTCAAAAGTCACATCACATTTACACACCTACAGATGGATCTCTACATACTTTGTTTTCTAGTATTTATCTTGGCCAGAAGGCTTGGCTGCTCATGGCATTGAATTTCACTTACACCAGATTTTAAAAAACAACAATCAAAGCCCTGAAACTTCTTTTACTGTAGGCTGTAGAACCTTTAGCTTTATGTAGCATACTTCTCAAAGGGCTACTATATATTAGGTCAAAGGCAATTAAGTCTTCACAAATCTATTTGGAATAGGTGGGAAGAGAACACTGCCACTTTAAGGATAAATCAAGGAAAGAGGAGTGAACTAGTTCAGAAAGCTGGATAAAAATAAAGCCTGACCTGACTGTGCAGACCACACAAGAAAGGAGAGGGACCAGAATTAACTTTACAGGAGTGAACATTCATCAAATATGGTAATAAATAAGCCAATTGCCACCAACGCTGTGTTGTGGAAGGGAGAGACGCAAATGTAATGGGGAAAACAGCAAAAACATAATGCAGTCATAAAATTCAGTCCAATTTCTTGAAATAATTCTTTGACACGGGCATCGTGTTCCAATTGACTGGAATATATGAAAAAGGGACAGAAACTGCTTGTTAGTAAAAAAGAAAAATGGGGAAAGATACCAAAAAATATTTTCAAATACTTTTGAATAGAACTTTCAACTCAAATAAATGTAGCTATACAATCTCAGGAAGAGAGAAAAACATCTTTATTCCAAATCGTGTTACGATTTTTAGGAAAATGCACTACATAACTCCTTTGACATAGCGGTTAGCTCTTAGATTAAGTGGAAAAACTAAAACCATCTCAGCTCATTACATATTCTATAATATCTAACATCTTCTGAAGTATTCCTCTCTCCTCATGTTTTTGTCATTTTTTATTTGACCTTATGTCAAAAACAGATATGCATTTATTATCTTGAATTCTTCAATACACGAAGACTTGTTTGAATTACAATAGTTTCACTGAAAATTATGTCGCCATTCAGCTCACTGTGACAGAAGTAGCTAGCAGCCCCCCATTAAAGCTAAACCATTATCACTGCCAGATACTTTATTCAAAATCATCCAGCTTCAGTGTGGGTTGTATAGCTTCATCACTTTTTTGTGCTAGCGTATCTCATCTTGAGTAAAAAGGAAGTTATTCTTAAATATTCAGCACAGAATGATCAAAATGTTTAGTAGCTTATCAGTTCAATCCTTTCATATTCATTTTAAGCATATACCATAAAAAGTCTCTGAAAACATGAATACTGGTTCTAAAACTATTACTTGGTAGGTTTTGATACCTCTTATCAGGCACATTGAACCGAGAAGTTACAAACTGTTCTCCTCCATATATTGGAGGACCGCTTGTACGTTACTCATGCCTCAGGAACTCAGAAGTCCTTAGCTGATTTCTCATTGATGGCTTAAGCAAAATTGTTTGCTGACTAGTTGAACAGGACAGCTATTGTCCAGATGGGATTCTATGAAGCTCTATAACAGTAAACTGGGAGTAGTTTCCATGAAGTGCTCTAAGTAATAAAATTATAGGTATTAATGAGCTATGTGCAGTCTCTGTGAATAACTCAAGATAAAGCAATAATTGTACGTTGAATAGCAAGAAATTACAATGTATAACTACATATAAGATACATAAATTACTTCAGCCATCTTAATCATCTTTTAAAAGAATTTGTAAAGAAAACAGAATTAAAACATGTTTCTTTCTGATCTAACTTTAAGTTTTAGTTCTCAGGAGTAGCACTTTTGTTGTCAGTTTCCAAGAGTCCTAACAGACAATTATGAAAACAATTTGAAATTAAAATGCAGCATGATGTTGAATTTCACTGCAGTCTTGATTTCAACTTCATACACCTTGCCTGAAGTTTTGCAAATTAAATATTTTCCTTTATTAAAGTATATTTTTACCTTGAAACATGTCTCAGACTGATTGTGACTTAAGGGAAGCCAGCATTCAAAGCACGCTACCAATGTTTCCCAGTGACAGTGAAGCCAGCTGAAATGTGGTGTTGGGCAGTACCTTGGGCCACCAACAACCCAAATTGATTTTAAAGAATTCAGGAGGCCTATGCCTCCTGCCTTGCTGCACGAGCAAGTTCGAGGCATGGTGGCGCTAGGTGCTGGCTTCTGGGATGAGGATTCAGCAGCGCAGAGAGCTCATAGTTCCAAACATCTCCTGGATTATCCCACAAACTGGGACATTTGTTGTGAAAGAGGTCAGCACTGAATAAACAAGGGGAATGAGTATCCTTCAAAATAAGTAAAAAGAAGTAATGAACACTGAAAGAACGGCATTGGGAATTCTCCATCTATAATGCATCTTACGATTCATTTCACGTCCACACTAAATGGAGAAAATAAGCCTGTTCTTTTTCTGAAATATAGTGGCCCATTTTTGTGACATGAAGCTACATTATTGGCAACCTTGTGAAGGGAGAAGTTTGCATATAAGGCTGAGAGGGGACTCAGATCAGTGAATCACCTATCTGTTGATTAGATATTTTGGGGACCACTGGAAACTAAAGTTATTGAACACCACAGACTCAGGTTGGACACCACTAGTACAGCATTCAAGACTTCAAAAAGCTTCTCACCTAAAGTCTGTCATAATGCTAAGAGCACTAAGTGTTCATAAATTGGAAGAGAAATGTACAGAAGGAAATTGGGTTAAATCCAGAGGGATACTTTGAGATAAAAATCCCTTACCAATATTCTAAACTAATAAAATGTTGCAATTAATTTATTCTGTCCTAGACAATTAAAAACATTCAAGATGCATAATCAAATATAATGTAGTCAGAGAACAAGGCAGAAGCCACTGTCTTCTGATACAAGTAGTAATTAGGTATGCCATTTGTTGTTATGCAGTTGAACTGACTCAAAGTTCTGCATTAGCCCTCATATTGCAGCCCCTTTTTACATAGAAAATTGTCAGCTTGAGTATACTCCCACATTGCAACGAGCACGCCATGAAATGGCTGTGAATCACAGATGGTGCCTGCAGAGATCTATCCATTCTCCTCTTTAGTCATTCTGCAGGCAGGGAAATGCATTGGCTGCAGAGCACCCACCTCCTAGAGCTTCAGCAGCAGCAGCTCTACTCTGTTTTGCTACAGACAAATCAGCTTACCTGCCTGTGCCTGCCTCTTTGGACTGAAGATGCATTCTGCATTCGCTGCACACAAAATCCCTTGTGCGTTGCTGACACTGCAGCACTTTTTAAAACCTGCATATTAAGCCACTTATCCCCTTCCTTGGTCTGCAAGCCAGTTCTCACTCAATAGGCGAGCTATATCAGGGGCACAGTATGACCCTAATCTTGCTCCAAACCTGGTAAAACTTCAGGTTTTCTACCATGTAACTATTTCTGCAGGTGGTATCTTTGTGGAACACAGAAACCACTACATAAGAAACAGAATCAGAAGTTTCATTTTCTGAAAGTGGCAGAATAAAACGTTTCAGCATATCTAACATCCAGCATTTCTAAAGTAGCCACCCGACAACACGGAAGCAGAAACTACTAAACACACTTGACACTATTAGCATACGGTTCCACCTCTATTTAAAAACTTTAGTTTGAAGTTAATTCTATATTATGCTAGAGAAAACAAAATTTATCAGTCTCTTGGATAGCACCGTGATAGTTAATGTCCCTCCCTTCCTTCCTTCTCATGATTAACTCCCTACATTTCCAAAGAAGGTCAGAGGCATTAGCCTAGCCAGCTAGAAATATCAGGCTTCTTCGACAGAAATCGGGACAAACACTCCCATGGCACTGAGTAGCTGGAAAGCACTGGGTTAACATAGTAGCTAAGCAGGGGAGAAACAGAAAAAAAACTCCAAAGTACTTAACTAGCTCAGTGTAAGAGAGGCCTGAGACACATTGCTGAGGCAACAGCAAGATCTATGTTACAGGCCTCAGGCCACTGAAATCGACATTTGAGTGATGTGAAGAAGCAGAGTCCCCAACGTGATGTTCCAGGGAAGCCTCCCCTGCTGAAGCCCAGCAGTAAAGCAGCTGTGGCAGCACAGCTGGGGGTCAGCACAGAGCACAGCTGCGCAGCACAACTGCGACTGCTCTATTACTGTTTTGCCAGTAAAAAGCATCCCCGTGATCCGAGAAGCATTTCTGTTATACCTGTGACCCAACGTACAGAAATTGCATCTTGCAGATCTTGTCAAGATACCAACATACGTTAACAGGAGCGCAGTCAAGCTTCCTAGTGTTCTCACAAAATTTGGGATCAACTAAGCTAGGGCTTGGTGCCTCCTCTCTTCACATGTGCACGATCACTGCTTACCCGTGAAGGGGCTGGAACATGTCCACACAGAACAAGCTACATTTAGTACAAATGTAAAGGCAGTTCTGCTACACTTATCATTTAACAGTACAAAAATATCACCTGTTCCGCCAAGGAGAAAACAACATGTTTGGTCCCAAATTCTGCTTGCCTTCCTTGAAACTGGGACAAACCACCCTCCACCATTACCCGTCTCCACCCCTTAACTGCCAACGCTGTCACGTGGCTACAGCCATCAGCAGTGGCAGGCAATGGTCTGCTGAACTCCATATCTGAACTCACTATGATTTTTGTCTGTCGAGACTCTGAATTTTGAATTTCACTTCATATATAGAACACAGAGATACCCGCACACATACACAATATAGCGTGTATATGCACACACCAATATGGTACAGCAAAACCACTGATTTGCTCCGAACAGTTGCTTGATGACTGGAAACATTGATCCAAGGTTATCCTTGGAATCATCACTGTTAGAAACTGCAGAGTTTATCATAAATACAAAGTACTGGAATGCTTACTTCACCTCTACCTTCTTCCCACCTCATCATGAAAGATTTTAAGCTTCAGAGACAAAAAATCATGGCAGATCAGAGGCTACAGTTCTAACATCTTGTGCTGGCTACTTAACTGTTGATGATCATGAAACACGCAGAAGCTTGCACTTCTGCATTTACAAGAATGAAACAGCTGAAGGATCATCTCCACAAACAGAAATATGAAAGAGGAAGTATTTTTACTGTCTTGTCAACATCGAAAAAGTGGAAAACACCCAACTGTACGACACTAACAGTTACTATCTATGGAAAGTTTGTCTGCTAGCCATTACCACTGCTCCTAACCATTTTCCATCTTTGCAATAATGCTAACAGATACAGTTTTTAACATTTATGATCAAAGAACCATACAACTCATACAACTAAATATGTACTGCATAAATTAAAGACAGACAAATATTCATAAATCAGCTGAAAAAATCTGCATGACTCTCTTCCATTTGCACTTTTCTGAAGAGTTTGACTCTGAAGAAGTCTAGGGAGATCCTGGTTTTCCTTATTGCTTATTTTCAACCTCACTAGCTTTTTATTTCTGTATAAGCTGGAATACTGGCTATTGTTACTCAGCAGTATTTCGGTAGCTGAAAAAGTTATGTGAAAATAACTTCAGAAAACTCTAGAGAGCTACATTTGTAAATGAGTGCACACAAAAGGCTCTTTGACAAGATGCTATTATTAGGGGCACTCACATTTATCACTTCTAAAACAAATACACATTGGATAGTATCAAAGTGAGAATTGGGAATATTACAGTATTTTCGACATTCACATAATAAATTGGTTATCTGAATCTAAATCAGATTGGAATCCATATGTTCACCTGACCACCACAGGTGACTGCAGTTTTGTAGGAGAGAATATATTGCTGTCCACAATTCAAGAGAAGTTTAGCACTTCTACTTCTGTATTACAGTGTAAGGGTATATTTTAAAAGAATATTTAAATTCAAACACTTTTTCCTACGAATTTATATCTCAACTAATTTACAGTGGTTCAAATTTTACGTGAAACACACATGAATGTACATAGATTCAGTTTTTCTTGAATAAGATATATTTTCCTTGGTAATTATCTGCAAAAGCATATATTTTTTTTCTATTAAAGGACTAGGGGTAAATGTAGGAATCATCCTTCTGCAAGTTTTGTTTACAGTACAATGAGTGTGCAGTTTGCTTTTATAAACAAATTAAGTCACTAACTAAACAGTAAGCAAAACTCCTCCTTATTGTAACCATGAACCCCAAGTTCAAATTTCATGTAGAAAGGTTGTCTTGTGCAATATGCAATATCGATACAGGACAGCATCGTGCCCATGACTACCCTCCCAAAGCCGTAATTTGTAATTCACTTATAAGTTCTATGTGGATCTAACATGGTGCAATAGCAGGGGTTGGGTGGTTTTTTCTTGAAAGCCAGCAACCAGAAATAAAATAAACTTGACAACAAAGTCAGAACATAAATAAATGTTTTTGTTTATCTTCCCTTGTCCCAGAGAGAAAGTGTGGGACAAATTCCCCACAAACACAATTCTGGGACCAAAACTGAGCAACTCTACTTTTTTCTAACTAGCACGTGTATCGCACAATACTGCACACGCAGATCATGAAGCCTAAAGTTTAAAAGTGAGCTTAAAATGACCTCTTGTTTTTCTTTCCAGTCTCTTTAACCACAGCCTACACTGGATAAGGTGAAGTCATCAGCATACAGCACCTCACCTTCACCATCCCCTGAGAGCCTGCTCCGCAGTACACAAACCAACACAGAAGAAGATGAGAGAAAGGAAAGAGAATAGGGACGCAGCAATTTGACACTGAGCGATCTGCACTATGGTGCCATAAAACCAAGACAATGATATTTACTGCTGGAGCGGGCTCACAATGTCATCTACCATCTATGACCAGTGTCTGCAGAGCTTGCAGACGGCTTCTAATTGGCGTCTATTCCAGCCGCAGAGCAAATACCAAGTTCCTTTGAGATAGTTAAAACAAAAAGTCAGCAACTAAAAAAGTTTCACCATTTAACATTTTCCTACGTAACTTGGGATAATAAAACTGTTTACAACTTTTCTCTCCCTTTACTAAATATTTTAACAAATCTTCAGGCAAGGTCTATGCCTACCAAAATACTAGGCATGCACGCTATGCC
>JAOXNO010000002.1:14636813-14671503 GCA_028565335.1 Limnodromus scolopaceus | reverse complement strand
CTCCCTTTACTAAATATTTTAACAAATCTTCAGGCAAGGTCTATGCCTACCAAAATACTAGGCATGCACGCTATGCCCTGTACTCTTTCCTGCTTTGTGGCCCAGAGTGAAGAAATACCTTTTGTGCTGCTCCGCAGACATACGCAGTCAGCTGCAGGAGCTGGTGTATGTGCCAGGTCTGGACACAATCTTCCCTGAGAAGCTAGAAGGTTTGGAAAAGCCACTATCAAATGGCTTTGGGACAAATTTGGTATTTACTAGTGACCTGATAATTCTAAATATTTTGCGCTTTTTTGGTGGTTTTTATTTGTTTATTTTAAATAGAAGGGATGAAAAGTGAAATATTATCTCATCCACTACTGTCTGATGATAGGGTAAGCCAGGGCAAAAGCCCTCCTTCTACATAACTGAGAAAGAACTTTTCATTCTCCTTAAATCATGATTGGGCCCTTTATCCTGGATCTTTCACTTAACCAGCACCTTAACTCAGTTTTGATGTATCACAAAGAAATGCAAACACAATATAGAAAAAACAGAAGGTGCCACCAAAAAAACCTGTCAGCCTCTGTCCATTCAATTTGTAATTGGCAGGGTGTTAAGAAGAAAAAAGAAAAAAAAAAAGAGTGGTTCGTACAAGTTTCAGTCTTCAGGCTTCTAGTGAATAACTGAGATCAAACAAATAAGGAAAAATTCAGAGTAGAACTTATATCTCTGAGCAGCATTAAAGTTATGGAGCCCAACAGCCCACATCATTCATTTGGACACGCGAAATACCCTGTGGAGAGGTCTGAATCTTGAAGTAGTTCTCTCAAAGTAAAGGATGAAATGGTGCATGATAAACCAACTTGTCAGGAATCCTTTTACAGCTATTCCAACTGGAAATAAGCAGCATTTTCAAGGAACAGCCAAAGAAAAAAATAGTTGTCTGATATGCTTTGTCTTTAAGCTAGAAAAAAACTAGTCTAAAAAAAACCCTATTTATAGTCTTTAAGAGATGTATTAAACAAGGGGACAGGGAAAGACTCCTTGCAACTGCTGGGAAATAAATATACATGAGAGAAAAATAGATTATTATTTACAGGAAGAAAAAAAAAGGCCAACAATAAGAACTGATATAATTGACATTTTTAATTGTCCAAAGGGGGAAGAGTTTATGTCTTTTCCTGAAGGGATTCAGAACACGCTATATAATAAAACAGAAAAAATTCTGACACCTACACTTAATGGAACAAAATATATTCTCAAATTAATATGTACCTGAAAAAGACAGGTTTTTTTAGGCCATAGCCTGTTTTTCTATTATGTGAATAATCCACTGTTCAGCATCTTAGACATAATTAGCCTTTGCTGTAAGATACAACATTCTGATATGAAGTTTCCTGTTTCAGTTAAATTCAGTGGAATTACCCAGGTGAGGAATGATGGTTTAGTCAATGACTAAGGTTTTGACAAACAGTTTCTGTTGATAACGATAAGAAAAGAATAAGCACTAGCAAGGAACTGAACATTTCAGCAAATTACTATACTTGCTAAACACAAGAGCTGGCAAAAAGCCAGCTTCTGGCCTTGATTTCGTATAGCTCTCCCTCCGAAATCAGTATCAGCCACTTATATGGATTTAAGGTGAAATCTGGTGTCAGCAGAAAAACACCTTTTAAACTACCATCCATTTCTGTGAAATCTGTGCCTCAAAACTCTAGCTTCAAGCAGTTTTATAAATTAGGATACAGCTTGTAACCAACGCTAAAGACTTCTCCTTTCTCAGTACCACTGTAATTGTATTTGATGATGAGGTTAGCTCCACCCTGCCTTCCCACGGTTCATTTAATTGGAGGAGCCAGGAAAAGTATGAAGAGAGGAAACGCAGCACCAAGCCCAGCCGTTGGTTCTCGCTCAATCCCCCCGACCTGCAAGCCCATTGCTCATCCAAGGCACAAGCCACAAACCCTGCCATACCTCTGCCCAGGATGCACAGGCAGATTTTTGTTAGACCATTCTGGTTTCACTCTCACCTCTGAAATCTGTACTTGTCCTTTCTCCATCCCTCTCTAAACACTCAGCAGAGGTTTTAATTTGGAGAGGAAGATTTATAGCTTTTTCCCCTATTTTTTATTTTGAGCTGATCTCCCCCTGCCCGCTTACACGATGACTGGTGACACTGAATTGTGCTGGAGGTGCAGCTACCAACGTGTTGTATCATCCCATGCTGAGGGCTGTCCCTCAGACAACCTGTATTATCTTTAAACATTTCTTAAATCCTTTAGTTTTGCAGGGTCCTTTTGTTACACATTAAACACGCATCACACCTTATCAGCAGTACCTTCTGTAGCCATCTCTTGTTACCAGAGGAAGAGGAGGGGGAGAAAAAAATACCAGACATCAGCTAAAACTGTGCAGACAATACAAATCCAAGTTAGATTTTCCTTCTTACCAACTAAAAGTGATTAAACAACAGATGCTTACATTAAGAAACCTCTTCTTCATTCAAGACATGGACAAATAAGATATATAACTCCTGTAAAAGCTAAGCAAAAGTCTTCCTCAGAAAAAGCAGGAAGTTGATGGAGCTGCTGACTGTAGACAGGACAGTGTGTGTAGAGACTATATAATATGATAATGATTTATATGAAAAGTGTTCATTGTCATTAAGAGCTGGGAAACACATACTCTTCAAATGTGAAAGCTATTGAGGATTTCACCCTTATTCTTAGAACTTATTTTCAGTATTAGTTCAATAAAGAATTGAAAATCCTCCTAATTGCTGTGAATTAAAAACTGACCTTATATGGATACACACAGTATAAAGGAAGAAATCTTGCTATGTTAGTTTCAACTGTTGGATACTAAACAGGTCAGTAATATATTAACTTTGGAAGTCAAACTTCTCTGCCAACAATCCTGAAGTTCTGTAAACACAAAGAATTTTTTAAGCTTTAGTTTTAACAGGTTTCTCTTTATTGTGCTCTTCACAACTCAGAAGAGCAGCAAGTTCTCCAAATGGTCTTACAGTGCAGGGTGAGGAAAAGATACCTGAATTAACCAGGGCTCACGTTACTATATTCCACTGAAATGGTTCTCCCCAGTTTCCATTCCAGTCTTTTATCTATGTGTAGGAAGCCAAACAAAGAACTCTTTCACCTGATGGAAAAACCCAGCAAATCTAAAGGACCTTTCTGTACAAATCCCCCTACTTCATCCTATTCTGGCCTGCCGAGAATTTTCTTCCATCCCATTTGTTACCCTATTCTATTTTTCCTTCCCTGTTCTGCATCATGCCCTTTCTGTTCCAGTAATTCCCCTTCTGGAGGCCCACTGCAGCAGCTGCATTTTTCAGTCTCTTCGCTTCCTCCCTCTCATCTTCCTGACAGCAACACTGCATTTTACTATTATAATTTAATGTCTAGCCTCTTATGGCATGATTTATTGAAACACAACTATAATTTTACTGTAAATCAGGGCTAAGGTATACTCAAGCTTCTAACTTAGAATCCATACTTCTAGAGCCATATCTCTTGCCACTCAAACCTGGTCTACGAGCGGTACAGCCAAGGAAAAGAGGCTGTATGAGAGAGAGCATAAAGTAATGTTTCACGCAGACATTTGCAAGTTATCTTAAAGTATACCACAGATAATAATACTTGTTGCAGAAGACTTAGAGAAACCAAAATGATTCTGCAAAAACGTCGATAGTAACCTATGCACCCAAAAATTAATGAGATGCTGTATTCAAAAGAAAATTAAATTAAAATTGGGTATTTGACCGGAGATTTCACACCTTCACATTCGCACAGACATGTAAGTTGTATGGAAGGTATTAAAATGACCTATGAAAGGAGGCAATTATTTTTTCGGTTTGATTATAGTGTTCATCCAGCATATAAAAATAGGTCAGCCTCTGCCACCTGGATATGTCAACCAACAAACCAGAAAAAAGTGCAAGTCAGTCCAATCTGGTAGTCTCACAATTTTTTTGTGTTACATAAGACAGCTACAGCAGGAGATAAATTCAGGGCTCTTTGCGGTACCTACTCTGCTGGGCACTTTCAGAGCAGCTTACCGAGATCCCCAAAATACATAAAATATTTTTTAAAAAAAATAGGTAAAAAAGGTATCTCTCAACACTTATTCTAATGTAGAACACTACCATACAGAGACTTCTGGCAGGAAAGCCAACCTGGCATAAAGTTTATTTCTCCGTGCCAAATCTGCAATTGAACTAAAGGGGCATGCTAAGTCTCCAGGAGGTTTGAAAGGACTAAACTTTTTTTATTCCCCAGATGGCATTACTAGACAGCTGTGTTCTCTCCATTTGCCTCATATCTGATATTGCGTAGTAAAAAAAAAAACCACACTTTCTTAATAATTTTCTACTTAGCTAGGAATAACCAGGAAGTTTTAGCAGTGACTGAAAGAACACAGATGAGAACTAGATCAAAGATGAAAACTGATGTGCCATAGCATACCTGCTGATGTGTGGAAAACAAAATATCAAACAAAAATAACCAATATGCTGACTATGGAATCTCAGGGGTTTAGAAACAGTTCAGAGTCTGCTCCCTGAAATTGGTCAGTACAAATCCAGACCAGGTAATGAAAGCAGTTCAAAGTTAATTTTTTTCTGAATATACAGGTGAAATAGTGCTGAAGCTGCAGTCACAGCTGGAAACTTTTATTAATGCCATCTTCAGAGAAACCCAGTTTTGAATAACCATGGAAATGGCTCAAAATCTTAAAATACGCACTTTGAAGCACATAAAGACATATATGGGTGTGAGGGAAGATTAGTACTGAATAGATCTGGAGAGTCAGGTCTCCAAGATGGCCAAAACTGGTCTGCTGCCAAACTAATAAACTGACTTAAGACAGAATACAATAAACTCATTCTATCAGCATTTAATGTAACTTGCAGCACCAAAACTGTGTAATACATCAAAGATTAAATAGCTCAATAAAAGCCTATGGAAAAACATCACCTGCTATTGTGTACTTATTAATTAGAAGCTAAAGATACACCCTTCAAAACTACAAATACCCAATAAGAAATTAGAAGGAGAGGAAGGAAGCAAAATAAAATCCTCACGAGTCTACATTAACATATTAGCACACTGACATTTACAACAACCTTTTTCCCCACGTAGCAATAAAAATGCAAATGAAAAACAAGTTTCCCAGGAAGGCTCTGAATAGTAGCAAGTGAAAGGAAAGTATATTAAGTCTAAAAATAAATATACCAACAGCTTTTCATGTAGTTTTTCATACAGAAAACAAAATTTTCTGAAAGATCTGGTTTTAGGCTAAAGTTGATTTTTTTTTTTTTAAAAGAAAACCTCTAACAAGCATTTTTCTAAAAATATTTTTTTTGGGATTAAACAAAGAGATTAATATGATTTAAATAAAAATCAAAGTAGTTTTAACTTTCACATTTTGAGGATCTTCTCTTCAGAAAAAAAAAACTATCTATTTTTTGGACTGAATTCCAATAACACAAAATTAACATTTTGTGTCTGCCAAACAGTATGTTATTTGTGTCTCTCGTTGGTTAACAGCATAGTTCTTGACACAATCATGACATTCCATTGCAATTACTAATTTCATTTTATGACAAATCATTCCTACTATTTTAATTGAAGCTTCAAAGTCAGATCAACATTTATGGAACAAGCTCTTGAGTTTGACTGGGTCTTTGACAACATTGATGAATGGTGCCATTTAATTACTGTAGGATTCCTTTCCAGATATTTTAAACAAAGGTATTTTGTGGTTTTGCTAGCGCTGGTTACATATTACATAGGCTTCCATCGCCATTGCTATGCTTGTCAAGGTCTTAAAAATGTGTAACTGCTGATATGGTTATAACAGAAGAATTCTGAATTACTGAAGTCTGTATTTGTAATTCTCTTGTAATGCACACATATTCAATAAATGCTTATTCTGTGCAATTATTTTGAAGTTTTTCCCTCTGTCCTTTTGTTTTCCTGTTTGGTTTTTTTTTTTAATACTTTCATTTCTAAAAAATTAAGTATCTACAAGACATTAAATAGTTCCACACCTTTCCGTACCTGGAGGTGACTGTTTGTGAAATAGGTCAGCCTTATCTCCATTTTGCAAATAGACACAAGGAAACCCAAAGAGATCAAAGCACTTCTCTCCGAAATGCTTTGGAATGAAAATAAGGAAGCATAAGTCATATTTCTTTAAATTGCTTTTAACGTTTTCCCAGTATCTACTGCAAACCTTCGTACAAAAAGTTTATTATTAATTGCTTCCAATGAAAAGTGTTGCTGCTTCCCAGGAGTCTTAAGATCTGCTGTTCAGAGGAGTCTAGAGAGGTATTTTAACTCCTCTCTTTCCATATATCCCTAATGATTAATTAAAAAATTATCTTTTTTTTTTGTCTTACAGATGATCAGTGTATTTTACCAACCTGCCCCAAACAATCACTATTTCATTGTACACTTCTCTTTTTTGAGGAACTCAAACTAGCATCCCATTCACTCTCCTAAAACATCCCCTTGCATAATAAATGCTTCTATTTTCATACGCTTATAACACTAATCAGAAGATGCATATTTGTTTTCAGAAGGAACCATCAGTTTAAAAGCGCTCCTGGAAGAAAGGCTGGGAAGGGGCAAAGTGGGGCTGTTGTTGGGTTTTTTCTAAATTTCAACCACACCGTTTATGAAATAACATTATAAAGACAGAAAGGCCAAGCTTGAACGTACATTGATTAGATGTGCAGGCTTCAAAGACAATTCTGTTCTATTTTCCAGGCTATATATGGTTTGTTTCCATATGTGTGCATACATAGGCATACATACATATAGTTGTTGTATACCGGCTAAAATACAAATTTGACAGTAACAGGTATGAATAACAGCTGTTAGCTGTTGTCACTATGAACTCTGGACAAATCTTATCCTCCCTACTTATTTTTTACTACATCCTAAGACCCTTTCTCAAGCTCTTAAATGGCATTTAAAGCACCAGTCAATTGTTGAGGACAAGTGTGTATATAATGCTTTTGCTGAAGTAAAACATCTGCACAAACCCTTGAAAACATTCAGCCCACTTAGCTACAGGAATTTATTTTCTTTGTACAGAATAGTAAAGTATCTTGTTTACTTACTATTGTTATCATAGCTCTAAAAAAACCAAAGCATAAAGGCATAGTATATTTTAATGATCCCTCTGTAACACTGCAACAGTATATATTTATTTCAGCATCCTATTAACTTCAAGAAATTAAGGTTGCATCTGAGGAAAAAGTGATCTTTATCTATAGGGTCAATGCTAATACTTTTATAATGCGTGCACTGAAATTTGCATGTAGCAGTTCCATGATTATACCATAGAAACTGTGACAGTGTCTTAGAGCTTTTTAACAATAAGGAAAACACATTTTAAAACCTATGAAACCTTATTGTGTACCATAGAGCTAGAATAAAAGCCGTTTACTGTCACTTCAGAAATGGATCTTCCAGACAAATTAGGGAGGCTTCTGCCCTCTAGAGCTACTCCCCAAACTCCCTCTTCTCTCCTATATCAGGAGAGCAAGAGGGAGAACTGTAGGAGTGACAACTCTATTAATTCAATCATTAGACATATTTCTTCTTCTTTTGCCTTTAAGACTGGCACATTTGGGGTCCTCGCCACACTAATACAATGCCTTCTGCTAAACAGGGACCATAAAATCAGGATTGGGCACTAAAATGGAGAAGAGTAGTAATTAAATATTTGAAATTAATTTTCTGCAGGAGTGGGACTCTCGAAGTACTCAACTGTGGCCCAATTCTGTTATCTTTTATCACTGACATCAGAAAATTCAGAGTTAGGTCAATGCTGTAGAATTGGAAATGTCAACACAGATATTTCTTTTACTAAGCATGCCTTCGTCTTTCACTAACTACTATTATTTCTGTATTTTAAAAGTTCTCTCTGTATTATTGACACATTGCTGCTACTTCCTCCTTTGAGTGGATTATTACAATTCTATTGCTGTCAGAGCAGGTTATCTGGGAGTTGCAACACACGTTCTCAACATTGGTCAAATATTAACACAGGGCAGACCCTCCCCACAGAAAGTACCGACACGCGGTTACCAAACCACATGGTTTTGTTCTGGCAGCACACCGTGAAGGGCAGCAACTTTCAAGTCTCCTCCATCATACTTGCTTTTCAATTCCTAACATACCAGTATTTTCCAGGCATCTCAGAAGTGAAAAAAAAAAAATATATATATATACACACAATATGCTCTCACCATTTTGCAGTGGGGTATGCTAAAGCCACCATGAACGGAGGCTGAACTCCCTACAGCTACCAGGAATGCTCCTGGAGACTGGCCAAGGACACTTACTGCAGGGTTTGGTCTCTAATGGCAGCAGCAGTGAGAACTATCATTTCATTAACATCAGGGCACCTCTGAGGTATCATCATCATTCTTTAGTCCCAGTATGTATGCGTTTTCAGTTCTAACACGTTATTTATAACAGAATGAGAAATTTTTTTTATTCAGTTGACATTATTTGCCTCTTGCAAGTTTTTCTTGATGACATTTACTCATTTTTAATTAGATACTTAAATGTTTGTCTGTGGTCTGTCTGGCACCACCGCTGATAGGCAGTGGAAAAAAAAGGAAAGAGTAGTAAAAACAGCCCTTGTTTTTTCTTAACCTCATTTCAATTTTGTTTCCATCATACTTTTCAATTAAAGAGTCAAGCAGGAGCTCTAACCCTGAGCTAAGTCACTGTACAAGTCTGAGCGTTGCTCCTCACTGTGACATTTAGAATTGTGAAAGAAATGCTGTCTTTTAAAAAGGATCTTCTACTAGACTAACACCAGACTATTTTTTTTATTTATTTGTTTTCAAAACCAACCTGGTCAGACAAAATAAATGGCTTTTCCTCCAGCCTCACAGGCGTCTTCCAGAAATCACTAACAACTGCTGCTATTAAGGAGCTAACAGAGAAAGCATTATCCAAGGTCAGGAGATTGCTCTAGCAGATTTAAAAACCTGAACATACGTAAGCTCTGCAGTCAAATAAAGAATTGTTGCCTGTACTAGACATGTATCTGTGCAACTTTATTTCTCTAAGACAGATGTTTTTCTAATTATGATATATATGTCTCATTGTCCACTTCTTACAGAGATTGCTTTTGTCAATATGCTTAAAACAGCACAGGAAGAGTAAAGTTAATTCCAAATCCATCATGCTTTTATGCATCTAAAGTAATGTTTTATTACTGTAGATGGCAGTTAACCATCCATTCAGATATCTTTTCAGAACCTTCCTCTTAACTTCTTTGATTCTGGCTAGACTCCAGCATTTCTGGTCACCTTTCATCTAACACCTTCAGAGGGTAAGAGGTATTGTTTAGGCTAAAATTTTGGTTTCTTGAAAGACATTCAAGATAGCTGTAGTCTTAATGTAGAATTTTTCACTCCAAGACGGAGGAGACTCCATTCATGGTTTCTAGACCTTTCCCTGGCATATAGTTTTTGCAAAATCTCTCTCAAAGTAATTTCAGTTGTGATTGCTAGAACTGCGTTCCTGACATTATTTCAATAAATTCACTGTTGCCAGTATTCTTCCTCTTTGTTCACATGTGTATTACTCTACCTTTCAAATGTTTGCAAAATCCTTATTTCCAATAGTCTGCTTGACAGCTGGAACCAAAAAAAATTAAACTCAAATTTAAGTTTCTCAGAAACACTGAAATAAAAATAAAATGCATTCTATAGTTGCATTCTATATACATCCAACTGTATAAAAGGAAAATGGTTTTCCATAAGGACCTCCAAAAACAAAAGACACAGGTTGGAATTATCCTTATCAACCTATCTGCAATAGGCATGAATCTCCACAAGGTTAACTTGGCCAGATAGATGAGGCTTGACTTTTATATTTCAAGACAGCAGGGCCCTACTTCACTAGAGAAGGAGATTCTCATCTTACCCCTGTATCAGTTTGCCCACTCTTCTCAGGTTTGTAAGTTATATAAAATAATTAAATGAGGGACTTCACAACCCTTTCATACAAGTCTGCACCTCATTCTGCATTCATGAATTATAGTCTTCCATGAAAATTTAACTGAAACATGCTCCATAAGGAGGTATTGCTCTTCACCTGTTTTAAGTAGCAGATCTTGGACTTCTAACAGCAGGTTCCTTTCACATTTAAACTTAAAGGATTTCTAATCTTGAACAAAATAGAGAGATATTACAGTAGACAAAAGTTAGTTTCAGTATGATTCTTGAAAACATACTGACAGGATATTACAGAGATTATGAAAGAAAGATTATGAATATTGGATAAATATTAGGTATATACTTTGAAGTTAGAAATAGACGAGTAACAGCAATTCCAAATCACGCTGACATCTATAAGAAATATGCTGTTAGGATCTAATAAATTAAGAAGTGTGGATGAAAAAATGCATCTTATGCACACTGTTTTATCACTGAATTAGTCACCAGCAATTCCTCCTGCAACGCTTCTGAAGTTTCCCACACTGTGATATATTTTCAGAGCTTTCTGAGTCATTGGGCCAGGAAGGAGACACTCCTGGGTACATTATCTCCCTGAAAAAATGTCAAGTCACACTAAACAGTATTTACCATTATGAAGTACATGCTTCCCACTGGAACCCAAATACAGTTTCAGAGGGAGAAGCCAAGAGGGGGAGGAAAAAAGGAAAAAAGCAGTCCCTCAACTCTAACCATAGCAAGTTTAAATATGACAGCACTGATATTTGCGTTACTATTTTGAACACAGTTCAATCCATCCCTCTGCAGCATATTTTCAGCAAATCCCAGAAGTACTAATTAAGCTATTTCTTTTTTATTATTGTTCAGCTGATACAAACTGGAAACTGGCACCTTTGGCCATGCTAAGTAACACCTCATCCCTGAACAGTTTCATTTAATATAATTTGACTTAATGAGGCCTAACAAGCATTAAAGTATCATTCGATAAAACCAAGAGTATAAAATGCAACTTCTAATTTTTATTTATGCTACTTTTGCGTGGCATTTGTAGATCTGTTCTAAGTCACATGAAAGTAGCTTTATTCTTCTCAAGGAAATCTAGTGCTCCAGTAAGACAGCTTATTAGACAGAGGTGCAACTTTAAGAGGAAAGAAGTGATGACCACTATAAGAGTGAAGTGGAAGGTGAACAGGGATTTCCACCACTCAATGGAAATCACATTCCCTTTATTCACTACACACCTGACAAGTTCTTTGCTGGTATTCTGCAAGCAGGCAAGAAAAACTGAAGTAAGGTGGAGTTAATCACATGTGCTGCTGAACCCAACCATGGATTCACACTGGCACAGTCAGAGAAAGCAGTCTCTACCTTTACAACTGGAGAACATTTTACAGATGTATAAATAATATACACAAAGTGAAAAAAGGCACAACTGCAAAATTGTCCATTCAAAAGCTTGAAGTATTTCACATCAACCCCTAACCAAATAAAATTCTGTAAATTCAGCTGCAATTTTACTTTTTATTGGTTTGGTTTACTTTTTTATACTTTACTTGTCTAGAAACACCATTTTTGTTGTTTACCACATTTAAAGACACCATTCTTTCACTCTCAGGAAGACATTGTGAGCTCTTTCTTTATGGAAGCGTGATATTTTAGTGCCTGAGACAAAGGTGATTCACTGTTCTTGCTTCCCCAAATATTAACTTTGCATCCATAGAAAACATAATTCAGATAATATTCAAGATCACAGTTAAGTTTTAGTATTCTCATGTAAAACAAAGCAACGCTGAAAGGTCAGCATTAATTTTTCTTGCAGCACCTCCATTCCGACCAGTTTACCACTCAAATAACAATTGAATCTAAAACCAGAGGACCTTTAGAGAAGAACCAAGTATCACTACAACCATATCTCTGAAGCACATCACTTAATCTAACAGAAAACAGAGAATCTCTCCACTCACTGCTTTGCAGAGAGCAGCAGTCATTGCAGTGATGAGTCATGCTGGTTTATCAAAGATGTTCCAGATCAGGCCATCTCATTTTTGGTAGGGCTTAAAGAATTTTGAGCAGGCATTGGAATGCTTTATACCAAATATATTAACCTAAACTAGCTTAAATTGACATAAGTAAAGCTAAGCTGTCACACTACTGGACAGAACAATAGAGCGTGATAAACAATGTGAAGGATTTTTCTATCAGTAGGCCAGCAAGACTAAATACAAAAATATATGTATATATTAGCAGCATGTGTACCAGTATACTTTATGATAATAAAAGCTCTCTGGACTTTTGAGCTTAGCTATAAAATTCAAAAGAATTATACTGTATAGCTATGTTTTCTTTATACATTATTTGTATTGAATTACTCTTCTTACATAGGTTTTCATTAACAAGCTTTTACACTTAATTTTTTTGGCAGGAGGGGGAAGGTGGGGGGAGGGAAGGGATGAGTTTCCTGAATTTTTCCTTTGTGTTTGAGGATCAAAACTGGAAATAAAAATAAGATTTTTCCTTATGACATAAGGACAAAGTAAAACAAAAAACAACACCAAAAAAAAACCCTAAGTAGTTGCCAAGGTTAAAGAAGCAAACAAAAGCCCAATCAGCAAGCCCAGCTCAGTGAGCATTAGGATGACTCCAGGTCCCTTTCCACGACTAATTTCCTTTGACTGTGATTCTTATTTTTCTTTCCTGTTGTGACTCATTTACCTGGATGAGTCTATGCACTATATAAGGCTTTGCTACTCTATGAACATGTTCATCGCCTCCTTTCTAGAACTCTGCATATATTGCTACAGTTTCTGCTTTACGTCCCATCATTATTTAGAGTCACACATGTTTCTAGCACTCAGAGTGATATTTTTATTTGTTTTAGGTAATGCCATATAAAGCCTCAGTAGGATTCTGGACAGAGACAAAAATCTTCATAGTAAACGCTAATGAAGTAGGCTATCCAAAGCTTTATGTTAAGATAGACGACTCCAGTAAAATAATAGCTATTTTCTCTGTTGTACACTACAATTTCTTTATTAAAATAAACAGCCCAAACCACGCGAAGAGAAAAGGAAGCCCAGCTTTGCACATTGTGTAGCCAGGGGGAGAGTGGCAGTAACAACCAGGAAATGAGAACATGCACGGATGACAGCCTCCCACCTCCAGAAAACCAGCACTGACCCTCGAGATGCTTCGAGTTATTGGTTGTACCTTTGTCGTACTGTAACCTCTGAAAGGCTCCATAAAGTTTATAATTATAACTACTTTAAAAGGAGTAAATTGATATTCATATTGTTGGAAGTGCAGACACACGTGCAGCTGGGGTGCTTCCTAGTCAAGTCCTAGAAGTTGGTCTGTAGATGCATTAACCAAATGATTTAGACTCGAACAGTTATCCTGTATCAATACCAGTTAGTGATGTCTCCCTGCAACATGCATATTGGCGAGAAAAAAAAAAGTCTGCTGATGATATGAATAACAACTGGCACACAAAGCACACCACATCTTTTCAAGCCATATTCCATAAGCCATATCTACATATGGATAACACTGCAGAACAGGTAAGAAGATCCCAATTATTCGTAAGGATTTGCCTTTCTACCTTATAACCTTCTACCTTATAACAAGCTGTATATTTTTATACGAGTATAAACTACACAAACCAATGTTTTTTTGACAAGGAAAGGAACAGAGCTGTAGATCACAAGGGGAGCAGCAGAGGTAAATGCTTCCACAGGTAAATGAGAAAAATAGACTTCAGTGATAAATTTGCACAGACAGTGGGAGTAAAAACCTCATTATAGTATTCTCAGCAGCTGTCAATCCTTGTCAGTGATACAGTTTAACCTTACAAAAGAGATTTCAAAACAATGTATTCTGCTGACTATCACAGCATTAATCAAGCAGAGACAGTACAGCTCTAGACATATGTATTGTGATTACAGTGGTATAAAAGGTGATAATAACCAAAGAAAACAGTGCAAAACTGACCCAAGAAGCTAGAATTAAATTATTCCAGGTCATGCATTTTCTATAAATGTTATTAGACTAATTAACAATTCAATACTTACATATTCTTTAGCCCCATCATTAAAAGCACTTTTCTCATCTTATTTAGACAGCATTATCTGCATTACTGATCTTTTTATACCTATCCTTATTACAAATTGCTATCCTAAGTTAGCTTAGTCTGCAATCATTTTTTTTAATGCACAAGTGTACTAAATATAAACAAAATCAGACACTGTGTGGAGAACAGCAGATTTTTTTCTCCATGGCAATATGGGAGGACCTCTTATTCTGACCTGATACATTTCATTTCGATACCACTCTACCACAAGATGTTCGCAGAAGAGTCTGTGTTTTCTTCATGCTTACATGAAGTACTGCCTATATAATCAGTGCAGCACAGAAACATTGAAGAGGTTGCTTTGGAAAATAAAGCCTGTATTAATCCACAGATCAGGTACAAGAAAATGGCAACAGAATAAGTACTCTTCCATATAACATCCCAATAAAAAGTCTGTGCCCTGGACTGGAGGGAACAACTGTCCTGATACTGTATTAGTATTTTATTTGCTTTCCTTCCCACATCTACATTCTGCCTTTGTAGCAATCAGGCCACCATTTGTTTAAATTGTTCCTGAAAGCAAACTACTCAAACTAGAACATCAACTCTTCAACACAGGCGTAAACACACTCTCTTCAAAACATAGAGCATCCTAACATGCTTTAACTACCTCAGCACTATGTATTTTGCATTGACCAAAGACTTACTAAACACAGGCATCTGAGACTCAGAACTTCTATTCTGTGGAAAGTTCCACATACTTTTTTTTTTTTAAATAAGATTTTGTTTCATATCAAGTGTGGGACAGAAGCTAGAAAGTAGACCTTGGGGCAGACTTTAAAGCCCAGCAAGTTCTGGGGCTCCCAGTGCTGTGACAGGGACACTGGCCGGACTGCACCTCTCAGCCCAAAGTAGCAGGTGCTGGAAACTTAAAATACTTCAGAGCCCTAATGAGCTGACTAGTAAGAAGGCACGTGTTTCCAAAATGTGATCTTCCAGGGTACACTTGTCAAGACAGACACATTGCACTTTTGACAAAATAGTGTTTTGTGACAAAAAAGAACACATTTCATTGGAGCATTCCTGATGAGCTTTGTTCAAGGTAAGATAACAGATCCATCAGAAGTAACTTAAAAAAACCCACAAAAACTAAGGGCTCTATTAATTGCATAGAACTCACTCATTCAGGTCCAGAAATACCAGTCATGTCAGTTTACTCTTACCGAGCAGTACAAGAAGGTCAGAAAAAGCCCATGCATGCCAATCGCATGACAGAAACATTGGGTATTGCATGAGGAACATGATTACCCCTTCTGGAGTCATCATCGCGCTTCGGTGAAGTGACCAGGTGCTTCACTGGCCCACTCAAAAGTACACTGTGCAAGGGTCCCCGTGGCCTTCCATCAATTAAATCTGCTGTACTTCACACAAATACCACTGAGTGCATCAGTTGCTGGAAGGGTAACCACTGATGAGTTAGTGGTGACTCGATGACTCAGGCCATCAGGCACAGGACTTGCAAGGACAAAAAAAAAAAAAATCAATTTCTTTTTGTTGTGGGTTTGTTGAGTTTTGAGGGGAGAGGTTAATACAACACACATAAGGTATTAATTTACTGACCTACAGAAATGGAGAAGCATGGTAAACTTCAGCAAATTTTTCTTGAATTTACGCTAAAATTAGGTTCATACTAGAACTTAGTATCTACCCTTGTCAAGTCTGCCAGACACCGAATTAGCCTCCCTGACAGTTTTTTCACAATTTTTTTCCACAGCCGTGGCCTGCAGATGTCAAATCATTTAAAGTTATTATTAATGGATTTAAAAACATGATGTTACAAACTAAAGCAACTATCTTTCCTAATGATTTCCATAAATTCAAGATGACTCCCTGACCTTTTCAAATCAACGACTTGGTTTTTTTATCACCCAGGATTTTCTCCTGTGACAAGCAGCAATAAATATTACAAGTAAATTTATTTATTATTGTAAAGCATAGTTGTATATCCTCTAATATTTCCCATCCTGATTACACTAAGTCCTGTGTTGACCACATCCTTCCCCTCTTGTTGCAGCTTTATGAGAAAAAAAAAGTTTTCATATTGAATTTGCCACTTTTTTAATACATATCGTCGCTAAGCCCTCACATATCTCACCTGAAATATAAGGTGTTATGTTATATCTCCTTTTCCATCTAGCGCTTTAGCCAGCAAACTATTTGTTTTTTCTCATGCTCAAGGATTTTACTTACAGCAACATAATTAAACTTTTCTCTAATTTGTAAGAGCTGATACCTACTGGGTTCTGAAATTTAATAATAATAAAAAAAACCTAAGGCCTTTTTAGCATGCTAAAGAATATCAAAAGCAGAAGACTTACACATGCCTTGCACAACACAACAGGGGGAAAAAAAACAACCAAGAGTTGCCTAGAAGGGTGACCCCATGATGCTGGCATGCCTGACCTTCATGTCCCTGCCTCATCACATCCATCTTACATTCACCCATCCTTGTTCTACAGCAGGCATAGGCAGAAGCCACCAGAGCCCTCTAACTTCATTTCTGCCCAAATTCTTTGCCAACTAGATATGAAAATTGAGTTTAACTGATTCCAAATCCCACAGGCTGCTATGAAAAAAAAAAAATCCATGCAGAGTATTCCATATTCAAGTCGTAACCACAGACAGGCATTTGCTTGAGAGTAGAAATACTAAGAAGTTTAGAGGGGTTGAGGGGATATCATACTACTTCCTTTTATTAGGGAAAACTATTTACTTCATGCACTGTCTAAATGGTTATGATTTCAAAATGTAGCCCGAGATGTCACTTTCATGATTGATTTTTCATAAGATTCAAATGGATCATTTTTAGACCGTGGTTGGTTGTTGCAGTTTGTCATTGTGTTTTGGGGGGGATTATTTGTGGTTGTTTCAGGTTGGTTTTTTTAATCAGAACCAGCTGTTTAGAATTCAGTGCTTTGAATTTCTCTGCTGAAGTGAATTTAGACTATTGTGATAAAGCCCTCATTTTTTAAACCTAATGAGCTACTAAACTGAAATATATACATATACACACAGTATATATACATACACAGTTCATGAACAGAAGTTTCTCTAAGATAAAAAAAAATCTGCGTTCATTTTCATGACTTTGCCTTCATTAGGACAGGCAATAGTAAGGCTAACCTGACTTCTTCTGACCTGTTAACGAGAACTTTTTTCCACACACATTATGTATTCCACACTAATTAAGAAAGAAAGTTAAGCTGCACTCTGTGTAAGGCAGTCTGCTTGCCTTGAGAATAGGAGCTGCACTTCATCTCCTCTCCAATCAATAATCCATAAACTGGGGTTGAATGTGCAGGCTGTTTGCCAGTCAGCTCTAGCTGAGATCTCATCTTTTCTAAGCCTTTCCTTTTTTTTTTTCATGGTTCAAATCAGCTCTGCCCAACAGAAATATTCCAAGTGAATAAAAAAAAAGTGTCTTTTAGTACTCTAGTTTGTCATTTATTCCCCTGCAGACAAACATTTTTCGCATGTAGTGAATCCAGGTTTTAATGAAACCTGGAGAAAACCCACGTCAAGATGGTTGTCGTCCAGCCTTCAACCAGAAATGAACGGGTCCGCTGTGAAACACGGCAATACACATAGCACCTTGTGTGAACTTTTAGGTTTTAGTTTCAAAACTATTAACACTGTGGAGGTTTATGTATTTGCAAACTTTCAACTTTCCAAGTATTCATTAGGTATACAAAGCACACAACAAAAGATAGTTGTGTAGAAATCCCTATGCCTTCAATTTTACATTAAAATTTATTTCTATTTACTTTTACAAATTTACCACTGTACAGGTAAATTTTGAAAGTTTTCTTTCAAAGCATCACTTCAGCATGCTTGACTTTTAAACCCTGGTATCCGTGAAGCTATTAGAGTTGGCTTATAATTAACCACTTGAGCTAGTGAAATCTTCTCCAACAACCTCACAATTTGAAGACAATTATGCAGCAGCATTATTTCATTTTTTAATAGTCAGTACAAAAAAAAACCAAAAAGCAGAAGAATGGTATCATACTGATGATGCCTACAGCCAAGAACAGAAGAATGCAAGCTATTGGTCTGGCAGATTATCTAATCTCAATCATATAGTTTTTTTCATGTAAATGAGTCAATTCTTTAATATGCTTATTCCATTGTTGCATTACAATCATTCAGTTGTCTGAGTTAACATATTTATGTACTTCAATGATGGGCATATCCTGCCATGTATTTATTTTAAATTTTTCAGGAATTCTAATTTCTCTCCCCTAGGAAGGTGAAAAATCACAATCTTATTAAAGAAGATACCTGTGACTTTTTTCCTCTCCTTGCTATTTGTTACAGATATAACTGTAAAGAAAGCAGAAAACTACTATTAAAAGAGTAGGGACACTATTAAGTGAGCATGTATATCTATAGCTCGTATATAAGCAAATCTCTTCAATACAAGATTTCCTTGGGAGATGGAAGTGTTGTGTGTGTACACACAATGCATTAGCTAGTGATAGCCTGAATTGTAATTGATACTTGATCTTTTCAATTCACGCCAAGATAAGAAAAGGAGAGACGGGGGCAGGGAGCAGTCTTACAAGTCTTTGTTTTAAATATTTAATTTTAAGAAGTGTTATTTCAGCTGCAGTGACAAAACTAAAGCTACCTTTGAATTTAAATTATTTGTTAGTTCCTATGCTATGGTAAACATTACATATGAACAAGAAAAGAATCATTTCGGGGTTATAAATTCCCTCAGAGCATTTCAGTGAATACTATTTCCATTGAAAAGCTGCTTTTTGGAAGGATTTTTGCTTTCAGGTTTACCCATCCACCCCAGTTAAGTAAAAAATAGATACAGAAAGGTGGCTTCCAGATTTATGAGCCATTGTAATAAGATATGCACTTCAAGCAGCCAGCAGAGTAGCAACATGGTATAATTTAAAATTTTAAAATATATCATAGTACTAAGATCACATTAAATTTTAAAGGAAAATACAAAAAACATTTGGAAAGGGAAAGCAGAAGTATTCCTATGTGGTACCAACTAGATATATGAAACTTTTGTGTGTAACTAGTTTGCCTACTGGTCTAGCATTCCTGCCTCTTCACAATAATTTCAGCTTATCTGTCATTACTCAAATTGTAATTTTGAAAATAAACTAGTTAGTAAATAAGTGACTATATCATGACTGTTTAAGAGTCCTGCCCTGGATTGTTGTTTGGTTTGCTTTTCTGTCATCTGTATCCATCCCCTCCCTGTCCTCCATCACCCCAACCATAACATAAAACATGGTTCCCTGAAGAAAGAAGGCATCCAGCATTTCCACAACTTTGCACTGTTTATCAATAACTATCACATCCCAAAGGTTTGGACTTAGCCATTAATCTAATGAGAGACACAGAGGATATCATACATTTGGAGGGCAGCATTACCCTCCATGCCTCTCCATCCATACCGAGTCAGATGACTCCAAAACTGGCATAAAAGTTAAATGTGTATATATATCTCCTTTTTTTTGAAAGAAGAGGCCAATCCCTGTTGTAATGATGAAAAAAAACATTCGCCCCCAATGTTTATCATATAAGGAAAATGGGAAAAGAAAATTTTCAGTTAAAATAAATTTAGTACAAGAAAATCTATATAAAATATATTTTTTCTTTTAAAATATTTTCTGTTGGCAAAAAAAAGAAAGCCATACATTCCCCATCACCTTCAGTCTGCCACAAGCTCAATCTGTGACAGAATGTTTCCATTTTCAATCAAAATATTGGCGGGGTCAGGGGAGCTAGGGATCTCCCCCATTTTCTCATATCTCAAGACACCCTGCCGTTACTTAAAGCTGCACTGAGGATAGTATCCAATAGGGATGTTTTGGATTGTAATATAAATGCATAGCAGGATGCACATCTCCGTGGGGCAAACAGCTCAGTCTGTCAACATCTGCTGCAGAGAACCTGACTGTGGGTAAGAAGCTTCACAGACGCACTTGCCACAGGATGTAAATTAAAGCTATTAAAATTCATAAGGCACAATACAAGAATGAAAATAAAGGAAGAGGGACAGTATTAAAGCTAGGAGATGAGATCAGGTTTTACATTTTTCCAATTGAGTTCATGCTCACATAATTCTAAAACACTTGCCACCAAACAAGCCATACATACTGCTGGCAGACAGACATTGCCTTTGGGAGACTACTTCTATTTTTAATTTCTAGGGCATTGTTCTATCCAGTGTGCAGGCAAGGAGGGGGAAATTCCTTAAATGAAGCCTTGCTGAAGACTAAAGCCATTCAGCATTAAAGTGATTTCTGGCTGTAGCAAAGAGGAGACTGCATTTTGTTGAGAAATAACTCAATTACTTGCATAAGAGCTGGAAGTCGTCATGTGTTTTTACAAATCTACCCATCACACGAAACACGACTTGCTATATTTTACAAAATGACATCATGATGTAATTTTACTGCAGGGGCTGCATGGAGTGTAATGCTATCTGGATTGTAATTACACATGATACAGCACCTATTTGGATAACATGGTCACAATACTGGATGATGAAATATTGCACTACCTCCTCAAGATTACTCAAAACATTCCTGGCACAAGCATACCTGGCAGGAGGCAGATCAATTCCCCTTTAAACTGACCTAAGGAGAACAACCGTTCTGAAGACTTCATTCAGTGATCAACAGCTTATTTCAAAAGCTATCATTAAAAGGTCTACATGCTCTTTTTTTCCCCTCCCCACTGGAAAAAAAAAACCCAAACTTTCCAAGTAGTACACTTTTTTTGAAAAATAAATATTTAGCCTCTTGCTAAGTGATGCCTTACACACACAGAATGTTTTCTTCTCCCCTGGGAGTGGGCACAGCCCCCTGGCTGTGTGACGGGCAGTGACAGGTACGCAGGGAGCAGGTAACATCAGCAGGGTTTGGACACCACTCGCTCCGTGGAAGCTGGGTGCTGCTCTTGAGATCAGCAAGGGCAGCTTCACCTCACATGAAGACTCCTGCCATTCCCTTCAGCCCAATGATCCAAAAACTTCATGTGGTGAGAAGCATTTCTCGCCATGAGAAAGCTGTGAAATATTTTTGAAAGTTTCCAGTTCCAAGTGGCATTTCTGGAGCAGCCAGCTGCTGGGAGCATCTATTTTGCTAGAGGAAAGCAACTGCACCTGTGACACAGATACTGCCAGATATCAACGCAACTCCAAGGAAATCTGGAGTCCAAGCAAGCATGCCGTCCTGCTGCTTTTACAGTTACAACACCTCTAAAAAAAAATTCTTAATTCCTTTACAAAGTAGACAGTTTCTTTTAACTTGTTTATTTTTTATTTATTGGTATTTTATTTATAGTGCAAGAGTATTTTTTTTCTGTACCAACTTAAAGGCTTTATGTAACAAAGCTTCAAGTAATGTTTCATTATCTGCTGTAAATAACAAGTGATCTACTACCTCAGAGCCTTCAGTGAACACTGGTCCACTAAAATCTCAGGCAAAGAGCCAAATTCTGGATTTGTGAATATGCATGTACCTCTCACTGACTTCAGTGCGAGACACGTGAATGAATCTGAAAGCTGAGGCTGCCTCTAATTCATGTTTTAAGCCTAATGAACTTGTAATAATCAAATGATTTGCTCCATTTTTGCTTTGTATTTTTAATAAGTTATATCAACAGCAAGATCAGGTAAAAGAAATAGAGCACAAACAGAAATCACCAATACACAGCTCCTCACTGATCTTAAGTATCTCCGGTAAAGTCAAAGGACTAGAGAAATTTTGGACAAAAAAGGCAGAATTTAGATTATTGATTTTTTTCTTTTACATTTTCTGTTCTGTGCTGAATACAATTTAAAATATATATTTATTGCACAAAAGAATAAGGTTAGTAATATAAACCAATTCACTTGGCTTCAGTTGAGTTCAGTTTTACTGAGTGCCTTGAAACATCTATTAGTGTCCCATTAGCCAAAAGAATGGGGGTAGAACAGTGAGGGTGACTGACAGACAGAAAAATAGTAGGGAGAGCAGAAGAAAAGCACACGAGGGTCAGATGGAACAAGAGCAACCCAATCAGTACACGGGAGAGGCAAAATAGCCGGTACCAGATGCAACTCGGTTCTCCGAGTCAAGGACACAAAACTGGATTTCTCATATTGTTGCTACATCACAGTCTCACTCCCCTAAGTGTGCTCTAGGTCTTTTGTACATGTATATGCACACACACTCAGCTAACAAGACCACTATACCGCTAGAAACTGCAACGGGAACTAATTGTAAGTATGGGATTGG
The DNA here is from genome assembly GCA_028565335.1 of Limnodromus scolopaceus. Lineage (NCBI taxonomy): Eukaryota > Metazoa > Chordata > Aves > Charadriiformes > Scolopacidae > Limnodromus > Limnodromus scolopaceus. Next base: position 14,649,134 of record JAOXNO010000002.1, on the reverse strand, counting down.
GGCTCATGATACAGACTGTGGTCTGAATCGGGACCAGAAGGTCAAAAACCACACCTATATTCTTTTTAATGCCAATATCATATCTGTATTTCATTACATAGTTTCAGCAAAAGTCAATATTGTGCCTTATCAAGCCTACCATGCCTGTTATTTGCTTGTTGTTTGTTAAACTAAATTAATAACATTTCTTTGATTTACTGCAACTTTTGTAATAAATCTGACAAAGTGCTGCGCTACCGTCATCCACATTCATCTCAACGGGTAGCTTGAAATCACTACCATTGATTTCTAAATAAATATATTTTAAATCACTCACCATTTAGTCTTCCCTTGAGGAAGTTTTGGCCCACATAAACACAGTTATTCCTGATTAATTTATAGAAACTAATTTAATTGAATAAGTAATGGAAGTTTCTTCTCCCTATTGGGTAGAAAGTAAAACAAAATATGCATGTGTCTCTTGAGAAGATGCAATAAAATAAGAATATTTACAAGCTAGGGACTTCCCATTTTGGTGTATACAATGGAAAGGAATATTTCAAGAACTACTGCACCTTTTCATTTCCTACGTAAAACTAGAACAACTCTGCAGATTACACTACGATTACAAAAAATATTTAAATAAAGACCAGTAGGACAAGATCCAGAATCAATCCAACCTTTGAGACAGAATGGCATCACCTTTAACTTGAAAGCAAACCAAAAACAGTGTAAGATTGACCAAATGGTGTATTTCTTCTTCACCAGCACTGAAGGCAGTTGGGTTTCCTGTCACTGGCCCAAAGCTCTCAAGACGTTACAAATGGCTTTTACAAGTCTGATCATAAGCAAGCTCTTCCTTGCTTGTGACAGTACTTCACAGCTGAGCCAAATATAACTGAACTGAGATTTGCCTGCTTCCATGGATTCTGCTTCATGACTAACTATATTTACAAGAGTGAAATTGCTGGAAGTTGTTAAAAAAGATTAAAACCACTAAAGCAACGTTTTAATATAACTAAAATAAACTGGAAAAAGGTAGCCCTTTAAAATGATAACTTGACATCTGCTGCACCAGATGGGAAAAAGAAAAGGACACGACCCATTTGCCAACCTTGTTTTCTAATTGATCCATTCCTGGTTGTTTCTCAATTTGAAACAAGCCTCCACATTCCCATTAAAGTGTCTTATAATTGGCTCCAACTCTGCTTCTCACAGGAAGGCAAGGTTCCCTCTTTACCACAATTTTTCCTGACTGGCCTTCCTGCTGTCAGCATTCCCAGTTCCTGCATCGAAGAGTCTCCCCTTCCCTCGAAGGGGCTGTTTGATGTGACCCAGACTATCACAGGCTGGACTGCACAAAATAGCTGGCTGTCTTCTCGCCAGCCATACCCTTTCCAAAAATTCATGAAATACATGTAAAAAATGGTAAGTAGACATAACCAATATTTTTACCATCTATTACCAGATATTTACATTCCTACACTCAGCTGTTCTAATTTAACTTAGAATGACCTACTTAGATGCAACCATTTTTAACTCTTCATGTGTTCATTAAGTTATTGTTGAGAAACTACTCCCCATTGCCAATGAGAACATTTTTCATCTTTTGAATTTTGCATTTTCATAGAAAATACAAGTTGTTTTTTCCAATAACTAAGGCCAAATATTTTATTCTGAAAAATATTCATTTTGAAGGAAATATGCAAGCAACATATCCAGAAATAACTATTTGCACTGGTTCCCCCCCCTTTCCTGCCTGGGGAGGATTTCAATGGCAGTAGATCCTATGTGTTTTTTCCCAGCTTTACTAAACATTACCAACATTTTTCCACCTCCTCTCATCTCTTACAAAAACACTCAACCTTCCTAACTGAATGATGACCTATCACCCGCCTCTTACCCCCAGCCAGGGCTCCTATCACCTGAGGATGCCCCCTTGTATGCTCCTTCCTTCCCCGAGGGCTTGGCTGAAGGCACCAGCATCACACAGCTCTCCTTGAGCAAGCCTGAGTACTCCCAAATGGTGGAGAAGACCTGCATCCACCCCCCAGGTGGAAATGCATCTAGTTAGCTTGAAATCATCTCTGCCAAGCCCTGGTGGAAGCATAACTATGACAGCCTGGACTCCAACACTTGCTTAAAAGAAGTGGTAAGCCCGAGCAGAGCTGTGTGTTGCCATAGCTACACTGTTGTTATTACTCAAACTATCTAATTTAAAGTTAGCAACACTGTCCCCACCAGCTCCAGTCCCACCTATGGCTGCTGTGGAGACATGCAGTCTGATTATTTAAAACCCGCAGGTCTCCCACAAGGAGTAATTTTCACAGGGTCTACAGAAATACATAGTTCAGTTCCTCCTTTCCTCCCCACCCAACTGCTACAGCAGCAGACATTTCCTTAAAAACACCCTGCTGAATTTCTAAAGATGGTGTGCATGTATAAATAGAAGTAGCTTGGCATGATGAGATCCCGGGGAGTAAGTTGGCTCACTTAAACTTGCAACACAGAAGAACAATAGTCAAACTGAAAAGAAGGACTGAGACCTATATTTAAAATTACTTCTAAACTATGGAGGCAAGATACTAAAGAATGACAAATTTACAAAATAATTAGAAATTGTGAGAGATCTTTTTTCAAAAGCAGAGTGAGGCTATTCATTCTCAAGGGTCAAAAGAAGTTAGCTGCCTATCTTCCATAATGGAAAATTACTTGATCAGGCACAGGGCTATTTTTGTAACCTGTAACCTCAATTTACAGTAATTATCTGGTCCATAGGTCTAGCTCCCTTTTACTTGTATTGATTAGTTCTACCCATCTTCAAAAATTCTATTTAAATTCTTGCTTAAGAAAAAAGAGAAAGTGCTTTTCTGCAGGTGCTAATGATATCTAAAGACATGACTTATTTTGAAGCACCCTCTATTTACACAGAATCTTCAGGATAAAGATGACTAGCACACACTTTACCATGTAGTGGCACAAACAGAATCGATTAGATCCACGTGTTCAAAGGCATCACTTTCTGTACCATTACAGTGCATGAGCCGCAGAGATCAGACAGTGACTAGTACTGCTCAGAAACACTACCCTCAACTCTGCAAAATCTATTACGAAAACCAAATAAGGGGCTAAGGACACTGCTGACACATTAACTTCCCAGTGCACTGACTAGTAATTTTATCTTTGATCCAATAATTTTATCAGGTCCTCCCTGCAAGCTCCATTACAGCCAACAATCACGCTCTGTAAAGAATGCTATGGGGGGATGTTAGTATTTTAAGAAATTAACAAGTGAAGAGGGAATTATTTCTGAAAACAGAGCTAGACCTGCTGATCATTAGAAAGTTCAGAACCTACATAAAAACCGGACCCCACAAGCCACGCAGGCTGGAGAGTGGGTGCCGTGTGGCACTAGTATGGATGGGAGCACCTCCCAGCTGGTACCTCCTGGTACTGAGCCCTGCCTCTCCCCTCAACCCTTTTGTGTTCAAACTTACCATCCCCTGTTCATTTTCCTTTTACGCATTTATATGACATGTTTTGTAATACAGGATGCTGAAACACAGCCAGTGTTTACACTGTTTTCATTTCTGCCTCCGCAGAACAGGAGCTGATAAGTTACTTTTTGTTTCTGGATTTGTTACTTTTAATTTCACACAGTGCAGATAAAACTAATCTATATGCCATGCAAGGAGCTAGGTCAGATAACAAGAAAAAACCCTCTGCTATTACAGTGGCAGCATTATGTAAGTATCTGATGATGCATTTTATTGCCTCAGCTGATCTCCTGCCAGAGGGGTAATATTCCTGTTTCAGGTGACCTGCGTAAAGGCACCAAAGATTTAGGGATGGATGTGCACAAGAAAGTATCAACTAATCACGGCCGTGGGTTTGCTGTACAAGGTGCATACTTACCCTGTTAGCCAAGGACATTTCTTCCTCACCAGCTAACTCTGATACAGCTGAGAAACTAGGGGCAGAAAAGGCAATACAGTCTCTTATCCAGAACCTCACACAAATTCAAGGGAAAGAAGGTACAATCACCACGTTCTCAGCTCAGGTTCACTGTAGCACACTCAATATGGCAGGGCAGGTCTTCAGATGGTAGAGAGTAAATTACTACTTCTCACCCACCAAGCCTGGATGTTCTAGCTTTGCCTCAAGAGAATTTTCTAGCTTGTCATAAAAGTCTGAAAGTAGCATACTATCAGAGGGAGTTGGATATCTAAGCAATCCCATTTCTGCCTTTTAAAAGCCTTCCTACTTTGATTTCAAGACATTTGCACTTACAAGTCATAATCTTAATCTTTTTTAAAACTTGTTAAATATTCATGTCTTTTTAGTCACACTATCATCAGAACTCTGTGCTCAAATTCCAGCAGCAGCAACCACACATTAGCCACACTATACACTCCCAACATTTTTCCCAAACAGAAGATTTCCTATTTTTATTGTTTTACAGCCTCTAAGAAAGGAGGGTCAGCACTCTTTCAAAACAGATCTCAATCCTTTATTATCAATGGGGCTCTGGCAGCGCCTAAGTTAATTTGCACAGCAATCTTCTCCACCACAGAGCCAATTCCAGACATGGACAAAGCAGACAAATGGCACTGGACAGCAAACACACGGGAGCATGGAAACAGTCCTGACTGCCTGACCCTGCAGAGCCAGGTTGCTACTGCCATCCATTCCTATGACAAAGAGGTTCAAGTGCAGGGGGCAGCAGCTATGGCTGAAGAGAGCCATGAAGCAAAAGCCGCTGTTTAATCCCACTCTTTTGCTGGCATCAGCAGTGCCAGCCCACTCTTACCTGTCCTTTCCACCTCTCCCCTCATCCCCAGCACAAACCACTGAGCCCAGGCCCACCTCTGGCTTTTCATCCCTGGGACAGCAAGCAAGACTCCTGAATCACAGCATGAGGATGGCAGGATTCAGGTACTGCCTCTCTTCCCCGGCCTGATCTCTCAGACCTTTTATTTTTATCTTCTTTTTTTCCTCACCCCCTAGCTTATTCTCTTCTAAACAAGTCCACTTCAAAAGTCAAAGTAGCAGTAACACACCACTTGCCTGCCATCCCACTGTCCATCCTGCTGGCCTGTTACATCTTCTCATTAACGCTGTGTCTCCCTGTTCCAATTGGTCTGGAAGCCACTTGGGGCAGACTGACATATAACACTATGGTTTTGTGCACTGCTTCATAACTCATTTCACTTCATAACTCCCATAAAAATGCTGCTGCTATTAGACTTCACACTATATATATATACACGCATATAAAAATATTTATTTTACCTTAAATGGAATGAGAGAGTTGTTTTTAAACCTATGTTCTTAAAAGCAGCAGTTTTGGTTTTCCCAATTACCTTCTTTTCTTTTTCTATTCAGATCAGCCTTTCCCATTTTCCCATAAATATGATCTTACCTTTGAGTTCAAGTGGTAATGATTCACAAGATGTAGGAAGAATAGGCCCCTGAAAGTGAACTTCTCAAGAATGGTATTTCCGACTTCATTAATAGTCTCCTGATATTCAGGTATTGGCATTTATTTAAGTGTTCTTGTGCTAGAGGTTGCTGATGGTTGTCAGCTCTTGAGAAGGCTGGCGCTGCTGCTATGATAAAGCTGGCTGCATTTTTTGACACGTTATTGTTATTTCAGGCACTACCATTACAATATATGAGCTAAAACCAAGCCCAAAGCAGTACTCCAACACTAAATATTCCTTGATGAGGTACATCTCTGTAACGATGTCATTTCAGATTATCTGTTTCTGTCCTGCCATACATTATTGTATGGGACTGATAATGTCAGCTGAATTCCTCAATGGTGCCTGATCAGGAAAGGGCAAAGGCTGCCAAGGCAGTTTTGGACTGGCAGACAGCTACGCGAGGGAACCGAGCTCAGAGCAAGCACCAATTACTGCGATGGAACCTTTCCCTCTCAGAACACAATGGAACAGGACGAGCTTGACAGACAATTAGGAATCCTGCTCTTCTAATCAATGCAAGACCTGGGCCAAATACATCGACAAAATACGCCTGCTATTGCTATATGGAAAGGACCGGTTTCAGATAGATAATCTGTTCCATTCTCAATAAAATAAAATGCTTTACAAATAACCCACAATGACCATTCAGAAATCACTGTGTGCCTCTCCTGCTCGCTGCTCAGGCATAGTCCTTCAGAAATTACCTAGAGTTAGCCTTTTGCTGATCAGAGATAATCCACTTTCAGAGCAATCACACACAAAGAAATGCTGTATTCTCAAGGAAAAACTGAAGGCAACCAGGACAGCACAAAGATTCTTCTATGGCCACTATGTTAGAGAGAAATTTCACTTCCACAGCCTCTCTATCAGTGATACTAGGCTTCATACTCCTTTGCAATAGGTAGAGAAAGTCAGAAGCTGTGAGGCAGTCACTTTAATTGTTTTTCATACTTGCATGTTATAATCTCTAGGCGCTTAATGATCCAGAGCATCCATCCTGGCCATCTCACCTTGCTACACTGCTGACATCTGGGTAATTTGCTTCAGTTTCCTTACTCCATGAGAGTCTCTAGTTTCATTTAAATATATAAATAAATAGAACAATCAAAATATTTCTACATATTTGTGACTTCAGAGAAGAAAAAAAAACCTAAAAGGCTTAAACACATAAAATATTAACCAAAATAACATATCATGGATTTTGGTATTTTGGAGAAGGAGCTATCAGCATTTCCACACTCTGCTTCTCAAGGTAGCCTGCAGAAAAATCAGCCAAGTAATATTAACAGAACCTGATCCAAAGGTTTAAGCAAATTAACCAGCACAATTTAGACTCTGTTTTTCAAATGCTGACAGTGATCAGTGCTGCAAGCACACAGCATTAGCCTCATCCATGACCAGTTCTTTGACAGCACAGCCATTAAATCAACAGCATTCACCTTCCCTAAAGCTGCAACCTGCTTTTCTCCGATTAATATTTACATAATTCATTTCGAGGTGATGAAACCCCAATCTAGTCTTCGTTTTACAAGCTTGCCTTCCTTTTTCTCACATTTCATAGGAAACTCACATCCACACCTGTTTTTTCATAAGCATTCCACAAGTAGAAATTGTTTGTATTTTGTACTTCACCTTGTTGAGTCTACTATAAGACATGCTGTTGACAACAGGAATACAGTCTGTTGCATCACACTGTTTATATTGCTTTAAGTGCATTTAATCCAGCCAGCTTCTTCGATCTATTAATTCTTTAAATCGTATATGCATGAGACAGTTCTACTGTGTAATTTCCTCCTGCTTAAATAGAGCCACACGCCAGACTTCATTTCATGTTTTCTTTGTTGGGTTGGTGGAGGGTTTACTCATTCTGAATCATTATTTCATTTTTTTTTTCCCCACTGTGTTCATTACATACCATGCTGAAATACTAGCTGGACTAACACCAATGACCCACATATACCAAATATCTCCAAAAGCATTCTTAAGGTAGCTTTAGTAAGTATTGTTGTATTACATCTAAGGATGAAGAGAAGACATTTCATGGCAGCACTGGTAACTGAACTTTTATTCCTGACTTGCACTCCAGTGCCAAGAATGTGCCAAGAAAAAGCATCACAAGCGAAACCAAAGAGCCCTGCTGCACTCAGACTCCTGTAGCATCAAAGCAGTATCCAAAGGACAGTCAGTTTGATCCAATACGTGGACTCAAAGTGACTTAAACCACAGTGAAACTAAAGCAACTCATCCGCTCATTCAGCTCTTCCAGTGAGGGCATGCTGAACTATTTAAGTAGTTTCTTTTAAAAAAGGCATTTTTAGAAGTACTTTTATGCAGACTTTTGGCCAGCTTTAGAATCACTGATTCTAAATCACTGGCAGGAAACAAAAAATCATGGGGACTGTGGAAAAAGGTCCTGTGTCCCAGCTTACACTGTACCTCAAGAACTAAGTTAGTGGCATGAAAAGACAGCAATGGCATTTCCACTGGTGGCAAACACCTATTTATAGCATCCTAAATTAGGATACTGGGGATATAATTAGTTAAGTTGCACCTTGAATAAAACTAAGCAAAACTGAACACTGCTGATTGAGATAAAATTCAAATCAACATTATACTATAAATGCTACCTGAAAGTTCACTAATTTGCTCTTTCTTCTTTTAAATTGGCAAAATCCTTCCAGTCTCCTGCATCATTCACTTTTTTCAGATCTACAACACTAATGAAAAAGCACTCAAGCTCCAGAAAAATATGATTGTCACTTTGTATTTACAACCTGCATTAAATTATCAGTTAAAATCTACCAGCAACAAATGTGAATCATTATCTGGCATCTGCCACTTCGTAGCCTGTGATATACGCCAATAGTTTTACTGTGCTCCTAGATGGGAATAGACCCACAAAGAAAATGCATCACATAAATGGTGATACTTCTTGTCTTCTAATACTCTGGTCCTGCACCGGCATGGAAGCCCACAGAAAAACATGAAATTGCAAAATTCCTTCCCTGAAACAAACAACTCCCATTAGGTCTCTTAAAAATAAATAAACAGCAGTTTCAGTGAAGAGTTGCAGGTGTCACTGAAAATGACTGCCTGCCAGAGTTGTTAAAAGCACATATCAGTATTTCCCCCTTTCCCCTCTTCAAAAGCTTTTCATTTGACCTTCATTTATATGTGTGTGCATATATATAAATGTGTGTCATGGTTTGTTGGGGTTTTTTTTCCATAGAGTTTGTGCAATAAGAATATAGATGTGAAGTCACCAGTTACTCGCTATGAGTTTCAGCCTGCGCTAACTTTCAAAAAAGCTTTCCTACCAGCTAACCTGGGCACAGAAACAAAGCTAGAAGTTTGTATGCTGCAATCCCAATTCACTTGAAAGGAAAAAGAAAAATCACTAAAGATAAAAAATAATGCCCTATGTCATTGAAAGTGTAAAGAAATTACCTTCATTCTTCCATTCTCTATCTTGTCTGTTTTCAAATAAAGTTCTATTAGAAATACTACTTCCTTTCCAACTATACATATATGTGAGACACACACAAATATAGTGATCTCTCTGTCTCACGCAGATCTGTCTCCCTCCTGTGATTTTTCCTCCCATTTCCAGAAAGAAAAAATAATTTTCTTCTGATATGTAGAGCTGGAGATTTATTATGCTAGTCATTCAAAAAGGCAGCAAGTATTTTAAACAAGCTCTTTAAAATTCAAAAAAAGTTGAGCTGTGATCACTGAAAAGTAGGATCAAAGAGAAAGAGGCATCTGTGACTTTGCTCATTTGTTTGAGTTTGTTGTGGTGCTTTTAAAAAAAAAAATAACAGAAATTGTCTTTATGCTGTACGACTATGCTTAAAAAAGCAAATAGAAACAATCTTCAGTATTTTTCCAGCTTTCTCTTCCGAAAAGCACTTAAATGTTTTTAAGCATGGTGTCACAAAACCCCAGTTCAGAAGAAACTAAGCAAGCTTAATAGGCTTAGCTCTTGCCTTTATAAAAAGTAAAACCCCATATATTACGATATTTTTGTTAATAAAGCAGATGTATACAAAGTCATTCATATACACTTTTATATATAAAGTCAGCATAGATACATGAACAGAGATTAAGTGAGCATATATGTGTGTGCTACAATTCATGCTATGCTCATGTTGCCACCCTCATAAAAGTACTTAAGGGTCACTACTCCATTATTAAGAGCAGCTCCCCACATACAGAACCACCGTAAGGAAGGGCGCAGTAAAGGATTTCTGGCCATTGCCCATTCCCTCATTTCCCCACAAACAGTTGCTGCCACAGGAAGAGCAGGTCTACTCGTTCTAAAGTGTAATCCACTTGCCAGACATGAGAAGAGCCAGAAACTCTCTACTAATTATTTTGGCTAAGTGTTTCAAACCGGAATCAGCTTACACAACCTCGCAGGTGCTGAAAGAGCTGGAAGCATTACCTGGCTGCCTCTGAAACAGGTTACTTTCAAGATGAAAGGGGCTTCCATCCAAGTGATGCAAAGCAGTATTTGGCACACTGCACACGTACAAGAGAATCGCCCCTCCTGTCATCTAGATATTGAGCTCACTTCTATTAGAACATATGCCATACGTCTGGCTAAGATGCAGCACGCTTCACTAATGCATCTTCTCAGTTCCCCACAGCTAAAAATCCAACTGCCTGCACTCATAACCGCCCAAGGATCGTCACACAGGGCAGGACACAGACATTAATTGTCCAAACCTCACACTACAAAGCTCCTAAGAGTATCAGAAACCCTTCTGTGTAACAACACAGACTCCTCACTAGCACTCATTTCTCTTTAAACGTCTGTTGGAGACTCTTCTCCTTCAAAATCCTTCCTTCCTGATTTTCTAGATATTCCCAAACTCCTTGCATCCTCCATTGTGCTCCAAGAACACCCAAAATCAGAGAAACTAATTTTTCATGATAAGCATATTTCTCCTGAAAGGAGATTGTCTAGTTATGCTGCAGCTGTTCCTTTTCTTGTTTGGTTTTACTTAAAAACCAGTATATAGACATGTACAGCCTTATTAGAATCCATTTGTTCCTAGAAAAGATCTGTCAAAAAAATTTCCCTACTTAAGGGCAACTCCAATTCCTCCTCATGAAGGAAATATTCTATAGCATGCACAGGTTTTTTTGAGTAATTTCTAACCCTGTAATGATTTTATTTAATAAGGTTTATTCAATTTATATTCAATTAATATATATATTTGAAGTTTTACACATCCCAGACATTCTATCTCACCATAAGAGAAAACCCCAACCTCTATTAGTTTATTTACCTAAAGGGGATAATGTTCATCAGCATCCCATTTAACAAACTATAGGAAAGCTCCCTTGGCAACTGGAAAAAGTGTCAGTGTTGCCATCCAATCAGCCAGTCCAGCACACTCTCCAGATGACTCTCCTAGAAGTCTATCAAGGGAGTGTCATTACAGATTTTAGATATGCCTGCAAACTAAGAATTTTGAAACCACCGGGAGGAAAGATTGCAGATAAACAGAAAAACCCTCTTAAAGATCAAGCCCATTTTAAGCATGGAAGATTCCCAGTGAATGGAAGAGGGGAGAAGGGAAGCAACACTGCTGTCCTGTGAAGTGGAAAGGGCAGATGAGGAAGCTGGGCACATGTATTGATATGTCCCATCCTATCTTTACTCAGAAAATTCTTGTACCCAAGACTGTTGTTGATTTTTGATACATTTGTATGTGAGCATTATATCATCCTTTATATGTAGCCTCATTTTTACCTATCTTGTACTGAAATTTCTTAGAGCAAAAATTTAGAATATCACCTTTGATTTACTCCACTAAACCAACACAAAACATAGAACTTGGCGCTTTTTTTGCCCTCTTAAAAGGTCAGTAAGCCAGTCACTTATATTTTGACAGCCACTTACACACCAAAATCTCAAATTTATGTACAAAATTCAAGTGTCATCCATCTTGCAGAAAAGCCTCCTACTGGCAGGAACCTGGCCAGATAGATACTACATCTCTTGCAGGGGCAGGGGGGAGAAAAAAAAAAGAAAGAAAAGTCTTAAGAATGAAAGAGCAAAACTCTGTGTCTCTTACAAGTACATTTTTGTAGCTGGACGGAACGTTGTCAGGTTTAAAACACTGGCCCAGAGCCTTCCAGTCTATTCTACAGAGGTGTTGATTTTTACTAGCTGAGGTTTTCATTACCAATACTCATCATTCCACAAACATTAAGACAGGCGCACACACAGACTTTTGGTGGAGTTCTTGGTGATTCACTACCACATACATACTTTCCACACAGAAGTGTTTGTTGGTGGGGCCCTTGTGACTCACCTCCAATTCACTTTCATCCCCATCATCATGGTCCCTTGGTGGAGTGTTGGTGATTCATTAATGCATGGCCAAGCAGTCTGCCAGATGACTACATTGTGACTTCTGTTTCCCAAGTGAATTGAAAGCGTTCTTCCACACCAGTTTGTATCTCTAGTAGGTAAGCTCTGAAGACAGAGCTGTTCCACTGCTATCCCCATGAGTCTGGTCCTTCCTAGTTTTAGCCTTGTCCTACTATTTCTGAGGACCAGTGGAACACCTTTCCATGGTATTTAATCCCTCATTTTCTAGATGGTCAGGTAACTACCCAAAGGAACAGTTCAGAAGACTGACAGCACTAGGAAGTCAGGCTGAGTCCCAGCACCAGAACAGAATCTTAGCTGTATCATAGAATCATTTAGGTTGGAAAAGACCCTTGGGGTCATCAAGTCCAACCATCTACCCTACTCTACAAATTTCTCCCCTACACCATATCCCCCAACACCACATCTAAACGGCTCTTAAACACAGCCAGGGATGGTGACTCAACCACC
>JAOXNO010000002.1:14626464-14636713 GCA_028565335.1 Limnodromus scolopaceus | reverse complement strand
GATGAGGTCTCCCCTCAGCCTCCTCTTCCTCAAACTAAACAGTCCCAGCTCCTTCAACTGCTCTTCATACGATTTATGCTCCAGGCCCTTCACCAGCTTCGTTGCCCTCCTCTGCACCCGCTCCAGCACCTACATACAAACTAATGATGCTAACCAGAAGCCCAGCAGTACACACATTTTGTGCTCACTAACTATAGACTTATCCCTAGCACAAATTATTCTTATTTGTCTACTAGGTAATAACTCTGTTGTTAAAGAATAGGAAGGAAACTTAAGGATTTTTTTTTTTTTAAAGAAGAGAAAAAAGCAACCAAAAAAAACCCCACAACAACAACCCCCCACATATCAATTCCCTGGGAGTGTTCTGCAAAAACCTGTCCTGGAAGAAAAATCAGGAATAACTCTGAAGAGGCAGAAGCACAGGGCATACATAGAGAGTACTTGACAATGTTCAGATCCAGAAAGCGCTGCCCACACATTACCCTGTGCATATTCACATATAGTAAGAATTACACTGTTTGTAACTAAAATTGCTGTTATTACGGAAGATGTTCCTCCCCAACCCTAAGATCCAAGACTTGTGATTGTGCACACTTTGACCAATCAAATGAAAAAATAAGAGGTACCAAGAACTCCAGAATAGAAATTAAAAATAGGCCTGTAGACACAATTAGCAATACAAGCGGGGACTCCAAATTATTAGTAGAGATCACTTTCCCCTCCTTGGTTTCCTGTCACAACAAGCGTTCCCATTGCCCTGTGCTTCCAAAGGGCTTCCATATAGAATAAATAATTTAAATACATAGATATTAGCAACTTAATTCCTTTCAAAAAATGCTTTTGGTTATGATTACCTGTGACATACTGTTTATTTTTATCACAGTTGTCAAAGTAAGACTATAGATCAAATCTCCAACACCTTGTTGTAGCTGTACTTCAGGTTACCGCCAGTCATCAGTGCTCTTCTTGTTCCTTCCTCATCCATGCAATGAAAAGAAGCCTAAACATGTAGCACATTCTGTGCTGCTGTCAGGGGTGAAGACTTACAGCCCAGGTGTGGATTTAGTAAAAGTCCCAAAAAATAACTTATGTCATATGACTTCGGTTGTGGTCCTCCTTACATCCTTTAGGTGAGAAAGTGATGCTATTTAAGTAACACAAGAATACTGTTTCTTTTCCATAATCTGCCAATTGCTCACAGTTTAGATTGGCAATTACTTTTACACATAAATAAACATATCTCTACAGGTACGAAACACTCCAAATCTTTCTCTTAAAAGCCTTACAGTTTGTTGGCAAAAAGTAGGCCAGCCTACAAAAGCAGACAGAAATGCATGCTGTCTGCAAGAATTCCCATATCTGTTACTTCCATGACTTTTAGAAAGATAATTTAGGAATAGTTCACTTTTTTCATATTACTGTTGATTTATTTTGTCATTACATTTGCATCTATATATTCAAAGTTACTGTTCTACAAAGAAAAAAAAAAGTAGCACAGCAATAGCAATTATTCTGTATGCTGCAAATGATGCTATTACTCTGAAACAAGAAAATGCATAAACATATAGGGAGGGCTTTTGTGTGTGTTTTTGTATGTTTTGCATGTTGTGATCATGGTGTTTCTACATTGTGAAGCCTCATTTGTACCTTAGCATCCCTGCAACCAAATTGCTCTTCCAAGTCACTAGAGTCAACCATTACCCCTTGGAGGGTGAATGTATCAGTGACTGCAGTGGAAGAGATGTCAGTAGCATGACCACAAAGATGTATGACCACAGTTAAAAGCACCCACTTCACATGCCCCTCTAACTACAACAGCCTGCAAATTGAAAAACATGCAAAAATAAATAGTCCAGAAGCAATATAAAGCAAAAACTCATACAGCCCACTATCTCCAAAAAAAGATCTGTGCACACCCTCTGACTCAAGCTGGTATCTAATGGAAAAGGATGAATACAAGTAGCCACCTCAAGTGTAATAAGGAAGCAAGCTATGAATTCTTGATCAATTACTCAAACCTCACCAGGATGTGAGTCCATAGCAGCCCCAAACTCATGCCAAAGTGGATGTGGTTTTCTAGTTGCATAGATAACTAAAACCCTCAATGCTTTTAGTCTGTCCCATTCAAATACATTTTGTTGACATTTACGTCAAAGGGATAAGACTCAAGAGGTTCCATTATATAGAAAACATTTGGGACAACTTAATCCAGTTAGAGGCAGTATGGCTTTACCTTCAGGCTTGTGGGGGGGACTCCCTCCTACCTTCCTGCAACTACAGTCATGCTAAAAATCCACAGTAAGGGAACGTGAGTGGAACCTTCTAACACAACAGTGAGCTCTCACAACCCAGTGTTAACACTCACAGTGTACCTGAACCCTGGCTGCTGCTGCCACTTGAGATGCTGTAGCTCACTCTTTCCAGCATGCAGCTGCTGCCTGATCAGCAGAAGAATTTACTGGGACAGCCCTAGATGTGCACAACACTGCACATAATCACTACAAATTTATCCCTAAATGGTACTAACCAAGTTGTGCTTTATCGGCACACATTCTAGTGGCAGATAGGTACTGAAAAAGGCTAAAAACCTGTCTGCAATATCTGCATACTTACAGAAAAAGACAAGAGATGACTATATACTGTAGCACATGCATAACACACAAAGCAACAAGTTCAAGATCAGTCAGCATCTGTTTTTCCTTTTTTCCCCTGCTACCCAATTACTCAACTTCCGCAGTCATATCTCATGTATGAAACCTGGTAAATTCTAACTGACATTTAAAAATGAAGCTTCTAATTATTGCTTCTGCAACTTTTATGAGATTACATTCCGAAAGCAAGAATGAGACACAAATAAGAACATATTCAAGGAAAGACAGACTGTTTCCACACGTTAATAATCAAATGTAGCTACATAGAATTGCTTAGAACTTTGTACAATAAATTTCTTTACACTTTCTCCTGAATACACAATTACAAAAGCTTGAGCAATTAAAGCATAAAATGCATTTATATACTTTTTAAATGCTCCCCTTTGAACAAAACAGTAAATATTTTTAAATAATCTTTATTCCATTTCTATTTAGTTATTTCTTCACGTTTTGTACTTAGGGAAACATTTTAGGCCAGAATTCCTTAGCTGGAATTACACAAGAACCTCCATAAAGCATCTAAGAGTTTACCACTTAGTACACATAGAACCAAGCTATACACGCACTACCAAAAAAAAAACCAACCCAGCCTTGTATCATCCGTTACTTTGTTTTCATAGTTTTACCCAGCATATCTTCTGTTATGACAGCTGCAAAATCACCCCATTACTCAGCCCTCTCCTCCCTGCTCAGCATTACAGCCCTGTTTGCCTTTTGCACACATCCATTCACACGTGCCCTGTTACACTGGCAAACTCTGAAGAGCCATATTAGCTGTGGTGCTAGTATTTATTTTTTCCTCCCTTCTCTCAGAATCAGGCTCACATCAGTCTGTCACTTCCCTCCTCAGCATCACCAGTACCAGCCTGCATCCTTCCTATCACACATTTCAGCTACAGCGCTTTCCTCTCAGCTGCCTTCCATCATCACATCCAGCCCGTGGCACTAAAAACTGTCTTCTCTTGCACTAGCAGAAGTCTGGGGTTGCTCACGCTCCCCTTATTATACATCCACGTATTGTCTTCATGCAGGTCTTTCCTCCTGCAATTGCCTTTAGCTATTGGGAAGTTTAAGTCATTAAAAGCCATTAAAAGAACTGGCAACAAGACCTGCCCATACCCTCTCACGACACAGTGCAACCAATGGTGGTACTATCTTTTCTGAATTTGGGATTTAGCAACAGAAGAAATTAAATTATTTCAAGCAATGAAAACATAAAATGGGATAGATTTTGGAGTAGAAAACAGTAAGTTTTCTAGTGTAGCTAAAGAAGGGGACGGGGTGAGGAGATGAACCTTCACATAAACAGTGATTACTCCCTTTAGGCAGAGCCTCAGAGGGTAACAACATTGTACTAACACAATTGGGAAATGCAACTTTCAGTATTGTTGAACCTGCCTGGTAGGCAGTTACATTCATTTCCTCACAACCGCAGAAGCTAAATAGCTAATTTCAGAGCCACATTTTAAAATAACTCAACGCATTTTAGAATATTCATTAGGCAGCTCTGTAAATCCTGTGTCCTGCCATTCTCGTGATCATTCCAACAGGAAATGCCACTGTTAGCTGACACTTCTGCAAAGAGAACGTGAAACTGTATCGACAGCAGAATAGTCACTGCAAACCTCTGACTCAGTGCTCTTTCCCAGTTTCAACAGCTCTCTCTGGAGTAGGGCAGTGAGGAATCAAACCAAAGGTAAAAAAAAAAATCATTCCTTCCTTTCCCTGCTCCAAGAAAATCAGGACTTCATCCTAAGAGTTTTCAGAGTTGGTCTGATATGTTTCAGTGCCTACAAAATTAAGATCTTCACATGGATGCACCATCATAACTGCACAAACAAAAGAATAATTCTCCTCCAAAACACAAACAGCCACACTAATTTTATATTTTTTTCCTGCAAGAACTCCCTAATCCTCAAGAAAAATATATGGTATTACGCATATTTGAAGGTTTCTCTAAGATTTGATGGTTTACTTTCTGTTATCTTTGCTGTTTTTTATATCTGTTTGATTTAGTCCTCATTTATGATATTACACATAACAAAACATAACAAAAAAACCAAACTGTTTGAACCTCAAGAGAGGTATGCCAGAGAAAATTTAGTTTAGTACTTACCTTTATATTGCACTGATTAAAGAAGTTCAGCCCCTATCGGGCAACATAAATGTTTACTGCCCCTGCCCTGTAGATTGAATCTATGGTCAAAAGCTCCTTTCTGAACATGAGATCGTAAGACATAGCGATCCCTAAACTCACCCATCTGTTGTACTTCACCTGGTACAGTTCTAATTTCTCTAAAACATCTCCCTAAGAGTCACTTTGAGTTTACTTAAGTAATAGTAAATAATAAATAAAACTTTTAAGTGAAAGGATAAAACTTCAAGTGAAAAGACTTAAGGAGGATGGTTACGCACCACCGTCAATTACGCAGCCAACATGTACTGTAGCAGCTTTGCCAATGTTCAAAGACTATCTCTTCATAGGAGCACCGTGCAAGTGCGTAACATTTAGATAAATGAAAAAGGGGGTATTTTACTTAAAGTAAGTCTTTTCAAGAAAACCTGGGAAATACAGGTTTTGAGAGCCATCTCCCAATGGTGGATACACCTTCCAAATACAGCTAATTCACTATATACTAACACAGGCAGACTTGGAAAATACAGCCAATCATATCTGTAAAGCAGAGCTGGAAAGTTTTCACTTCCCTCTAAACAATCCATACTTAAGAAACAAATATTAGTAGACAAGTTAAGCATTCATATGGCATTTAAACATCTAGAAGATCTGGAAGCAGAGAGACTCATGCGAGCCTGCAGGCTGCAAGTGTTTCACATTGGAATTGACATGAACTTAAAATACAGTGGAAGTCATTATATCAAAATGGCAATCGCAAACAAGCCAGCTTTCCACATCCCCTCCCTTGATGTTCATTTATTGCACTTCATCCTTGTTGTTTGTTACGATGAGTACAGAATGTGCACGTGGTTCAGAGCACGAGAGGAATATCCTTCTCAGTTCCTGC
This sequence comes from Limnodromus scolopaceus, assembly GCA_028565335.1. Classification (NCBI taxonomy): domain Eukaryota; kingdom Metazoa; phylum Chordata; class Aves; order Charadriiformes; family Scolopacidae; genus Limnodromus; species Limnodromus scolopaceus. The sequence goes on along the minus strand of JAOXNO010000002.1, from coordinate 14,631,039 downwards.
AGGGAAGTCGTAAGCCTGGGTGTCCAAGATCATAAAGAGATAAGTAACAGGAATAACACCTGTTCATTTATTAGATATTATCTGTCATAAATCTTTACCTTCCTTGATAAAGCTGGCAAAAAGCCCAATTAAGATGTTATTAAAAATAGAGAAAGGAATATTGAACAATGCCAGTAAGAGATCAGACTCCACAGACCTTGTTTTCTTTTTATCTTGCTTGTGAAGTGTTACACTTCTATGCCTCTTGAAAGACAGAAAAAGCTATCCTTCACAGCCAGGTTTACCAGAGTAAAATGACAATATTTAACATATTTTGTAGAACTTCGATAGGAATTTTACACACACCTCCCTGAGAAAGTAGAGCTCCTGAGGAAGTTCAAAAAATAGCTAAAAAAAAAATGTAAGAGGAGAAAAAATAAACACAATGGCAAAGACAGTGTCAGAATTGTTTGGATACCATTTCAAAACCATAAAGAATTCAAAATATGATCAGTAAAATAGACAATCTGTGCTTATCTTAGATCACCAAGCAGTCCCAAAAAATGAAATTTTTTGGCTAGAGTTTAAATTACCAAACACCCTTGTGCACAATAAACCAGCTAATCCTGGGTTTCTGCATTGTAGCCACACCTACATCCTGAAAGCCTTTAGCATTGAGACAGCACTTTCCCAGGTGTGGGTCCAAGCTGCTTTTCTTTCCTCCACCCTCAGGACCACAGTCGACAGCACACTCCGTTTAGGCAGTGCCAGCTGTCACACAGGCTGCATGTGACAGGACAACTCCCCGAGCTGAACACAGCTAGAGCTGAATCCACTGCCTGACAACCACATTCACAGGGGGTTAAAAAACAACAGTTACACCCTACCTGTACCTTTAGGATTTTTATTGTTAGGAGATTCTTGCAGGAGTAGAAATTCCCTGCAATGATGGATGTTGGTCACCAGTAGACTGTGGAAAAATGTGCTTACCATCTTGAACCAGATTCATATTTGAGGTAGTTGTGTTTTGAACAAATTAAACACCCATCCAGGCATGCAGACCTCAGATTCCTTGTTTTCTCAATATAGCTGTGTGTGGTCTCAGAGCTTCACTCTCATTTAAATGAACCCCTTGTCCTCTCAAAGTCAGAAAGCGGGGGGCAGGGAAAGGCAAAAAGTCTCAAGATAAGTTTCTCAATTCGATCATATTCAGCTACTTAGTACTACTACCTCCTCTAATTAAGACTGCATTTCCCCCCACACTTGCTTAAACAACTTCAGTTTCCCATTGCACTACCATCTCAGCCTGACTGAATGCAGAAGAAAACCCATTCAAAGTTTCTCAGTAGAGGTAGTTTGAGTTACACCAAGTGCTACGACTTAACTCTGCCTCATGCTCGGTATGCTCATTGCATGACTCAATAGGTGAATTATTATTTAAAGATAACAACTATAAATTCAAAAGCTGTTAATATCTTGCACGTTAATAATGAAAAAAACATTAATAAGCCATTTTACCGTCCCACTAAAACCAGTGCTAAAAGTTGTAATTGTTCATTGACAAAGGGACACTGTGCTGTGAAAGATCTCGATGGAAGCACACATTTTCCTGTTCCCTCATACATGCAAAGACTTTGTTATGTAGGGCTAAAGATACTAGAAGCGGCAATATTTTATCTTTTGGTCTCCACAGAACAGCAGATGCCACCATACCAGAAGTATTACTATGGGAAATGAGGGAGGAATTATGTTAGCCAGCTGTTTTGGGTGCATAGGTATGCCAAATAGCCCAATTTCTAGAGGCTCAGAACACTTGAAGATCTACGGTAAAAGCTTTCTTTTCCATGCTTAGAGCCTTAAATGGACTCGGGAGAGCTTCTGCTATCTGTGATTCACCCAGAGAAAGTACTCAAGACTATTAAGGTGCAAATCTCATCTGTGTATTTTACATCCTACAGCTGCAGCACGTACCTCCACATTGTGACCCAAGATTTTCCATACACTAAGCCTCCACAAGGCAGGTTTTGTAACTGCCACTCTTTTTTACTGAAAATTTTTCCTTGGTACCAGAATTTTTTTTATTTTTTTTTTAATATATCATCTACCTTTCATCTCTTAGACCACAATGCTTTAAAGACTTAATGACTGTGCCTAAGTAAGGGTCAAGGCTTGATTTTCATTCACTCTGCTTATTTTTCCTAAGTGATATTGGTGGTAGATTCACAGAAATAGATGGAAATATCACATGGAAAAAGTCTTTAAGTTATGTAGCTCTCCAACTCAGCAGTTGCCAGAAAATGTGATATTTGAATCAAAAGGCATAACAGACTTCCCAATTACCTTACTTCAAAGTAAAAGCAAATAAAGCATTGACATTTATGATTAATAGAGGAAAAAAAGATACTGTGATGCTTGTATTTCAGTGTGGGATCACAGCTGTGCCAAGCTTATCTGCTTCTATTAAAACTGCAATCATCTAGTAAAGCTAGATAGCTGCAAGCAGGAGCATCAATGAACTCTGGCATCATACAGGTTTCTCTTCTTTCCATCATATACTCTATTCTTACCTTCCTTCCTAAAGCTTGAATAAAACCAAGACTTTTTCTTCATGCTTTTATCTTGGAATTTACATAGGTCATTTGTATTTAGGAAGCTTTTTCAAAGGCAAACTGAAAAAATACCCTCCTTGTACTGCTGCCCTTTCAAAGGTTATAAAAACATCATTTAGAAAGCTGTGTTTCCAAGAGACATCCAATAATTACATAATTTCAGGTTCCATTTTTGCAGAGTAAACTTCTGGTTCCTGTGGTGGACTTGAATTATCCTCATCTACGCCATATATTTGTTCCCTGTAGTATCCCAAGACTGTCTTAAAAAGTGAAACTTTCACAGCAGTCCACTGCCCTTCAAATGCTCTGAAGAAACATAAATGGCAATCTATTTAAGGAACTGTTTTTCTAACACCAGACAGAAGTATTTTAACTTTGGATAGAATGCAAAATTCCCACTGAAGTTGGTGAAAAAAGCGTTTGGAAGATAAACCGAGACCAATAGTGGTGCCCACAATCTTTTCCTATTTACACTGGACAAAAAGAGGGCACTGGACACTGACCAAGCAAATGCAAAAAGAGTGCTTTTTCTTTTAGCAACAAGCTTCCTACAGTCTATCCAAGTCTCCCACCCTCTTTACTGCAATTAATCATCCTGAATGATGTGGTACCTGCTGCTTTTTCCCCTCCCTGCTCCTCATCTTTTAGAACAAACTCCTTTAATGAAAAGACTCCATCCCATGAAGGTTCATAGCTGATATTCTTCACTCCTTTTCTACTGAAGTTTCGATCTCTCCCTTGCACAGGCATCAAGAACAAAAGCTGCTGAATTTCTCTGCATATTGTAGTTTATCCTTCTATAAATCAAGCCTGTGACTTACATTCTTATATTGTTGGGTTTACTGAAACCTGAAGAACATTTTCGGGCCATACCTTGTGCCCATTCAGTTCTCTGCTTTCCCCTTCCAAGGCCACAGCACCCTCCACCCTCCCACACAACTGCTGTATCCCTCCATTTTCTGGGATGTGGGTGGGATATGCACATTCTTTGCCTGGGTGACTTTCGTCCCCTCCTGCTGCAGTGCAAACCCCTGGATCTCATTTGTCTGTAGGCAGGTTTTTGTTGTTCTCTCTCCTCTTGAGCAAAATTGCACAAAACATGCATTCAGAAGAGCAGACCACAGGAAGAGTAAAAAAGAAATGTGATCTGATATGTGCAGTACAGACAGAGGAGGCCTCCACAGAAGCTGAAGGGGCAGAGTTTGAGATACAAAGAGGATGAGAAATAGGGGTGAGAAGTGAAGAAAGTTTTGTAGACTCTTATGTGGTCTGACATCTCTCATCTTTTTACTCTCCAAAAACTTAACTTTCCATCAAAATACAGAACTGGCTTATTTTCTCGGTTCATTCACAACTCTCAGTAATTATCTACGTGCATTTATGTTTGAGATTATTTTAAATTTTGAGCTTCTTGCCAAATTTCATTTTGGGTAAACACCTTTGAGTACCTGAAGCCAAATTTGCATTAAGTATAATATTCCTTCCTCCTCTTTCTTTTCTGGAGTGCTTCCACATGCTCTTACACAGCTGCTACGCTCCACTTAGCTGTTGGCTGATGCTTTTCACACCCATACACATTTTTCTCCAAGACGTATTGTTGCCCAGCTCTAACTTCCTATTCCTATGTAACACACTGGAATTTTAGCAAGTGCTGTTGCATTACACATGGATGTCTTATATCTATGTTTTATAGTTATCCCAGAACAACTAATTAAATGTTTACTGTTTGACATTTCTTAGTAGGTACTCTCCAAAACTAAAAAAAAAAAGAAATATAGATATTCAATTTTATACGTCTCTCCTAAACTTATGGAACACATTTTCTTGTTTCAATAAGAATGTTCTTTAAAGTAAAAAAAAAAGAAAACCGGGAGATTATCAAAGCTCAATGTGAAATCTCAAAAAAACCCAAATTTCCAGCATCATATAATCCTCCATTACCCTCCAGGATCTGTATATAGCTAAAAATAAAATAACGAGTTACAGT
>JAOXNO010000002.1:14606319-14626364 GCA_028565335.1 Limnodromus scolopaceus | reverse complement strand
AAATTTCCAGCATCATATAATCCTCCATTACCCTCCAGGATCTGTATATAGCTAAAAATAAAATAACGAGTTACAGTATTTCTGGTACTATAGAATGCCAGTCCCTGTAAGGCATATTTAGTACTTTTGTTTGTGGCTTGGTGGGTTTTTTTTTTTTCCTTCTTTAATTATTCATCTCAGTGGAAAATTTCAGTTACTCCAAGATTCTCTTTAAAATATAGAGAAGATTTCATCTCTGGAAACAGACTACTCAGGGGATCACAAAATCCCTGACACTCTTGGGTTTTTAAACTCATTAACCTCCTTACAGCTGTTATCAGGGGACTTTCAATATTTAAAGATCTAAACAGCTAACACTTTCAAATGCTGGAATGTCACCGATGACAATAAATGGCTTTGGACCTGGAGTGCTGGAAAGCTGCCAGCCCTGGCCAAAGATTCGCTGATTTTTGCTTGAATTCTTAGACTGGATTCTAAATCCCTGTATTTGGATTTCAGGCTTTGGCACTGGCCCATTTGTATCCCTAACAGAAATAAATTACGCAGCTAAGATTTTCATCCTGATTTAAGAACCTGAGCTGACACTGGCTTAATATGAACCAAGAGTTCTCAGATCATCATGGAACAAGTGTTTCAGTCCTAATCAGACCAAAATTATTTAAGTACAAGTTCCGATTTTATTTGACTACTTGCTAGATGCGTTTAAAAAAAATAAATGAACAAGATAACACTTCTGAACCTACAGAATGTTATTTCTCTTCAGGAATGAGGAGGATACTTCTATTAACCTCTATCACCTCCAGCTCCCAGGAAAGACCTTCAGCCGGCCTGCCCAAAGCAGAGGCCCTCTGCAGGACTCTCCTAGTGAAACTTGCACAGACCTGAACTTCAACTTCAGAACTGTTGGGGAAATTGTTATAATAATTAGACTCATTTTCAGCCTGTATTACAATAAGACTACATACCAAAGCGTCAGCTAAAAAGTCTGTCCCTATCTTTCCTGTAGGTCCCCTTCAAGCACTTAAAAGCCAGAGCCTTCTCTTCTCCAGGCTGAACAACCTCAATTCTCTCACCTTGTTCTCACAGGAGAGGTGCTCCAGCCCTCTGATGATTTTATGGCCCTTCTCTGGACCTACTCCAACAGGTCCATGTCTTTCCTAACACCACACACAAAGATCCTAAGAGAACACTAGGCTCTGTGGATGAAATCTGAAAGAGTATCCAAGAAAAAAAGTCACTCCAGGTAATGCCCTCAAAAGTTACATTTTTCAGTGGCATCTGACTATGTGGATATTTATGCAAAATTTCACTCTGGATTGATAGAAATAGCACTTTCCAAGAAGCACTTACACAGTACATACTTATGAAGTATCATTAGTGGGCTGTGATAGTATGTGATAAAATAGTACACAACTTTTTCTTCCATGCAACCACATGTAGGAGTTTTAAGAAATTTTTTTAAGAAATTAAATTGCTGTTTTATTTGAAATAACCAAAACCTATTGTTGATACCTTTTAAAATCAATTTCTACCAATAACTGCATTAAAAAAACCCTAATGCTTTTTCTTTTATCTCTTTGCTGCTACCATCAGTGTATAAAATTATTGTAAGAATTTGGTTCGCTTTTTTTTTTTACCAAGTAAAAGACTTCTGTTTTAACCATTATCCAGTCACTGAGCTATATTTTAAGTACCTACACAATGAATGTTTACTTCTTAAGTTCTATAGTAACAGAGTTTCTTCCAAACAGGATAAAAGGATCACCAAGGTAATCAGAAAGCCATCTGGATAAATTAAAAAACAGTTCAGGTGTAATTACTTACTAAAACTGAGCACTCACAGCTCCATCTGAAGTCAGACTGCAGACATCTCAGCACTCTTAGAAGCCCATGACTTCAGAGCTCCTTTAACCTGCCTATTTCCGCTACACTGATCAACCAGTTCCAACCCGGAAGCTTCCTTCCTCACCTAAAACTACTCCTGGTCTAGCTCAGCTCAGACCAAGATGCTTTGTGAAGAACTCCTGAGGCTTATAAAGAGGGCAATAGAAGAAAAAACTGAGTTAATTAATTTTAATATGGACAAAATACCTGAAGGTGCATATCCTAGAAGGTTGCTACATCATATTGCGATTTAATGTATCATGCGTTTCCAACTCAATTGGCCAACACCACGGAGTAGCAGAGATTTGAGTAACATTAAGCGTTACCCTCTCATATATATTGCAAATAGCTATTTCAGACCTCTTTGCAAAGTAGAATAGCCTGGGGTATCATCAATCTACTTCTCGTGTAAACATAAATAAACAGCATCGAACCTTCTCTGACTTTTGATAATCAGTCATGCAAAAAATTCTGCCACCAACCAGAAGCTATGAACTACACTCGATATTGCAACAGAACTCCACATTCTGATGTTCACCTCTTGGAGGGGGAGGGGGGGATGACGACACCAAAACACAACAACAGTTTCCAAACATGGAATGATAGTCTCTATGTAATTTATTGCCGTGAATTCTTCATTCTGTGTTGAGAGTGTAAACTTCAGATGAGATGAAAGAAAACGGCATTAAAAAGCTGAGTCCAAAACACCACACCTAAGAATTAAGTGAACTCTATAACCCCCCCCCAACAGGCACATTGATAAAGAATAGTGTAGGAATGGCCTAGAAAGGCATGAATGCACCAAGCACTTAAAAACAAAAATTATGTAATAGTCAACATTCTTTTCACTGTCTTCTCACAGACCAGCTACTTCTGTGATGTATATTGCTCTCATCTTGCCACTTCCTTCTTTCATTCCAGTCTTGAAAAGCTGTGTTCAATGTCCCAAGGGCTCATCGTTCAGTAAGTACACCTGTTACTATGTACTTAACACATCTCTGCTGTAATAGCTATCTTGACAAGTAAACCACATAAAATTCTTAACGTATCTACAATTATATGAAAACAGAAGAACTATTAAAAGCCATTGCAACACATTAAATCACTGAGCACAGCTTTTATAGTTATTTAGCTGCTAAATCCTTCCTTATTGACATCTAATCAATTGATTTGAGGGGGTTTGTAGAATTTATTTTATCTCCGCAAGTAAGAAACATATTTAATTGGCTATTCATGTATGCTTTCCACAATCCAGTATAAACATCAAACTGAGCATAACACTTCCTCCAACAGAACAGCACATTATAAAAACACCCAACTTTGGTGCAATTGTTCATAAAAGATTTGGTCACAGTTATATATTTAAAAATGTATTGTACACACGCATATTCATATAGCCATACCCTAAGAATGGGAACATTCAGAGAATACAGCTAGGCAGAGAGCAGAATTGATACATTACACAGAATTTTAAGATAAATTTACTTCTAATATGGAAAGAACTCCTGAGAACTATTAAGACTTGTCAAAATAAGATTCCTGAAAGAATGCCGATCAAGGTAGTAGCTGGCTTTGGTTTTGACTTTACAATAGGAAATAAAATATAGGACTGAAAAGTCAAATATTTATTTCTTATCAAAAAAAGAAAAAAAAAAAAGAACTTCAGTATCATCTTTTCCCCTGCCCTAGTTAATAAAACCCAGCTAAACTGACAGTTTTGTAAGTATTCCAATTTTGGCAGAACTACATTTTTTCTGAAAATTTATTTGTTGAAAATGGAATTCAGTCCTGTCCACTACAAAAAGACAACCAACATTTATGCAATCTTACTAACCACCCAGAATCTTTCACTTGAGAGTCAAAAATTCAAGAGAATGAGACAAGCTGCTTTCAACCTTCATGTGAAATATTTTTGTTGAGGTTTGTTGGAGTGTTTTAAAAAGAAAAAAAAAAAGGAGTGAAACATAAGCAGCATGAAATAAAAGCACAGAGGATGCTGAAAAAATTGATAGACAAGGATGGAATTTGACTTACAAGCAGGTAATGGGACTTTTTTTTTTTTAAATCTGAATAAAGATGTAGCTACTACCTCCAAAGTTCACAAAAAACTCCATGGCCTACTTTCTCCATTTATTTTAAAGTCATGCCAAAAGGCCCAGACACCTGCCCTGCCCTCATGAAATACATTTCCCCAAAGATCACGCACTAAAAGTCTTCCATCAGAAACACACTCCATAACAAAGGCAATGACACAGAAATCATGTCTAACTGGTGCCATAATAAAAACGGAATGTGTGCTAAGGAGCCTGCCAAACTACAAACCCTGTGCTGCAAACAGACACCATCCTTTCATTTCTTCATTGCCATTTCTTTTCTAATTTAATTCACTTCTTCCCAGCATTTATACTGTTTACTTTTTGCATGCCTCCCAAATCAGGTAATACAATTCAATTTTTACAGTCATTTTTACATTCTTATTCCCAGTGATGCAATGACTACATTGAAAGTATTGCAGAGAACTTAAAGAACAAGGTAATTTTGGCAACAAAGATGTCTGCATAGAGATTTTTGTATTCATCTTACACAAACATAAATTCGGGGGCAAAATTGAGTTGGCAACATACTTTTCACATCTTTAGTCTCGTATACATTTTAAACAGGTATATGATTTTTCTGAAATAGTGACTTTGTTTCATACATCAACTCATTTATTTTCAAGCAAACCCATGCAGGGAATTGTATCTTGTTTATCGAATGTACTAAATACATTTGTCACATTATTTATGAAAAAAATATTTAGGTTTTTACCCATGCAACAGAAACAAGCATTTCAAACTATCACATTGACTGTTTCACTTAAAAACAACACTACACAAAAAGTAAATAGTCTAACACCAAGATTAGTCTTCTGCTTGTGATGCGTCACCAATTACATTATGGGTTATATAATGCATTATATGTTTATTCTGGCTCAGATTCTTTCACCTGTTCTCCCCTGGCATTGCTAGCACCACCAGATGGGTCCATTTTAGATTTAATTAATTTACCCCCTCTACTAGGATTTCGAAGAAGTAACACGCTGACAAGAACCCTGGTTCTTTCCTTTCTTGGATACAGAAAAAGAATCTAGACACAGAGAGATTTTCCTTTTAAGAGCAGAATACAGCATTCACAAATAAATATCTGGGGAGAACACGTGTTGTTCAAAGAAGCTAAAAATAGTACAATCAACAAGCATATGTTTAACTAGGAACCTTCCTAGACTGTAAAAGTAACATTATTCTTTAAACTCAGTGTGGGCATGAGCACCCAGCGTGGGTATGAGTACACAGAAAACTGCTTGAGTTTTTTTTAATGGCAATGGAGCAAGATTATTCAAAATGCCTGCATATAGATAAAGTTAATTCTATACGCTGCATACTGAACTACACAGATTTCCTTCTTCTTGTCTTCCCTTCCCTATGCTATTTTTCTATTCTTACAAACCCCTCAACGCACTACAGCTAATGTTTCATTTCATGCAAAATAATTTTTTTTTAATTCCCTTCATTTTCTACTTACACAAAAAATAATTCTTCAAGAAGGGAACTTACTACAGCACAGCAAGTTTTAACCACCTGTAGCTCTTCAAAAACACTAGCTGTTCTAACAGACTCACAAACCGTGTTCCCTTCGTAAACCTAACAAACCAGGTGAGTGGATGTACACTAATTAAATCATTTTGCTTATCCTGATCACTACGTTGGTTTAAATGGACTGGGGCAAACCAGTTCTTTCACAACCCTCCTCCTCTCATGGCTTTCTCCTCATTATCTGCTTCCAGATCACAAGATGCATAAGGTAAAGGATCGCCCCTTTGTCAAAGCTGGTAATAGGATCTGGCACAACTAAGCCTGCAAAACCATGTGGCCTCTGAATACTACAATAATAAAAATAGTTCAGATAGGCCTTTTAAGTTGCTAAGTCCGATTTTGAATACATAACACTCCTTGTATAGAGTGGAACATTTTAAAACCATATCCTAAAGCCCAAGTAATGAATTTTCCCACTTGCAGAAAATACTACAAAAACCACAAGCCCTCTTAATGGGACTTAAATGGTGCAGAAGCATTGACATGCTTCCATATACAGGAAGGAGCTTTTCTTCAAACTTATCAATATGAAACACAAACCAGCTTACAATGAGTGCTGTCACTTCTCCAAAACCTGTCTCCATAACAGATATACTGTTTCTCTCCCGCTATCAAAATATTTTCATAAAGTTTTAGCTCTGAGTGTCACACAGCTACACAAAAAAACCTCAGGTTTTCACCTTCAGAAGTCTGGTGACACACTTAAAGAGCATCAGCTACAGACTACTTAACTCCATCAGAAGCCTAAGGCCAGAATACAAATAGAAACAACTCATAATTAAATACTGAAGAATCTAATGATTTATTTAAAAAAAAAAAATACTTTGCATCAATATAGCCTTTTCTACAGCATCTGCAGTGAATGCAACCAGTATTTTAACTTAAAATCATTGATTTTTTTTTTTAATAAAAGAATGATACAACACTTTAGTTTAATGCGATGTTCTTTTAAATTATTTGAAATTAGTCCAAATAAGCAGATCATGTAAAAGCAGACATCCAGGAACCAACATCAATTTCATTACAGGGGTGAGAAACACACTACTTTCACTGATATTAATGGCCAAAACAGAGCTATGGTCTTAAAATACAGAATTTTTGCTGAGATTAAGTGAACTGTTATTTCCATCAGCTCTCAGAACACATTCTCATTTACTTATAACCATTCAAGCCATCAATTTTAAAAGTCACAGGCATTTTGCTTTTTCTCTAGGAGTTACACAGTAGCCTACCTTTGCATACCACTTAAAATCCAGAGCATTTTACAAACCTACAAAAACTACAGTCTTACATACACTGCTGAAAACAATCCATTCCCAGAACCAAAACTATTTGTCTCAAGAAAAAGACAACTCAACCCGAAAAACACCATTTTAAAAAAAAAAAAGCCCACATTTTAAATGGGTCCTCTACTTCTTGTTCATAAACACTTTTTACTGAGCTGAGAGAATATAAATACACGAGACAATCTTTAGAACTCTGTATATTGCCAGAAGCTTTTCTAGAACTTTTACCTTTAATTGAAGCTATCATTATCTTTCCACTTCTAATAAACTTTTTGAAACCAGAAGCTCTGCAGCTCAAGCTCTCAGTGATAGGAAAAGTGCCCTGAAAACAGCCTGAGCACAAAGCTCTATCACCTGTTGTCTCAGACTAGACCAAATAGGCAACAACTGCTTTAAACAACCTATCCCAAGCCCATTTTCTGCCCTCTCTGTCAGCACAAATAATAATATCTTTATCCATACAGACTTTATACACACCAAAAATTCTCAGAAGATCAATAAATTAAAAAAAAAATTATAATGTTGGAATAGCTATACTAAAATTAATCAATAGTTGTCACAGCCCAACACCTGTGATGCTTTAAGGCAATAAGCTACCATCCAAAATCGCAGTCTTATCGTCATTGCTAACCTGTTGGTTCACTGTCCCATCCTGAGCAGCCAGCCCAGGGCAACCAGCCAGGGCCAGCACAGCCTGGGCACAGCCAGCCACAAGCACAAGCTGAACGCTGAAGTCAGAGCTACAGCACGGCAAAAGAAAGAGCTCTCTGGAAGAGCAGCTACAGGAAACTATACATACATTGTCCACTAGTTTAAGAAATAAATAACTGGAAAATAAAGCCAGAAGCTTATAAAAAAAGCTTATCTAGGATTGGTCCTAAAAACATACCTAACTTTACCTTGACAAGGAATAAGATGCAGTAATAGGAGCTCTGCCTGCCCCACACTACAGCACTTTTATCCTCAAGACTAATCTAGCGGAGCTGTGGGGACTGCAGCCCATTAACAGGTGCAGTAGATCAGGTGTGCTCCTGGAGCTCATCTTCCTACATAGTTTCACCTGACAGGAATCCACTTCATCACGCTGGAAAAGCTAAGAGTTTACCTTCACAATTGCATTCCTCATCCAGCTAAAATGTTGACACGAACAAAACCATATTCACCAAAGGACACCATGAAATTAATATTTAGCATGTTAATAATGAAACAATCTCACCTTTAAAACTTTTCAGTATTCCAACTTCTATGTTTGAAATCCTTTCTGCTCAGTAAAAATGTCTAAAAACACTTATGAGGGTTTAGGATCTGGAGCCGCCACCACCTGGCAGCCACAGCTTGTCCTCAGCACAGCTCAGGTACCTCGCAGCGAGCCTCCTCTCAGACTTTAAAGCTTGGATTTATTAGCACTGTCAAACCATCACCTCAGGATGGTAACTCCAGTTTTGGAATCACAAACACTGCTGGCCCAACTGAACTTGCTCTGATGGATTAAATTTGTTTCTTAAAAAGTGGTTAAGTGATGTAACTTAGCTTCGACAGGCCATCAGGCCAGATCCGGTGGGGTTTACACCACCTTCACTTCATGCCAAGTCATGAAGTAGACGTAAACACTGCAGAATGTGGCCCAGGCACCTTCACAGAAACAACCATGCAATCAGGCGTGCTCCAAACCACACTGGCATTCCCCTGCCATCTCAAGCGCACGCAGGCGCAGCACAGTTCAATGCTGACTGACAGCCCAGAGCTCCATCCACCCTGACCCTGTCCCTGCCCCTCACCCTCCAACATGCCCACCCACACCCCTTAAATCAATTCCCTCTGTAAATACCCTACCTGAGCACTAGCAAAGGATTTTAACAATTAGTAACTCAGCAGGTTTACTCTCTTCCTGCACCCAATGCAAGGCTGGAGTCTTTTCTGTAGTAGCTTTGAGCTGATGGAAGCAGAAATGTTATTTCAAAACTGAATATTCCATTTCTCTGTGTATAAAAGCCCAACAGACAAGCCTACGAAATTCTGGGTTTAGAAGTTCAGTTCATAAACTTCGTGTTTTATAAAAATAAGTAAACCTTTCACCCTAGAGGTTGAATTATTTTCCACCTCTACAAATTATGAATATACATTCTCTCATTCAACTGCTCTTTAATAGGAAAGAAAGGTCTCAATACAATCGCGAGGATACATTTTACTTTTGTACACAACTGGCGTAAGAGCAAGATTAAGATCTGTTCACTTTAAGCCTTTAGCATTTCTCACTTTAAAGAACACAAACCCAAAGACAAATAGTCGCATGGACAGTTAATAAAGGCAAAAGTTTATATCCAGCTTTATTAAAGCAACCGTAGCCATAGGAATGAAGAAATGATAACATGTTCTGATTACCCCCACAATTTCAATATGGGAGCATGAAAAATTTATTTTTTAACTTATTTTTTATTAAAGTCATTTCTAAGAGCAATCAACTTGAAATAAGTATTTTTAGTAGGGGGTGTGTATCAACCTCTTAGGTAAAAGAAAATTAAAATTAGAATATTCAATGTTAAAGCAAGAGACACTGCTGCTTTAAAGAGCTTTAAAACAGTGTGCAACTTGACAAACACTGAGGTACCTTCCCCTATGTTTATATATACAGAGAAAAGAATGCAGGGGATCAGGTAAACCCTACTCAAATCCAGAATATGTGTAAGGTTAACATCAAAAGAAAAAGAAAAGGTACCTGGGTTTTAGCTGTTATGTTAAACATCTGTTTAGCTGTTATGTGATGTTAAACATCTAAATAAGGAAACAAGTTTTCAAGAACACGAATAACTCTTTCTGAAGCCATCTGAAATTATCCCTGACTCTGAAATCAAACTCCTTATTCAGATCTTAAATATAAATTTTGGTGTCTAAACAGTTGGTTTGTGCAAGTGCTGACTTAAGTTCCACATATTAACCTAAACTGTTGGGTGAGTTCTCTTTAAAAGTTGTGCATAACTTAATAACAAACACAATGCCATCAATTGGAAATCAAAAAAAACAAATGTTTTTTTCTTCCGGTCCTTGAATCACATTTTATTGTTCAGCTGGCAACAAAAAGATACCAAGCTTTTCCTATAGTACATATCATTTTAAGTCAACATTAAAATTTTATCATGTAAATCATACAGGCAGTCAAACCTCTATAATTTGGGCAGTATTTTCTACTCTTAGTAAATTAAAGCTTCATTATATCCTAGGGACACATTGCAGCAAAGCAGCTAAAATTATTTTTGCAAGTATCAAAACTGTGAAGTTTTTACTGTTGTTTTCTTTTAGGAACAACAGATCTATAATATGAATTCTGCTCTTCTGACTTACGAAAAGACAACACCATAACTTACACACATAAGGCAGAGTCAGAAGAGGAAAATCAGCATTTAGTCAGGCAAAATTTTGTACGGTTTTAAATCAAAAACCAGGCCCTCTCTCAATCGAAGAAATCATTCCTTAAGCATATAATCCATGTCTCTCTATAAAAAGCTGAACATAACAAATGGTGACTATAACCTTATCCTGCAGACAGCAGAAAAATAACGTTACAGGACAGGATGCAAGGAAACAAGTAAGCTCTATTGCTGAGAGCCTTGAGTGACATGAGAAGAATGTGAACAGAAAACCAGCAGCCCCTCGTTTCTGATACTGAAGGAATCAGAAGCCTTTGGATATAAACGTACCGGGAACAGAAGAAAACTAACACGAAAAAAGCTGGTAAAAAATTCCCACATAAAATAGATTTATCAGAAGTGTACAACAAAGCATTAAAAAAATTCCCTCATGGGGAAAAATGTTTGCACCACTACAGACAGACCCTGCAATATTTTCTCCTAACTAGGCTGTTCTTGTGATTAAAAGGAAAAAGGAGGGGTTTTTTTCTTCACCCCTTAAAACCCAAGTAGAGTTTATCAGCTTCCTCATGAAACAGTATTTATAGCACAATAACCTAGAAGATGTAAAAACATCAGACAACAGCTGCCTGTTCACCAGCAAACTCACTTTCAAGAAAGTGATGTCAAATCACTTGTAGCCAAAGGATTCTCCATGATATTTGAAAGCATCTGAAGGGTTCTACACCAAGAATGACCATTATAGGTCAAAAAAGCTAGTAACCTGTTTCAAATAATTTCTGTCCAGCAGAATACCTGTGCATAATAACAACTAAAATGAGTTCATACTAGAAAAAATTACAAGATGCTTAAACAATGAATCATTATCTAATATATTTCACTTTATTTTTGTAACATTAAGGTCACCATTTGCAAATAGTTTTTTAGAAAGCTGTATCTGTAATATTGTTTTCCCTATACTTAAAATAGAAAATGAATCCAGCAGAAGTAGTGCTAATCTCATTAATAATAGCAAATTTACAGTGAGTCACGTTTTCAGTTTAACAACTAAGAGATAAACCACTACATAAAAATGTAAAAGATATCATGAAAAATGAATGAAATATTACAAGAAAGAAAATGTCAAATATTTAGTCAGCATTTGCTTGGACAAAGGGGAACAAAACTGTATTGTAAATTTATTCCTGAGGGTATAAAAAGCAATAAAAATGCAACATGGTAGACCTGCATCTAACAGTTACAGCGCCAAGCCACTCAAATTCTCCCTGTTGTTGTGGTAGGCTACAACTGCTGACGATGTTACAGTACTTCTCAACACTCTTCTGGCCTGGTGATGAGATCTGTCTTTTTTTCTCCACCAGACGTTAGCCGTTCTGATATTTAAATGAGGTAGTGAAGTTCAGGACATGCAAAGGGATTTCCAGGACGCAGGGCTGCATCTCTGTCCCGCAGATGATCCGTGGGGCGAGGGACCTTCGCCACGTCCACTAAGGTGCACTTACCATGCCTCAAAAAAAAACAGAGCCAATATTTGCCATTCCCCATCAGCTCGCAGGAGAGATGCCGTGATAGGATATCCTCAGTAGTTCAAGCACCCACATTGTGATTTCCAAGGGGGGCCTGGCAGAAGGTGTAAGTCTTAACTGGAATGGAAGCATACCTTGTGTGATTTTTAAATATTATGTTTCTAATGTTGAAATCCCAGACATAATGGCCTGAAGCCAAGTAAATACACCTCGCTACAATAAAAGAAAAAAGCCTTTAAAAGCTTAAAATGTTAACAGAAGAATCATTTGACAAAAATATCTGATTCATCTAGAACACTATGAGCACCTAGGCCTGAGTCCAAAACCATCGAAGCTATTAGGATGGCCTCCCTCTATTTCAACAGCCTTTGGATAACGCTCTCCGTTTCTGTAACTCTCAAACAGACAAATACATGCAATATATCATCTCAAAGCAAACTGAACTCAACACATTTCAGTGGCAGCACATTCATTTAAACAGAGCCACGCATACTATATATGGGAATAAAGTGTTCCTCTCAAAGATGCAAACCCGATGTATTCTCAGGCTATAAATACCACCAGGATTCAAAACGGGCCCTTCCTGACCAGTACATCTCTGACAGGCATGGAAGATAGGTATCTTGTTTTCTTATTTATCCGTCCAGCTATATCATTGGCAAAAGGGCTAACAGACTTCTACTGGATGTCCACCTTCCCCTATCACCCAAGGTGACCTATGTGCCATTAACAGGGTACTCGCACTTACAGACCATGAGGTCTAATCTGGAATTTGTGCATTTAGCCCTGTGCAAAGTTGGTAGAAATGCCAGCCTAGTCTTGTGACCTCACAGCATTTTGCAGTCACTTCGCGGGGCGGGTGGAAGAGTCGGGCATTAAACCTTCAACCATGTAGTAGCATATCAACTCATTACAGAAACACAGCATTTTTGGATAGCTTTTCTAAGTGTAGTCCCTTTCATTCTGTCACTGAAATGATACGTAGGGGAGAAAAACATTTTTTAACCATTAACACCCACATATAGTATTCAGCAACCTTTCCCTTTAGAAAAACCCCAGGAGTTGTACTCACTGTGTCCCTCTCAGACTTCTGGTAATTTGGTAATTTTCATACATGTAAAATACATAATGTCACAAGGTATGTTTAATAGAACCAAAAGGATAACCCACCCTCTAATTGCATCCAGAGTTATTTTATGTTTACAACTCACTAGGATCTCTGGAACTTCTGTCCTACAATCTCACACTACAGAATGCCTCGCTGCCTCCGGATTACAGCTGGATCTTGCTGAGGAATGATTACCAGCCAGCCCTGAAATTCACATAAACGTTTGTCAATTTGAGTCGGATTCCACCAGGTAGCAGAGCCAATCTCTCAAGAAACACTGGCCATTGCTCTGTGTTCTTCCTGAGGACTAGAGATTGCTGCTTCTTTTTAAGATTTGTCCCAGTACGGACAGTCAATGACTAAGATTCACAGTCCACTGTCTTGCAATAGTACCAGACAGACATGGAACATCATTGCTTTTTAATTATAATCCTTAGATCCCGTCCCTCCAGATATTATACTTAGGACTAGCGCTCTCTAGATGTTCAGTGCTTTTATCTCTGGGGCTGTCAGCTGCCCTCACTCTGCATTCAGAAATCTCACCACATCAAAACTCACCACAAAATCTCACCACATCAGTATAATCATTGTTATTGAAATGCTTGACGTTCCCTATTACAGGCATTTCTTCTATTGAGCTAACCTGGAAAAAAATGTGAAATCTAACAGTTTCCAACCAGGATTTACAGACTTGCAAACGTGTGAGAGTTGCAAATGCCTTCTGAGCACAGATTTTCTCCTTAAATGTATGCGTTGCAAAGCCTTGAAAATAAGTATGATACTACATCAAAATAACATTTTGGTCGGGATTGTTTGGCTTACAGTATAATCCTTGTCCATACATTTTCTTTTCTGCATGCACAACCAATTTTAGCATGTGTTTATAAAACGTGAAATCCATTATGAGCTCCAGAGAGCTGAAAGTGTTCGTCTTTTTCACGGCGCAGAAAACAGCAGCACACGCCTCTCCGTATCGGTGCCTTTTTCGCTCGTAGAAACACCATCTGCAAAGAGCTGCGAGCACCTCTGCTTTCAGTCCTTGACCTCTCCACCACGTCCATCTCCCAACTGGCAATCTGTCCGGTGGGACGCCGGCGGGGTAATTACGCGCAGACCACCTGACAGCCATGAGACGGGAAGGACGCGGTGCCTCGAGCCAGGCTGGGCATGTGACTAACGAGCGAAAGGCATTACAGTCCCCTGCTAATCCCTTGAGCCTTCCAGTTGTTCATGCGCTTCTGCTCGGTACATCTTCGAGAGAGTCAAGGTGAGGTTTCCACACACGGATTGAAATGAAGGGATCTCCTGCATTATTGTGTCCATACGCACCTTCCAGTTCACTCTCATGCTTTTCTCAATATATAGTGCCTTGTTTTGAGTTTGTTTCTTTACTTTTCTTTGGAGAGGAAGCTTATGCAGGTATTGCTGGGAAATCAAGAAACCTCGCTGTATGAGAGCTAGTTTGGTAGAAACACTTCTGTTAGGGAGAACTGAATTTTTTCACTTACAAATTTTCTCAGGCCTCAGAGGTCTGGGGAAAAATTCTTAACTTGCCAAAGACTTCTGCGAATGTACTTCAGTAAAATTTTGATTTTTCTGTTCAAAACAAATCAATATGCTAGAATCATAAAATAGTTTGGGCTGGAAGGGACCTTTGAAGGTCATCTAGTCCATGCCCCCCTGCAGTGAGCAGGGACATCTTCAACTAGATCAGGTTGCTCAGAGCCCCATCCAACCTGACCTTGAACGTTTCCAGGGATGGGGCACCTACCACCTCCCTGGGAAACCTGGGCGAGTGTTGTACCACCCTCAGTATAAAAAAATTCTTTCTTTCATCTAGTCTAAATCTTAACTCTTTTAGTTTAAAGCCATTACCCCTTGTCCTATTGCAGCAGGCCCTGCTAAAAAGTTTGTCCCCATCTTTCTTGTCAGAACCCTTTAAGTACTGAAAGGCCACAATAAGGTCTCCCCAAAGCCTTTTCTTTTCCAGGCTGAACAACCCCAATTCTCTCAGCCTGTGCTCATAGGAGAGGTGCTCCAGAGCTCTGATTGTTTCTGTGGCCTCCTCTGGACCCGCTCCAACAGGTCCATGTCTTTCCTGTGCTGAGGGCTCCAGAGCTGGATGCCGCAGTCCAGCTGGGATCTCGCCAGAGCAGAGTAGAGGGGCAGAACACCGAATCTACCACCGTACACTTTATTAAGTTTCAAAAATATGTAGACCAATATTAACAAAGACTATTATGACTTGACATTTCAGGCTAGCAACTTCCATCTATAATCATAATGTTAATTTCATTTTATATGCATACTAGTCCGGGATTGTCAGTGGGGAAAACAATTTAAAACAATTAAACCATTCCAACAGGAGCATCGCAATAAAGAAACATTCTACCTGCAAGAGCCTTGAAGGCATAAAGTAAAAAAGGGTACCACTTTGGGGGGAGACAAGGAGCAGTGAGTATCACACTCTTCAAATGGGTACAAATTTCACTTCATTCTGCACTGGCCAGCTTCAGGAGCTCTTTTAGAAAATGCTCTTCTGAAGCAGAGAAAATGCGGTAGCACATCCATGTAATCAAAAGAACTACAGGCTGTATAACGCACATTTAATCACTATGTGTACTGTGTACCTCACCATGCATATTTATTTTCTTTTTCTGTTATATTCAGAAATAAAAGCAACCAACGAGGAGAGTCCAGCCCCCTGAATTTCAATCTCACATTCTACTTTTCGTGTACAAACAGGAATGAGTTGGTCAAGGGACAGAGAACGAGCAAAGAGAAGACAAGTTCTTTAACAAAATCTAAGCCTTCCTTAAAATGTAGATGTAAACCCTAAGGAGAAAAAACAACATTTGTTCAGTCTCTACAATATGACTGTAGCTAATTTTGGATGAATTACATCTAAAACTGTATACTGTATTAAATAAAGGAATGCAAGGGTTTCAATTGTAATGACTCATTACATGAAACACTGACAACACAGGTCAAGATTTACATTCTTCTTTTGGCAGATTTTAAAAAAACATCATGTCGCAAAGAAAGCATGGAGCATAAAAAACCTAAAGCTTCAGCAATCGCTTTTAATACATGATTAATATTAATGTTCTATTTGTTTACAATGACATAAATTGGATATGGAACTTTAAGGGGCAATGGTATTTTGCCCCTTATAAATGGTATTTTAAGGGTCATTCTGGTATCAGAAGCTGTCATTTTCTTGACTTACAGTATCTTTCTTCTCTCCAAGAAAAAAAAAAAAACTGTAGCGAACTGTCATACCACAAAGTGTTAAATTTTTATAGCATGTTTTTAAATTTGAACCTTAAATTCAATGAGTTGAAGGAAAAAAAAAAAACCAAAAAACCATCAAACCACATTCTAAACCCTTCTATGCAGCCATTAAAAAGTGTTACATCCCAAAACCAAGTTGACAATCACCGACAAATCTGAGGAATACAATGTTACAATTAGAATATAGTAGGGGAAAAAAAAAAAAAGAAACTTTTTGCAGTTCCTTGCAGTAACATATATGGACACGGGTGTTAGAGTAACTCTGTGAATTATTCACGTATCTATAATTCACATATACATGTGAATTATTCAATAAGAAGCCACAGAAAGCAGCCATGAGAAAGATTTCTTTTAGCGCACTCGCTGGAACCACTCTGTATGTAGATGGTGAGACGATGTTGGATACCCCGACTGCTCCAACCTGTGGAGCAGCAGGAGAGGCAGCACAGGAAAGGTCCTAACGTGAAAACTTCTTCAGTCCCGCAGTAGGAGGAGCTACTTCTTGTAAAATCACTTTTGCTAGCAGGTCCAATACAGTCAGCATAGCATACATATGCATTTACATTTTTCACCTGCAGCCTTGGCAGCCTTTCCCAAGTTACCAGGCAGCACAAGGCATGTGTTTGATAACAGCAACGTTTAAGACATTTCTAGTTGCTACTTCAGTTAGCCTTTATAACCTAAATACTAGAAAAGTGTTTTGCAATAACTAGTTACTCCTTGCGCACAACGAATTCCCTCCAATTCCCCATTTTAGTACGGAAGGAATGCAGCTGGATCAGCCCTTGAAAGTTCTTCTTCACCAGAGGCTTGAAAACCCTTACGAGTGGAACAAATACAATCTAAAAAGAGACGTCTATCTCCCCCTACCTGCACAGTCCTTCATCCTCCTGCCCCAGGGAATGATAATCATGGGCATACAGCTACTTCAGGTCTCAAAGATGAAATAAACCCAAGTCTTACAACCTGACATAGCCGCAGCACATCCAATCATTCAGACTGGAAGTGATGGAACCCCTCGATGATACCTGTTAATTAGCAAGCTGATAAATTTAGCATAACAGGTTTTAAAGACAATTTGGATATGCCCTTCTGTACTGGTTATGAAATGAATGATCTACTTTAACTATGTCCCAACAAGGGACCATCAGGCCAACAACACCCACCGCGACACTATGCATAAGAAATCTGTGTACAAGTCTCTAACTTTTCATTCTCTCAAGCAAGGAAGCACGAAGTGATAACCTGTAGGATTTTCTTTCTCATCAAGATGCCTGATACCCCTTGCAAATTTGTCTCGTCATGTGGAGAGGAAAATACTGAAGAAAAACAGAAGAAACTGAAGTTAAGTCTTAATGACCCATCCATTCTTGAAAATCCGCCTTTTACTTGTTGTTGGCAATGGTATTTTACAGGACACGCTTATTATCACAAATTCATTGAGCTTTGTCATCCTATCTGGCTAACAGCTCTCTGAGAAAGTTCAGGTTTGGTTTTGAATGAAATAAAAAATGCCTATAGAGAAGCGATACCGCCTGGTAGGTGTCCTGAAGTTTACTGAAGCTGAGTCAAAAGCTTCTATTTATTCCTTATCTCTAGCAATCGCTTCTTCCATAGATAGGCCAAGTTCACTGTAACTGTTCTAGTTCCAACTGGAATGCAGAGGTTCATTTCGGCAACCTGAACTGGACGCCCACCTCACCAAACCCAAACAAACAAACGAGTCCCTCAACTTCTCACACTCTGACTTTGTTTCTGGTTTCCCCCAAGTGTTAGATCCTTTGTAGAGCTGGGTTCTGCGCTGTATCGAGTGTGTTCAGGGGGGAGGGGACAGGAGAAGGGGGAAGACAGCTCACTGTACGTCAAAGCAAGCCAGCAACCTAGCAACCATATATTAAAAGGTGTGTGTGTTTTTGTGGGTGTCTGTGTGCCAGGAATAACTGAAGCAGATATTATTCCATTTGTAATCCAAAAAATGTGAAAAGGGAAGGGGAGAAACTCCAGCTGCTGCTCTATTTTGGGGTCTGTCAAAATCCACTTTCACAAATACAGAGTCTTAACACTTTCTATCCCATTTGTCTTAAACAAAAATGAGAGTCTGGTCCTGAGCAAGTTCTTGGCATTGGTTTGAAAGAGACCCTTCAAACCAGGAGCGGACCTTATTTCACGTACTACGCTTTCTTCCAGCTGGCAGTATGCAGAAATCAAAGGGGCAGAAAGGTTGCCTCAAAGATTTCGCACTTAGCTTAAAAGAATATTGATCTAGTGTGTTACTTACAAATGCACCAAATACTTTTTGATATCTACATTTCATTTCTCAAACAGAAGCGTCACAGATTCTTGGGGAGTGGAACTAGCTTTAAAAGGATTTATTTGAGTGAGAAGTTTACCTTTTTAATTTTGCCAAAGTTTCTCATTCCACAAGAGAACTGAGAGTTTAGTTTGGTAAATAAACACTCCCACCCCGCCATCGTATGTGGGCCTGGGGGTGCACAGCAACTTCAGAGCCACACCGTCCCACCGTGCCAGCGTGTGCCTTGCTGAGAGGGCGACCCAACACCAGGTGTAACTTTCATGCCACCAGGTGAAAGTGTGGGGTGGGACAGAGAGAGGGGGACAGCGGGGCACGTCTCAGGGCTGCACCCAACACCTCACCCGTCCAGCCGCGCTCCCCACATTGCGGCTCCCAACAGCCCGTGGTGACACTACCACAACAGCAGACAGCTCACTGCCATCCAACAACAGCCCTACGGCATCTCCTCCAGTGCCACCTGCCCAGGTGCCCTAGTATACAAGGCTGGGGCTCCTACTACTCCTCACCACCACCACCCACCACCACACCAAACCAGCACCAGCATCAGGAGGGGAAGGGGAATGGGGGGGGGGGTTACCTTGTTTTTGACCCCGCAGTGGCAGCAGACAGTCCACAGGTACTTGAGGGTCCTCCACAGCAGGATGATAAACAGTCCCCCAAAGAAAGTGACCATGGATGAGGCGAGGAAAGCCCACCACATGCGCTGTCCGCGGCTATCGCAGGGCACCTCCATGGTCACCGGGATGATGAGCGCATCCATCTTGGGCACATTGACGGGGGAGGAGGACGAGTCTGTGTTGAGATTGTTGGCGTTGATATTGTTACTCATTCTAATGCCGCCGCCGCCGCCGCTGCCGCCCGGGTAGGAGCCGCCGCCGCCGCCGCTGCCATTTGCCATAGCTAACAGCGAGCCGGGCGCGCAGGGGCTTCCGAGAGCTCCTCCCGCCGCCAGCGCCCCCCAAAAAACCCATCACCAGCCATATTGCTGCTGCCGCCGCCGCTGCTGCTCAGCGGAAAAACGATAATAATAAAAATTTAAAAAAAAAAAAAGAAGAAATTAAAAAAAAAAAAAAAGCCCAAACAACCAAACCAAACCAACAAACAAACAAACAAACAAACAAAAAAAAAGGTGAAGGAAAGCGACCGCACAATCCCCGGGTCCCTCTCGGGAGCCGACAGGCCGGTGAATTCCGAGCGTCCTCCTTGTACGGCGAAAAAAATGTATTTTTAAAAAAAATTAAAAATAATAATAAAAAGGTAGTCTCCTCCTCAGATTCCCACCCCTTCCTTCTCCCGCATACACAGCCCCCACCCCGCCCACCCCCAAAAAAATCATCCACCACCACCACCACCACAAACTGATGCCTCGGAGCGTCTCTCCAAGATACCCAGCGCTGCAACCCCGCTGGCCTCCGCGGGGATCCCTCAGCCTCCGCCGCGGATCTTTCCCGGAGGTGGTCTGTTATTATTGTTATTAGTCTTTAACTTGTTATTAGCGATACTCAGTCCCCCCCCGCGCACCCTCCTCCTCCTCCTCCTCCTCCTCCTCCTCCTCGTCTTCCAAGTCCAGCCCCTTCCTCTCCTCGTCCCCCCTCGGTGCCGGCAGCCAGCCTCCTGTGGCTTCTAATTCATCCTC
>JAOXNO010000002.1:14587783-14604116 GCA_028565335.1 Limnodromus scolopaceus | reverse complement strand
ATGACAGGACCACACACCTTGGGACCTGGGCTCAGAACCTGGTCCTGATGGTCATTTGCTCTGTGTTTCTGGGTTGGTGCCCAAGGAACACCCTTTTCACAGCTGCACACTTCGAGTCCTTTCATCCATCAGCAAACACCAGGAACGGAACAAGGGGCAGGAGCATCATAACAGCCACTCAGTGTCTGATCTTCAGAGGCACCAGGTTCTGACAGATGATGCTCTTCCAACTAATGGGAACCACAAGCTTTGTGCACCTTGGAAGACCTGGGCAATGAAGAGCAGTAGCACAGCATATCCCGGGCAAGGCTTTTGCTCGGTGGAGTTTCTTCTGTGTTCTGGATTTGTAGGTAACAAGGGCTGGGTCTCAGAAGCCACGGATATGGCATATGTCTTCTCTTGCTGGCTACTCTTGCAGCCGAGAGCTTCAGACACTGGTTTCATGAGCATTTCACATGCAAACAGGACCATTAGGAACTTCTAAAATAGCATCCCCATAATGCTGTACCCACAAATACAAAGGAAGATCATAAAGAAAAATTCAGGCTAAAGCAAACCAAGTGCACTACTGTATATAGACTGTACTTTAAAATCATTTGCTCTGAACATATTTACACAACATTTGCACACAGATTTGAACAGGGGTGGGAGATTTATTGTGATTGCTTATAAAAAGCTGATTTAAAGTTCTCCTACGCAAAAACTCTTCATAAACCAACCAACACATACATTACAAGTTCTAGATTATAAATTTCACACTATAAATCCCGGAGGAAAACCTTCCCTGTTATGTATATAAACAGAACTCCTCTTACTTATACAAATAGGTCTCAGTTCTACAAATGTTTACGATGAAGGTCACGTACAAAGGTACACTCGTTGGTATCAACTGGTGGGACTAACATTACCAGTGAAAAGTTCGCTTAACAGGAATTCTCTGCTAAAGACAATGCATGTATAAAGTAGGTGACTTTGTTACTTTGTTCACCGATTTGTAGGTAGAGACAAAAAAGACACTTGACCGAGCACGACTCAAGTTAAGTACCATTTGATCTTGCTTTCTTCTGGAGAAGGAAAGACCTCCTTTCTAGTACAGGTTCTATAAAGTGGAGCACGCTTCATTTACTGTGGCAATAACTGCGTTTTGTGTTCCCTTCAGACCCAACAGGGTTTTTCAGCTCTCTTTCCTGGAGAGATCTGTTCCAAGCAAACACAAAAATTATGCAGATTAGTTTTCAGAATAGTTTTCAATTTAATATTTCGCCACAAGAGCTCAAAATTGACTTATTTACTGAATCATATTTACAGAACATAACGAACGCTGTGTTTTCCTGTTGCTGCCATACAGCACGGGCTGGGACACAATCATCCCAGTTTGACAGAATCCAGAGGGTTTGGTTCCAGAAAGCAGTATTTTAGCAGCAAGGAAATGACTCCTCTTTATGTAAAACAGTTCCCTCTTGTGGATATTCTGTGTACAGTATCACAGGCAAAATATTTGAAATAATCATCAAACCTGGATCTTTGCAATTAAAAAACCCCTCCATTCAGCAATGATCTCGACATGCAGGACAATCTTGGCTTTAGCAATTAAATATACAAATAAGGAAGAATGAGCTATTGCATTTAGTGAGATATAATTTACCTGCAAAATTGCTCGTTATCGATAACAAATTATTTAATTAAGTGCGATAAGCACAACAAAGCTGAAGAAGGCTGCATAAGTGTACCTGTATGGATCAAGCATAAATCACAGTGGGTTTTTTATTTTGCTTATATAAGAAAACCTTCTGCCCATTCCTATAAAGAAAACCCTGATTAAAAAAGAAGGAAAACATACACTACATAAAGAAAGGAAACGAGGACAGCCAAACAGTTAGGATTTCCGAGGGTCCGTGTACTAAGTCCTGAAGACAGAGAAACTCTATGGCATGATAAATCTTTCAATTAAAACTAAAGAGTCCAAGCAAGTAAGTGGCACAGCTTCACTGGTGACACACTATTGCACCAGGGATTAATTTGGCACGACAGTTTAAAAAAACCATATAAATGGAGTAACAGTGTAAGATTTATACATTCTCTAAACGTTGACTACATTATACAAAGAATATTTTTTTTCCTTAAGAAATGTGAGTGAATAAACATGTACTCCCCAGTTTTGCCAAAAGGCATCTGGTCAGCTGGGTCTGGGGAAATGACAGAAAACAATTGCATGTTATTATCTTGAGGTAAATTATATTTTAAAAAGGCTAAAAGCCTTTATATACCAATGTACCGTAAACTTGTTTGCCACAACTTGTTTGTTTAATGGTTATATATAAAACCTTCCCATTTGAGAAAAGGTACAGAGTATATGTTGAACAAGCAGCTTAAGGCTCTCTAAAGGTAAATACTTTCCCAAGGTAAAAAAGTCAAAGTTCCAACAATTAGGTATGTATTTATTCCCTACAACACTGGGCTGCAGGTTGCTACGTGAACAATCCGTTATAGGATGCAAGGTTGTTTCCTTACGTGATAGTTTACCCAGCATAAATAATTACTAGTTGTGACCAACAGCCGCCTCCTTGACATTTTCATTGTCACCATGGAACGTGCTGTTCGCTTTTACGTAACGTCAGTAGCTCTGGCAGAGCAAGAACCTACACATGGAAGTACAACAAAATAATAATAAATTTTTTTTAACAGTCAAAGGGGTAAATCTGTTTTCCTGAGATCAGTGGGGCATTTGGTCTTGACTTCAAACGATGGAGACGCAGTATCAACCAGACTTCACATATAATCACAGATGTCTTGCATAATTAACTCTGAGTCTTGCTTTAATACTATTCCTTACTATTCCTACTTTGTCCTGAGAGAAGGGTGAAAAATAATGCATTTGCAGTTATTAGACAGGTACAGGAAACAAAACCTTATCGTGAAATAATTCTGTGAGATTTTTGGTTTAATGCGAAGTGTTTGCTCTCCGAGATGCTGAGGAAGATCCTGTGCTGATGTAAAACACACGTAAGCATGGATCTGCTGTCCTTGTCTTAAAGACTCTAAAGAGGAAATATTTGCAGTAGGTGATACTAATATGCATAAAAGAGTAGCGTGGCTGCATATAACTATATATTTTCATATGATGAATGATTATCTTTAATCTTTTTTCTTTTCATAGAGTTTAGTCAAACTATTTCAGTGCATATTAACTGGAAATCCTGTTTAGCTTATTTTGCATCTACCCAATCCCTGTTCAAAGACCAAAGTACATATTTAGCATGATAATATATTGCACTCTATAATACCTTCTTATCAAAGCACTCTGCAAATACGAATACATTCAGCTCCGTCACATCTCTCTGTAACAGTAGACGTGAACACTATTCTTGGCAGCAAGGTTACGTAACTATTTCCTTGAATTAGTTAAAACTTTCATATTGAGATCTATTTTGGCACTTAACCCTGGCAAAATCCTCCAGCTGGCAGGACAAAGACATACCTCAGCAGAATGCTTTAATGGGTCACCCAGTCATTCGGAGTGATCATCTCCAGAGTACTGGAACCCTTGCGCTCAATCCAGCCAAATAAAATATTAAAGAAAATCCTTTGTTTATTTTAATCCATACGGCATGGATAGAAATTTAATACAAATTAGTATTGCAAACATACAGTGTTTTCCTTGGACTTTTTTTTTTTTTAAGTAAGGCAATTCTTGGATACCCTAGCATTTTGCTTAATAGTGAGACCCAGGTGCACTTCCTTGTTCTCATTTTCCTCTTACCAAATGTCCCGAGTCACACGGTATTTGGTTGCATGTGATATTTCTTGCCAGTAAGACCACTTCTTATTGGTAAATGAATATGGTTTATCCATTAATGGAATGTTAAGAGGACATGGCTAGCATCTGAAAAAAGGTGACAAGAGAAATAATGACTTCAGGAGTGATATTAATTAAGCCATATTATATCCTCTGAGGTCTGTAAGTGCATTTAATAAATATCAATCCACACTTAAAAGCACTCTTGACTCCTGCGAATCAGAGCCTGTTTATTACTGTTTGTACTAATGATTTTTCCTTCCAGTCAGGGATTTTGCCACAGGAGAGAAGAAAAAGCAGGAAGATACCAGGGGATATTCTGAAGACAAAAGAGTAGCAACGACTGTTAAAACACAGGTAGGCTAACAAAGGAGATACAGAAGTAGCAGTTAAACAATGCACCAAAACAATACTCAAAACAAATCAAATAAAGAAAAAGACCTTTAAAATGTCACAAACCATTAATATTCCTTTTTCTGAGTGGGCCTTGTCATCCGTCCAAACCATAGAGAAAAGCAGCAAACTCTTCACCCCCTACTGAATGATAATGAGAGAACAGCAGAGAAATATGTTATGTGAAGGGGTGCGCAAAGACCCACTCCAGAAGCAGGGTAAAAGTTCTCTTATTCGGCTTTGGGTTTTGGTATTTTCGTTGTATCGAATCAGGAGAGCGCTATCGCCCTGCAAACATACTGGTGGGATGCCAGGACTTCCTTTTGCACCACTTTGCAACTTTATTTTGTGGAAGCAGCTCTCCGGTTCTTTGGATAAATATTGTCATCCTTTGGTCCTTCCAGATAGGCTCAGAAACTTCTAATGGAATAATACAGCAAATATTATAGTAGTACATATATTACATATATTACTAGTACAAATATAGTAGTACAGCAAATATTTAAGTCCTCTATGTGCCACCATCACAAAAACACAAAGCAGTGTGCGTGTATCTATCTCCCACACCTTTGTGTGGTTTCCAACAGCAGCGTTCCCACTGCGGCTATGACTTCTAGCTACAAACAGAGCATTCCAGAACCGCTCGGGTACTGCCATAGTGAGCACAAAGACCAATACTATTTTTTAAAAATGTAATTAATTTGGAGGATTAAATTTTTATTGTCTCATCTTTTAACATTTTTCCATTCATTTTACTTGATACTGGAAGTGCATAGGCCGGGTAGCTTTATTTAATTGCTTCTAGGAACCATTTGGCTTTGACTCTAGACCCTTCTAAGACATGACTAAAAGGGAAAGGAGGGAAAAGAAGTTTCATTGTAAAATACGATACGTCCACAGATGCCTGTTTGCACTGGGCAATTCTCTTTTAAGTCCAGCAGCCAACTTTGCCACGTGGCACTTGCAGAGAGACGCTGCTGTCAGAACGGGAGCCCCTGCAATGGCAGCGCTGCCAGTCATTCCTGAAACCAGCCCCAGCCTTAGCCTACTGCAGGGCTCCAAAATCCGTGGTGCACAATCTTAAAACAAATGACTTGGGGAGCAAAGTAATAGTAGCGGGACTCTACTGCTGCTCTACTCCAATTAGGCCAATGGAAATTTTCATAGAAGTCAGCTAATTGTCAAGAACAAAGAAAAATGTGAAGATCTGTGTGTACTGAAACCAGCCGCTGAGAAAAACAGCTCTGAAGAGTAGCTAATTTAATGTCCACCAGGTGTAGATCTGCTTAATGCTGAAAAATCAGACATCAGGCATACTAAAACCATAAAGGGGAGACCATATGTTTACAAGCAGCCACTCCATTTATTTGCAGCTTATTGTGACACTTACGCTTTGTTCTCCCCAGGATATATATTCACATTTAGGAACTTGGTGGTTATTTTTGACAATAACCTCAATATAATTTCAGGAAGATGATCCGCTTTGCTTTCTTGTCTCTCACGCTTGTCTGGAACTGAAGAGCTGAGAACTTGAAATTTGCAACTGAAAATAAATTAAAACAGAAATAAATCAGGGCCATTTTCATTACCAAACATCAGCCCGTGCAGGAAGATTTGAAAAGCTGAATCTCACCATAATCAGAAGACGTTCTTTCTCCTCCCACTACTTAACTGTACATCCACCAAAGAGTTTTTCCAATAGGAGGAAGAGATAAAATCCAGTTAACGTGCAATCCTGCAAAATGCTGAGCATTCCTGCTTTGATCCAGCAAAGCATTTAAACAGGTGTCTAATGTTATGCACAAGTAATCTCACAGAGTCCTGTAACCGAGTCACATGTTTAAAATTAAGCATGTGTTTTAGGTCCAGGGTGACAAGGCTCAGCACCTTGTATGATTAAGTGACTAGTAAGCTGAAGAGGTTGTGTAGGAGTCATGTCCTTAATTGCTTGCTGACTTCATCAGCGCTTCTCTCACCGAGGTTGTATTTGCTAATATGCAATATAAAGGTGACCTTTAGTTCCAGAATGAATATAGCTTTAGGATTCCCTTTCCTATTTGGAACTATATGTTCTTTGGTTAACAAAATAATGAAAAAATAACACCCAACTTGTAGTCACCATTTTGGAAGGATCAGTTAACTGACATTCTTTTTTGTATTCCTGGTAAAAAAAGAACCTCTGGAATACTATTCTAAAGACATAGTATTCTGTTTTCTCACTGAGAGACCCAAATACGTCCTCTTGCAAGTCAACGGTGCTGCTAAGGATCAAATATATACCAGTACTCACAGATACGTGTCAGATGTCGGAGCTCTGCTAATGCAGCAGTCTCATATGCAGTACCAAGCCTGCAGCAGGCTATAAACCAAAATACCCTCAGGCTGAATTCAAACTAATTGAAGTCAAGTCCACAATGAATGGCTGCCATAAAAAGGCAGGATTTTCCAACAGAGCTTATAACTTTTTTTCCTATGCTAAATTCAGTGGAATGTTGGGATATTTCATGGCAACCAACAAAATTAAATGCCAGTTTTGACCTTCAGCTGAAGCGTCTGGGCAACGCAATAATGGTGGAATGAAGCTTTATTAGCTGAATAGTCTCATCTACACATATGCATGGCTTTAATTTGATCTGATCTCTGGGCACATGTTAATTTCTGTTTCCTGACATAAGCTAATTGTAATTCAGCCTATGCTCAGAACTTAGATAAGTTACTTGGGAAGAGGCATGGATTGTTTGTGTCTTATGCAGTGGGTGCAGTTTTGCCTTGGAATACAACTCTGTAGCTGCATCAATGAAAGACACATGTGGATATCTAATAATAATTTACATGTGCATATCTAATAATAGTTAGACACAGGCTAATTTGTAATCAGTGTAACAGTATCTTTGGGGAAAAGCATAATAAAGCATCTATTTTCATAAATGTTCACAGGTGGATATCCTGCAGATAATTTTTAATTATTAATTAACATGCAGCTTTAGGCAATGGAATACCAAATTGTATTTAAATGTGAGACATATTAATCATAAACCTTCCACCTAGTCACCATTTCAGTCAAGTCTCATTCAAAGTCTCTGACAATAAACTCTTTTGTATTATATTACTTCATCTCACACAACAGGTTTTCCCAGCATCTCCAAACCACGACAGTCTCTTAAGATCAAGACAGGTGAAATGCAAAGATGTGTAAGGTGTTTATCACACACAATTAAAAATACAACATTTTAAGTGCTAGAGAACCCTATGATTCTATAATATAGAATAATCAGTACTTCAGTTTTCTGAGTGTGGTCCCAGAGGAGCTCTAACTATGTGATATTCATTCTAAATTAAAACAAGAAAAATTAAATTAGAATTTCAGGGATGCTTATACTCACTCCCATAGACAAAATAGGCTCACTGCTAATGTGCTTTCCTAGAAGGAAGCTCACCTTCCTTATCTTGAAAAAAAAAAGTTCATAAAACACTTTCTCTTTTGTTTGCGGAAAGATTCAGCTATTTAGAGACAGGTAATCATGGGCAAATTATTTACTAACTGCAACAGAGCAATAGGACAACGAATGTTTGTCAAAGGCAGGTGAACATTAATATAAATAAATATTGGTTTAATAGGCAATATTTGGACAGTACACTTCCTTCATTGTGCGTAAGGTTAGTGCCCTTTCAGTGACAGGCACTGTCAACTAATTAGGATGTGTTTAAATCCTGATTGATGTGTCAATGAAACACACTTCTGTGTGCATTGCAGGAATCGCAAACGGATAGATTTAACCATTTTTTTTTATCACTATCAATAAAGTGACATAACCTAGATAATGTTAAACTTTTTTTTTTTAAAAAGAGGGGTTTCACTTCCTTTTTTCCCCAGGTGGTACAGTCACTGCTTTCTAATGCCAACTAAAATATTAAGGCGACCTTCTTCATTGGTTTACCTTCCCTTTTGCGAAAGAACGCCTGCCTTCCAGATGCTAATGAATTCCGAATAAATAATAAATAAATTCCATATAAATAAATTTTGAAACATGGAGTGTCTTCTCTCCAGCTTTCTCTGGATTAATAGCAGGCATTAGGAAATACAAAAGGCAGAGTTCTTTCTTCTTTGGACAATCAGGTCAGATTTGCTTTACCTTACTCACCTTGCTCTTCAAAACTCCAATGTTACCTGGTTCTCACCTTAGACCAACACTTCTGCAGTACAGAAACATCTTTTCTTATCATCCAAGTCTAAGGATAATAAATATATCCCAGTTCCCTAGTTTGTAAGGCCCTCTTAGATGAAGGATGAGAATCGTTATAAACTCAAGATACTGAGGATAAAATGCCCCATGCTGAGGCTAAGCTGTACGTTAGGAGTCAGAGCTTTGCGATGCTGCTACAATGTGAGAGGAGACAGTTCTAGACTTGGTCCTACTGCGTGGGAATTCAGCAGGCAACACCCAAAAAGGGCCTCTATGACGGAAACAGAGACTGAATGCAAGAAGATATTCAAGGCCAAGATAAGTTTTTCGAGTAACTCGTTACAAAGGAAATGCATGGTGCACTTTTTTCCAGTTAATGGTTTGAATATTCAGACTAGCTTCTTATTAAACTTAGATCCACTGGATGTGGGTCAATGCACACACATTTCCTGTTATATTTTCCTCATGATGTCCAATATCTCTTGTATAATGTGTACGTGTTCTTAAAACTAGACAGAGGCGTTTAAATCTCTTCTAAACCAGGCAATGTAACTATTACTAGAAAGTACTACAGATGGCTGACTAATTGAACCATGGAAAGTATTATCACACCATTTCTCAATTTAGAGCTCATTATTCATTTGAGTTCAATCTCATTTCATTACCGTTATAATTCCGTAGAAAATTTAAGTGAGCTCCAAATTTACACACCTGCATGAGGTTATTTTGCAGTCTTCTGAACTACACCTCATTTCCAGCCAGTCCTACCAGACCGTTGAAAAATATTATTTATTTATTTGCTTATTTTCTCAGGGTTTGGGATTGCAGCTTAGATATTAGAGCAGAAGCCCTAAAGCCAAGACCCGCGTGCAGCCTTGGCTCTGTGACCTTGAGCAAGTCACATGTACTCCATGGGTTTCGTATTTACTTCTGTGCAAAGAGTATTGTGGGGGTTAATATGTCCACAGCACATTTAGAGCTTTAGATGAAAGGCACTGTAAAAGCATGGCATTAATAATATATATATACATATATATCTTTCCAGTTTATGTCTCAGGTATCCAGCATGGGGATTTGTATTTGTACAAAGCTGTGGGTCTTCTCCAATAAAACAGACTATAGCAGCTACTTATTTAAAGTTCTTTTGCACCAGATTAACTGAATGCCTGAGAGAATGATACTAGGTCACCTTCTTAAAATGGCCTGAATACCAGCAGAAGATTAAGAAATGGTGGGAGCAACTATATTTTGTTACACTGAAAGCATTGCAAGCAAAGTGTATATGAGCAAAGTGACATTCAGTGACAGATTGAATTGCATTATGATAAACTAAAAATGGCAGAGAGACTCAGTCCTTTGGAATAATAACTCTTAAAGATTTTCCATTTTGATAATCAGTTGATTGACAGAGGGGGTTACAATAAGAAAATGGCCATGACTTAGTTTGGAAAAAAGCAGCCTTGTGCTCTAAGTGAGGTTCACCCTTACAACAATGGTGCTATGATCTGCAGCTCTGCTGGTTTTCATGAATCCTGGATCATTCTTTTAAAAATTATCTAATCTTTAACTTTCCTAGCAGTGCCACAACAGCAGCTGTAACCAAATACTCATCATACCAGATCATACGTGATATAGGAACACGAGCCACCTTTCATCTGGCCAGGATACTTACAGTGCCACCCTATAATTAACTGCTGCTGTGACTTTATTTAAGATCATGTGTGTTAAAATATAGTTGGAGTTCTGAGGTCCTCAAGGCCTTAATGCTGTCCATTTATGCTGCTTGTCTTTCCTCCTGGAGTATCTTAATGCAGAACCTGAGCGTGTGGATTACTTTAATAACATTTATAGACACATGCATCAGAGAGCAGGCTTTTGTGCTGTATGAATGTAGGGAAAACAAGGAGAGGAACAGAAAATACCCAGGAGCAGACAAAGCTGCTAGTGGCAGCTCTGCAAGTAGGGAAACAAACATGAGATAATATAGGCCAGAGAAAGGCTGAAAAGACAAAAACTTCCCTGAGTTTTTATGTTTGTACAGCAGGTTACTTTTCCATATTTTTTGGGCTGGTTTCCTACATGAACAAAAATGTTTGCGAAGTATAATCTCAAGAGTTTCTCTAGTCAAGGTTAAGCAAGTAGCAGTTTGTTGATAATGTATCATTTTATTTGGCTGATGTGTCTAACTGATATAGCATAAGTGATATTACTGGACTATTAAGCATGAGAATTTGCACTTTATATTAAATTTCTAATATGCTTCTGTGTGTATTTTATGGGTTTTTTTAATGAATCTTATGAATGCAATGAAAGCTTCCCCTAATGTGTTGCGGTTTTAATATATTATGGGATCAATTTCCAGCATTATATTTCACACTGAATGGCACCCAGCTTTTTCTTCTTTTTTTTCTTTTTTTTTTTTTTTTTTTAAATCTGGCTTTTGTGAAAGAAAGGCGAGGGGTGAGAATAAACTTCCTAACTGGCCAATATCAATGTAGAAAGGGAAATATTTTTCCTCCAGGCCTAGTAACACCCAGCTGAGAAGGAAATCTACTTTTATAGATTTATATAGCTATACTATGAGCTAAGTGAGTCAGTCACTGGCAGCTAGAAACCAGCTCGCAATAGTCTACAGCAATCCTGCTGCTGGATCGTGTTCTCTAACTGAGAACGTCCATGGACAAAGGTACAAATTACATCAGCAGCAACAGCTGGGTGAAATAAGATTTAACTGCTTATTGGAACCAGATGGTGGGCTATTAGAAATAGTCTGAAGTTGCCCTGGAGGAGCAGGAGCAGGCTTGAGAGATGCTGCAGCAGGCAGGAACTGAAAGCATTAGTGCAAAGACTTTGTAGGATGAACATGTTGAGGCACTCATTCCTAATGTCTCCCTACCTCTATTATAAATTTTAAGGGCCATGAGCAGAGGAGAAAGATATGAATTATAGAAACAGATGGTGAGCCAGTGAGGCGTAGAAATACAGGTGCTATATGAACAGATGGAGTGAGCAGAAAAAAAGGAAAGGAAGAGTGCTAAGTCAGAGTCAGTGGACTCTGCCTGTCTCTGGATCCACAAAATTCTGCAGGTGTATAACAGTTCAGTCTTGGAGGGGGATTCAGAAATCAATTACATCACTTTTTTGAGATAGCTCTCTCTTTCCCACTAGGGACGCTGGTTTCTTCCCTCCTGCATGTGCATTAAAACAAGTTGACTTGTCCTTGACTACACCCGACTGTCAGAAGTTTTTAAAAAAGTTATCTTGTGGCAAGGCAGAACTAAATCAATACCACTAACTAAGAGCCCTTATCTCCTTAATATGATGGCAATGCCTTTTTTCCAACTCTAGACCACATTAGTTTACAGATCGATGTTAAACACAATGGCAAAGCTGGAATGCTCTTGCTTTCAATCCCAAGGCTGATAGTATCACTGTCCTAAAAGAGGATGCCAGTAGAGGTATTCAATTTGGTTAACCATCTGATAAACTTGGTCTGCATTCACCAACTGCCAAATTCAGTATCGTCTTCCCATTACACAGCAAAGCACAATCTCACTGTCTGATGTTAATTACATCAATTTCCCTTTTGTAGTAAAAGGACAAAAGATGGCTGTTATTTATCCCCGAAAGAGTTGTTTGATGACTTAAGAAATCTGTGAGGTAACTCTTAAATTCAAAACTAGAGTACATTTCCTCTCTACCTTTGCTGATTCAGCACAGGGAAACTTCCTTATGAATGACAACATTCTGTAGCAGAACTGGCTCTGTGAGATCTGCAAGGTCTAGCCTAACAGAAGTCATTGCTGGTAGCAGTCTGGGGTTGTGAACTAGGTTGGCTGGACATCTTCTGGCTGACAGATTCAGAAGTTTTACCCACCATGCCCAAGCTTGGCTAGGGAGGCAGCCTCTCATCAGCAGCTGGACTCAGGGTCGAGGCCGTTATCGTCTGGGCACCAGCTCTGTGATTAACCATTCAACTCTGATTAAAATGCACACATGCCTGCCATCCTCAGGCCTCACTTCTGAAATACACCATTTGGAGGAATTTACATCTGTAAGCGAGGCATGGCATTTCCTTCCATTTATCATCGTGCTTTCTTCCATTACCTTTTGGAAAACAAGGACTTAGTATTCCAGGCATTACTTGCTGGATATCATTGATCACAAAGCTCTCAGCTTCTCTGTATTTGAAGTGAGTCTCTGGTTCTTTCCTGCAGCAGAATGTCTATTTGAAAAATAGGATTGCTAGGAAAGGTTATTTATCATTTTCTCATTAAACCCAGAAGTTAGAAGGGAAAATATCTGTTAGGTCGACTAGTCTATCCTCTTTCAAGAACAAGATTTCTCCCTTTCACACATTTTACAACTTAAGCTTTGCAGGACATGCATATACTTTGGCTTGGTCGAGAGCATCCTCTGTGGGAGGAAGGGGTTCCTTTTTGAAAGCTTACTTCTAATGTTCCAACAGAGACATTGGAGTCTGGGTTCATAATTTCAACTTCCGTGTCTTGTCCACAGCAAGACTTCCATGCAAACCCCAGATGTCACCTCAAACACCAACATGAAACAATATCAATGCTCAAGCCTTTTCTGGCACGTGATGAGAACGAACGTGAATGTGCACAAATGTAGCAGAACAGACTGGGACCCCAAAGTGCCATCCTCATGAGTGCCATCACACTAATTTTCTGAGTGGTTTTTTGGGTCACTCTGTACAACCCTTTGCTTGGCCTTTGATTCTCTGATTCAGTTATGTTCTCTCAGTTTAGTTAGCTTTAGTTATCACTAATTTACATCAGCGTTTCGTCATAAAATCAGAATGATATCACTAAGGTCTGCCAGCTGGCTGAGCAACAAAGCTGAATGCTTATTAGATTTTGAAAGCAATACGCCATAGACTACCTTTTTAGTAGATTTATGCAAGTCATGTCGCCCTACTACAGTAAGATGTCTCATAAACTATTAGCTTTGGGAACACTGCAGGATACGGCATACATTAAGCAGATTAAAAACAAATAGGAGGTGGCAAAAGACAATAGCAGCCATTAAAGGAAGGATCACAAAATCTGTTGGACAGTCAACACTCTTAATGTGGAATCACTCTTGCGCAAAATTGAGCATTTGAGCCTGCTGCAGTGGTACTCAGAGCAATAGCGAGGGAAAACTATCACTGACTTCCTTGAGAACCAGCGAATAATTCAACGCAAGCAACCACCAGGAGCACTCCTGTCCTGAAGGCGCCTTTCTAGCAAAGTATCTGAAAGCCATTTTTATACCGAAATAGTAAAATAACAGGTCCTGACAATCTGCACAATTATTGTTTTTACAGTTGCAAAATCCTTTTTCGCTTGGCTAATATATTTAAAGGAATTTATTCTTTGACTTACCCAATGCATGCAAGAGCTGAAATCTTAGACAAAAAATTGACTTTGAATATTAGCTCAATTATCAGAAAATGTAAAGAGAGATAGGAAAAAAGAGACTTTACCGTCTAACTTGGTTTTAAAAAGTGGTTTGGCCTGATTCCAGATGTTTGTTCTTATATGATCCAAGAAGCAAAGGGAGTAAACTCACAGAAACAAAGTTGTTCAGAAATTTTTTGCACTCGTGCACAAATACACACAAGAAAATGTATCTAGTCTACAGTCCCCAGCATGGCAGATGCACCCAAGGTCTTGCTGACATTGGCAGCCTTACAGGGGCAATCTGTATATAAGGACAACATGTTCTTGAGCAATTCCTCCTAATGAGGCAGGCGTACAGATTAGTTCCTTTAATATCTCTGGCATGAAGTCTTGTCTAAGTCAGTCTTTTTTGCTTATGAACTGAGCACTGCAGAATCATTGGAGGACAACACTGAATAATAATAATAATATAATTTGCTAGCAGGTTGATGACAAGCTCTGAAATAGATCCCTGGAATCTTCCTATCCTTATAACATAACATAAAATTATTTTTTTTCCCCAACTGGAGACAAAGCAGCTTAATAAAAGGTGCAAAAAAGCACATATTATAAGCCTTTTACCATTTTTCATGAGCATGAAATTGCAAAGGGGAAACCATGAAAACTGTGAAAAGCAGTCTAAAAACTATTATAATCTAAGCATGCCATATAAAACATTGAAACCTACATCTACTACTTTTAGGAAGGGATGTTCATTAGAAAAGCATATTTAATTCCAGGTCTGCCAATTCTTTACGTATTTAATCCAAGGCAATTGTGGTTTTATTTCAGTAGGTAAAATTAATAATATATTGTAATTCATGAAAACAAGGACACACTAAACATCCTTCATTTACTTAGGAACTGGCTGAATGCATCAAAGTAGATATGTCATCAGACACAATGCAATCCTGTATTAAAGAATGTGGGGCAAATAGTCTCTTTTACCATACTATGACAGCAATGGGAACTTTAAATCTGTTGAATAACCCCAAGAAAATGACACCTATTTCTGCCTTCCCTTCCCTATTAACCTTCACAGTTCCTTATCCTATCAATATATACCTGACACCTTTCCAGATTGAACACTGCATTCTTCCAGCACTACAGTTTTTTGGCCAAGTAAACTCATGAAGTGTGAATTGCTGGCATAGTAGGTGCTGTTTCATACTTAATTATACTAATTTCCCTTAACACAAAAAGTGGTTTGTTTTCTTTCTTTAAAGTTATTTAATACTTCCTTTACGGCCTCTCTCTGAGTATGTAGATCCCCGATACACAAGAATATAGGTGAGGATTTCTTCCTAGAATCTTGATTTTAGAGATGCATTAAACATACCTATATAGATAGTATATATCTAGACACTTTACATATTTGTATTGTTATGGGACTTGCATATCCTAATCGGGATCAGTCTCATTGAACTGGGTGCTCTATTTGTCTGCAGTGTTTGTAGTCACTTATATATTGACAATGAGTTTAAAATGAACCTGATATGGTAGCATTATTTGCACTATTGGCAATAAAAGTGACGCCTGAAAAGGTAGTTCTGCTTC
Organism: Limnodromus scolopaceus; assembly: GCA_028565335.1. Classification (NCBI taxonomy): domain Eukaryota; kingdom Metazoa; phylum Chordata; class Aves; order Charadriiformes; family Scolopacidae; genus Limnodromus; species Limnodromus scolopaceus. The sequence continues at coordinate 14,588,742 of JAOXNO010000002.1, read as the reverse complement.
ATCTAGCCTTCTAAATAATTAATTGAATAAGGAAGAATACCCATTCCCATTGTACAGACTGAGAACTCAGCCAGAGAGATGACGTTACATGTCCAAAGCCTCTCTGTAAAAGCAAAATTAAAACCAGAAACAGAACAAAGAGCCTACGTACAAGTGCAATGCCTGAGCAATTCTATTCAAACAGACAGTAGAGTCTGGAGATCAGCTGCAGAAGGAAAAGACTGGCAGGAGTATGCTTGCCCAAAAACTTTCTGGAACTCAATTTCCCCTACCAAACACATAGTGTAGTAATGCAGTGGGTCTTCTGTGTTTCGGCACCAAAACAGGGTGTGGAGACCTCAGGTCAGCATCTTCATTTTCAAGCATCCTTTTTAGACCTGGAAAAGTGCAGTTCAATTATGAGTGAATTGATGGACAATTTTTTATTTTTTTTTTTAAATTTTGGTAATTTTACTTGTTAATACAGTAAAGACAATGATTGTGTTTCAGCAGTATAGAGTAAAACTTTGCATTTCTTTTCATAATGTACAGCAGAATCAGCTCAGCTCTACTAAGGTTATTCTTTCTACAACTCATTAAACAGCCATTAATATTTTCATAATGTCATATGGTCTGGAGCACCTCTCCTATAAAGACAGGCTGAGGGAGTTGGGGTCGTTCAGCCTAGAGAAGAAAAGGTTCCGGGGAGGCATTCCAGTGTCTGAAAGGGGTCTACAAGAAAGCTGAAGAGGGACTTTTTACAAGGCCATGTAGTGATAGGAGGAAGGGTAATGGCTTCAAACTGGAAGAGGTTAAGTGGAGGATTACATAACAGGAAAAATTTTTCAGTATGAGGGTGGTGAGACACTGGAACAGGTTGCCCAGAGAAACTGTGGATGCCCCTTCCCTGGAAGTGTTCAAGACCAGGCTGGATGGGGCTTTGAGCAACCTGGTCTAGTGGGAGGTGTCCCTGCCCATGG
>JAOXNO010000002.1:14564717-14579249 GCA_028565335.1 Limnodromus scolopaceus | reverse complement strand
TTTTTTCTCATATTTGAGTGGAACCTCCTATGTTCCAACTTATGCCCATTGCCCCTCGTCCTCTCACTGGCAACCGCATAAAGAAACTAAGCTAAAGAAGCATTTTCCAAAATATATCGAAAGAATTTCATAAAAGAGTTGACGTTATTCTGACACTTTATCTTGCTGACTGCAACTTTAAATTGCATAGATGGAAAAAAGTAATTCCATTGTTTAACACCAACTGTTCAGTGGGCAGAAGCAAGGAGGACACACGTGTAAGGGACTGAGCTACACAGGTCATAGGCTCAAACCTGCGTTCCCTTCCTGGCCTTGCTGCTGTCCTGTAGCAAGATCTTCAACAAAGGGCACTTTTCATGCCTCCTTCTTTGTCCCCTTAACCTTCTTGGCCACTTGGACTGTAAAGTACCCCAATGCTAAAGTTACAGGCATACTTCAGGATTTGTGCTCTATTTGCTGTCTCTCATGCTTCCTTCTAATTAGGCAAGACTTTTAACAGAGAGTTACATCTCTGTAAATCTTAAAGCCCTCCTTAGGTTTCCCTGTTTTAGTGAAAAAGAGTTAAAAGGCTTAAAGACTTTACAAATAGTTATTTTACAGGAAAAAAAAGTTATGAACAATTCAAACACAGAATTCAAACAATGGTCATACTCTGGTTGCACTTAGTAATAGTTAGGAATAACAGTCATCAGCAAGGGTCTTTGAAAATGTCTGTAGGGTTTTTTCTCCATCAGACCTATAAAGCTTGCATTCATATTTTATTTTCCATTCTCTGCATTCTACTTCTTTGTTTCTCACATGCATCATTATACAACAAAGAAACACAAGAGATTTCTTATTTCTTCTTTTTCCTCTTCCAGTAAAAATATGTCAAAAGAGGGAGAAGGAAGGGGTTTTTTTAATTTACTTTGGTTTTAGGCCAGAACATGTTTCTCAGACGTCTGCTTGGGAGGTGCATCTTAAGGAAATAACAGGATTGTCTGGTTCTTTTCTTCATGTTTTAATTTCATTCCTCAAGCTTTACCTGCTATTCTTTTTTTCCTGTCTAGTGCTTCCTTCCCTTCTCTGCCCTTCTCACAGAGAAAGGGAAAGATGCTGATTTATTCCAGAACAGTTATCAAACAGCTTCAAACCTAGGCATCAGTACGGCGAAGCTGAATAAAAAAGCTATAGTTTGCTTTAAAAGGGAGACATTAGCTGAAAGGTAATGAAGGATACTTCATTGGTAATAAGAAACCCACTCCTGGGACCTCATACATGTAATAAAAGAAGAGCTAAAGGATAGAGTGCCCTATAATAGATTGATATATAGGACAGGACTACAGGATAGCTCAGTCTCTGGTGTGTCACTTTAATCAAACCTGACTTAAGGAAATAAAGTGCTTAAATGCCTGCACAAATGTTGCTATCATCGTGGAATAAAGAAAGGAGAGGATCTGAAAACAGAGGCCATAGAAGGAGTTGGTTGAGTAAAGCAGCCAGGCCACAGGAATTCAAGGCAGGATGCCAAGCTGGGCTAAGACCCTTCCCTACAAAGCTTTATACCAGTCATATCATCAGCTGTTAATAAAAAATTTAAAAAACAAAAACGAGGCGGGGGCAGTTTCTACAGTATGGGCCACTTCTGTGGCTAAGATCCTCTATAACATAATGCATTTCCTGTCCCTTTCAGTCTGATTTGTTAAATAAATGAATAATCGGACTGTGAAACACGGCAGAAGGATATTAAAGGCTATTAGCATGCGAAATGAGCTGTCTGCTTGTGCAGTTCTAACCCCGTGTAGTGAAAATCTATGTAATTCATGTGGGACTGATGGATAATTAGTCCTCAGTGCTGCCGGAAGCCTCTGATGTGTGAGAAATTAGACAAACTTTCGACAAGATTTCTTCTGCCACTTCCTTCCCAGCCACATCAATATATTCCAGTTATACACATACAAATATATGTAGCAAGGTTAAAAGCCAGTCCAAAGGCAAACATAAGTAAGGCAGCAACCCAAACAGCTTCCTCTTCTGCTGGTTATTGCCTGGCTTTGGCCTGAGCTCCACTTTCCACATTCTGCTGGGAAAAGATCTGGAGATCTGCTGACGGATTGTGCTGCACCCGGCTTATCCAGATCAAAGAGAGAAAAGCTAAAGTTCTCACAAATCCACCAAATATGAATGAACTTTGTCCTTGAGGGCTCTCTACTGCCTGGCCTAAGCCTAGCAAAGCTTACCCTCTCACACTACCACTGCGCCTGGGTTTAGTTTTGAGACCGAGCTGATCCTTACACAATGAAGTAGAAGAAACGTAATGGTAGAGCTCTGTGTTTCTCCTTTCGCAGCCCTGAATGCAGTGGGGCTTGGGAGCCGTGCCTGGACCCAAGGGTGTCCAGACGCAAAATTTCCTACCTGACTTGGTTCCTGCTTCCCAGGTTCCCCTTCTCTTCTTGTCGTTCCGAGGCCAAGGCAGGCAGGAGGCCAGCAGTGCTCCACAAAATCTGAATAGCACTGGTTTAGTGCTTCATAAACTTCTGTACAGATTAAAAAGAAAATGCAAAATGAGATTAGTGAATAAAATGGCTTTTTTTTCCCTGTAGAATTACTTTCTTTCTAGCTTCTTTAGTCTGGGGAACTGCTCTTTGCCAGAGGTCACTCTTCAGCTCCAGTTCTGTACTGTGAGAATAATACTCAGTCTGAAACAAAAGTTTACATTTCCTAGACTAGGCAAAAGCTATGTGAGAAATGTTCCTGCTGTTGGATTCTGTTGCTATGCCAGCAAAGGAGACCACGCTACAGCCCTTCACATTCTACCATCTACCAACAGTACTTCACTCTATGGCCTTATTACAACAGACAAGGCTCTTGGGTCTGTACAGAGTCGAGTCGATAAGAAGACATCCAGACGTACAGGCTGTTCCAAAACTTTCCGTTTGCCCTGCAGTCCAAATATATAACCCAGCACTCCCTGAAGCCCCTTGGAATCCATAAACTGCTCATATATAGACAGTGCTGTCTTACCTTTTTCTGGGGAGTACTTTGCATTCTACTTAAGTCTTTGAGAATTCACTGTGTAAAAGCATCAAAACACAAACTGCTCACAGGGAAAACAGGGTGATAAATTCAAACAGAATACAAGCACGGATTTGTGTGAACCAAAAGCACCTTACAAACTATTAATTGAGCAAGAAGGAGACCACGGTGACTTACAAACTTTCTAGAAAAAATTAAAATCAAAGAGGAAGGCAGTTGACTGTGAAGTAAGCTAAGGAACTAGTAATACGGCTTGTTTCACACTAACCTCTCCGGTTTCCATTTCACATTCTTTTTGTTGATATATGTGTGTGTACATACACATATACACACATTGGTGAGGCAGCTGAGATTTTCCAGATTCAGATGGACAATGTTTATTTTATCATTCTAATCTCTTGCACTATGTAAACATTTGCTATTGGAATATCTGGAAGGAAAATTTCCAACAGGACAGCAATGTGTCAGAGTGACACGTGTCAACAAAACTTTGTAATCCCTAACACTGATATACATTGTGCTGTATATACATATGGAACAGAAGGCATGAGAAAGGGTTCTTTCTCTTCCTGCATGAACATTTTACTTACCTGAGTTTGAAGAAAATGAGAAGAAATAAGCGCACAAGTGAGGAAGGAAGATTTCAACTGAATTTGCCGCCCATTGGAGAGCCTAATTGCCCTAAGGGCTGCTTTATCCCTTCCTCTTGGCAATCAAATGACTTCGTGGGTCAGGTCTTGCATTCTATAATTTGTAACATGGTGTATTAAATAGCTACCCAGCACTGTGCTGCTACCATGCTGTAAGATTTATGGAGTCTATCACCATCTACAAGTTGCCCATTCATACATCTCTCTTGCTTATCCCTTTCCTTTTTATTAGGATGCACTGGGCTTTCTTTCATTAGAGATGATATATTTTAACACTTGTGATAGTAGTAGGTAATTATATATTTCTTTCTTCCCCTCTCCTGTAATACAGCTGCTTTGGGAGTTAGTTCCTTTGCCTGAAGTTGCAAGATTTAGTATAATTCACATTCTCAACATTTTTTTGGGGATAGAAGCTGTGAATCTTACCCTGTACATGACAGAAATACAGATATGCTGAGCTACAGAATCACCAGAGTAAATCAAAAGTTGCACCATTCCACCAATCCATCATATCGCTTTAGATCCTTTACTTTGGTTGAAAGTTGTTCCTTCTAACTTTTTAACTCGTAAGGCTAGTGTATGCAGTAATTCACTGGAGGACACCTTATGGGAGGGATTATCCAAGAGCAGCCAACGGTCTCGTGTTCATGCCAGTCATCCCTGTTCTACATTCCCTGCAGCTCATCTGCAAGCATTAAACTTGTACTGGAGGCTAACGCAAGCATTCACCCAGCTAAGTTCAGCTTCTGCTAGCCACGTAGCTGCTGCAGACAGATTCAGCTAGAAAACTTGCCCGGGAAGATAAATAAGTATTCAGGCAGCGAGCCCACACTGAGCTCCAGTCTGCCACAGCTGTGTCGAGAGCAGCATTTCATTTGTCTAGTTTAGAGCGAGCTGCTTCGGCTGTGTATTAGATGGAGTCACGGCACTGTTGATAATGTCCTCAGGGACACAAGGAGCATAGAAGTACAGGACTGTAGGTCACCGTGTGCTTGGCCCAAGCCAGGACTCCCAGTTTCAGGCAACCATGAAACAGATGTCTGTCCAGTTCGGAAAGAGTCACACAACATCTATTCCACGCCTAATGCACGAGTCACAGAACAGCGCCGTAGTCAAAGAGAGTCTCAATGATGGTGTGTCTCATGAAGGGAACAGGAGGGGTCAAGGGAAATCACACCTAGAGCTTAATAAATAAAAAACTCATAAATGACTTCAGGTGGTGATTGTGCAGTGACAAAAGCGGAAACCTGCAGTAAAATTTGGCAGCCAGATCTGGGCCCTCCCTAATTTGATTGAAGAGAATTACTTGAAGTAAAGCACGGGCTATTACCCACAAATGAAAGCACAGGTTACTATGGAAGAAATTTGAGTTTGAAGTCTGGTTTCTTAGTACTTGGGGCTGAAAGCGTTTGACAGTTATCTGGGAAACTGCATCCACATCTCTCTGCCAAGGCGATCTGGGATGGAACAAAACCTTGATGGGACTCAAGACCCCCACTTATTTCAGTTTTGAGTGTGGTTATATTTAGCGTAGATATGCTATCTTAAAAATAATAATAAAGTCTCTAAACTACTTACCAAAGGAATATTGTGCCGTATACATGATCCTGTGTATTAACAGCTCAGGCTCTGCTCTCAGTCTTAATGAAGCTCATGTGATATCGGTTATAAATGGGAACTGTGTAGAGCAAGTGACATAGTGTATCTGAGAAGGAGATATAAAAAAATATGCTAATTCTGAAAATAAGATTCTTGGAAGGAAATGTGAATATGTTGATGGAACTCTACAGAAAGCAACATATTCCTCCACAAAGATCTCACAGTTGCCAAGATCCTCTTTTTACCCATCTTAAATGGTTACTTTATATAAATGCAGAACTGGTATGTGTTTTTACAGAAGAAAAAAGATTCTTTCTTAGCAGTGTTCACATGCTTTTGGGACTGCAGAATCTTTAATCAGCCATTATGTTATCCAGCTTTTCAGATGTCTCTATCTCCCAAATTCTGATGACTGAAACATGTTTAGAACAAGAACAGCTATAATGGTAAAGACTTGTGCCTTTTTGAAAAGTCATTGCTAATGATAGTTTTTTTTAAATAAGCTTCTTGGTACTCTGTATCCTCTAGAGGGCTGGTGGGAGGAAGGGTTTCATGCGTTCATGGTTGCTCCCTTTAGTTCCTCATTCTACTTCTGAAATCTTTTCTATACCTTGCTGAACTAGCTGTTGTGAAAAAAAAAGAAATAAAGAACTGAAGCCCTTTGTGCATTTATCAGTTGCATCTTAACCCATTCGCAAAAATAGTATATTTTGGAAACTACTCATCTAAATAGTTCCTGTGAACACAAGTTCTGTCCATTTTTCACTTCTTTTTTTTCTCAGGTGTCTTTTCCCTGCCTTGGTTGAAAATAGAAGAATGGCTATAAATTTTTCAATTCCAACAATTTTGTGCAGGAAATTTTAGCTAAGCAGTTAAACAGAATTTTTTCAAGAATGCTGATTTTACACAGGTGGGCTTGGGTTTATATGAAAATGGAATCCCTTTTGTTATTAATTTGAATGTCTTTCTCAAGCATTGGTTTAGTATTTCATTATAGCTGCAGTATGTGTTTTTTGACTTCTTTTCTCCTCATGAGCTAGGATTCCTCACTGAACTATGTGTCTGTGCAATGGTCAAGACTCCGTATCAAGATGACACTGGTGTGCAACTACAGATTTAATTTATCCAATACCAGCTGTACAAAAAGCATATCCAGTCAAGACAGAAATAGTGCTGTTTTCATTCAAAATATTACATGGTTTATTTCCTGTGATTTTCATTAACATTCACAATCTAAATATTCTCATTGTTCATATGCCAAGTAAGATGTGGTGTGGTAAATTTGGTATGGATGCTGTGATATGTAAACTAATTCATGTGATATGATTTCGGTTCTTTGATAAACAAGTACAGATCTTTAAACACACTGAAGACCAATGACTAGTCACTGTTAATGAATTAAAGCACAGGTCAAATTAATGTAGTTATTAAAATTATAGCAGCAGCTTATATCTCTGTTCTAGGGCTTCCAAATTTGCAGAACTGAACCGGGGTCAGTACTGTTGCCCCTAGAGACATTACGTTATACAGTGCTAAGAAAGTGGAATGTAAAATCATGAAGAAAATTCAGAAATCAATACCAAAAAAACCTACAATAATCTTGTTAATTTCTGTAGTTGCTTTAACAGCTAACATATTTCTGCCAGAAATGAAGCCTCCCCCGCTTTTCCCCATGAAGATTCTGATAACTAATGTCAGAGCGACACAGAGAACGTGCATTTCTATTACCTAAAATATTTGACCAGAAATACTTTCTGCTCCTTTTTAACTCAATAAATATCAGGAAAAAAAATCTGTTGGATTTCTTTCCTTTATACTATTCAAGGGAAAATGAAGAATAACATCAACTGCAAACACAGAGTGGGGAATAATCCCACCATGTCAATTAAAATGACAGTGTATGGAAAAATGATAGTGAATTCACTATATATTTCATTTTACAACCATTTCTGCTTGAATAGTATATATGGGAAAGCTTCTAAGGACTACAGAAGGTTTTTCCAGAAGAGAACATTTATTATAGTTGTCTTGGCAACATGAGCTCTGTGGAAATATAAATCAGGGCTTAAGAAGGTTTTGTTTTTAAACAGAGGAAAAATAAGACAACTAGGTGAGCAGAACTTTATAATCTGGTCTCTGTTAAATGCTTGAAATGACCAGATGTGTTCCACATTAAAGTATTCACCTTGCTTTGAGCTGATGAAGCTACGAGTGGAGAATAGTCTTAAACAGGAGCCAGGAGCAATGCCCTGAGAAAGATGTAAGCAAGCTGCTTGGAGCCCACATTAAAACATCACATAGGATAATAAAGGAACAGGACCCTCGACAAAGTAATTCAAAGGGAATTCAGAGTAGAAAATAGAAGACTGAAGGGACTTATGCTGTGATTTTTCAAAACCTTAAACGTTGTTATAAAAAGAACAGTTATTGTTCCACATGGCCATAGGATCCCAGCCTCAAGAAGCAACACAGGAAAAGACTAAAAAAATTCATCTTAAATGAAGCAAAATGTTAAGTTGATAGTTAATCAATGTCTTTAAACAATGTAACAAATTACCTTGAAAATCCCTCTATGTCAGTAATTTCTAAGCACAGACTAAAAAAAAGATATTTTGATTATTTGTTCTTGTACAGTGGTAAAGAAATTTCTTCAAAGGTTTGCTTTTGCATAATGCTTTTGCTTTTTGCATTTATGCTTTTTTTTTGCTTTTGCATTTATGCTTTTACATAAAATATTCTATTCCACCACATTTTTTTACTGTAAAACCCAGCAATCCCTTCCTCTCATATACTGGCTGAGCCCAGCAGAAAGCTGGGTGTTTACTGTGCTGCCACCCGTGTGACAGAGGGCCTGGTACACAGCTCCACCTGAGCAGGCACACAGCCTGTCCTAGAGGAGCTGCTGCTGCCACCATTGCCATCATATGGCCATTTATTGAGAATCATGGACATCAAATTGGGAATCAAAGTCTAATAACCTTTCCTCTCCTGCTATGTTAACTAAAAGTCTCGTCTAGCGGCAACTGCAAAAGGAGAGCAGAGACGATGTGCGACCCCGAGGAAAGAGTTTAGCCTTCAAGAGCTGCCCCTGCTCCCATCGCTAGTTTTGGTCCGATACCACACAGGAAATACGTTGTGAAATTCAAAGAGGTAGCGGAAACATTTCTAGATAAACAGTACGTACGCCTAATTTCAACAGGGGACAGAGAAGAAAGTACTGAACCAGCTGAAAGATAAATTCACTAACCACCGATTTCAGCCTGGATCTGGATTTCAAGTAAATTTTGTCTGCGTTTTCCCAAGATCTCAGCCGTGGCCTGTCATGTAAAGACCTTATTTTCTGTTCATCTTTCTGGACAGTAGCTGTAGTACATTTCTAGCTTAGCACCAGTGTACGTTTCTGGCACCAAATAAATTTCTTTCTTCAGTCACCAATCACTAGTAAAATGACACAGAAAATAATCAGTTAAAAGTAACCTGACAACAACCAGAAATCAACCAGATTGGACAAGATAAATGTCATTTTTGTGATCTTATTGATGCTGTTACATTTAAAAGTAAAATGTGATCTAAAAGGAACAGAAAGGGGTAGCCAGAGACCAACGTTACTCTAACTCACCGTGAATTTCAGAAGTTTCACCAGCACTTTTTTCAGAACTTTTATCCTTTCTTCATCCCATAAACTAATCTCATTATAGCTAATGTTCTCAAAACACTCCCAAGGACATTGAGGGATGAAACTTAACACAGAAGCAGCGTGTCCGGATAGAAATCACTCAGTGTCTCGGTAAAACATTTCTGTTCTATCTCAAAGAAAGGCTTAAAACCTTCTGATCTTCAGAAACTCTTAACTTGTTTCTGAAAAGGTAAAAAAAAAAAAAATAAAAATCTGTTTCTACCTGAAATTTTCTTTATTGTTCTTTCTCCTTTACCACATGTTAACCTGGGATGTAATAAATGACCTCTGTGCAGTAGGGCAGACATGCAATGCACGCCTGTGATCTTGAAACTTCCTCTTGTCTTCATTTCAGATGTAGTGAGGGATGGTAACCCCAGCTACAGGAAATGTTCTGAGTTTTCACTTGGGCTACATAACACACAGTACTGCTGCGTAAAGAGAAAACTGCTCCCGAGGGCAACCCACTCGGCAGAACAAAGTCAAAGTATAAGGACACAAACGACATGAGGGCACTTACTGAAGATCTGTAAGTCAAGAAAGGGTTTTCCTACTTGAAAATATTTTTTTCAAGAAGTTGGTATATTTGAAAATCATCCATCGATGCAAGTTTGACTGTTGCCTACTCACTGGTTAAGAATCTTCCTTGGGTAAACTTGTTAAATTTACTCTTTTCTGAGTTGTTATCTTGGATTCTTCTGTACTGCCCATTACTAAAGTATCTGCGGAACTTAAATTCTGTGATGCACTTATTTTCAACGCATCCCAGTGAAACAAAAAAGTACGATTTTCCCATTTTATGGATGGGTAACAAAGACAAAAGGCACTTAAGGTTGTACCTAGAACCTCAGGACAACTGGCAGAGTGAAGAGCTTCACCCTTCCAAATTTCAATCTGCCATGTGAAACTCACTGCATAAAAAGCTTTTTCTCTCTTCTTTTCCCTCTTTACTATGCCAATCTACAGTCCATGAGTGACTCTTGATAGCAAGGGTAGGGGAAATGAAACCTAAGATATGTTTATAGCTTCTTGATATACAAGAACCTTCCTCCCTATTTGTATGGGGACGGTTTGCAGTGGCAGCAGCTTCATTATATAGAATCAAATTGGACTGTGTTTGAAGCAGGTGTTTTGACGAGCTTCAGTATCTTATCCAGCGTGATTCTGTGCATCACTGGCATGATCCTATTTGACTCCAGACTAAGAAGCACAAATTGGCTACTTGTGCCTGGATCACGCAGATATTCTCAAACAGGCTGCGAGGCTTTATTTTGTTTCTCATTTCAAAGGTGAAAGAGTGTACACTTACGTGATAGAAGTAAGAAGGAAAATGATGTTTAACTTAGTTGGAGAGGACAGACGCTGAACTTTCACAATTGCCTGCGATAATGTGTTTTCAGAAGATTCTAGTCTAAAAGCTGCTCTTTCACTTGCCATATCATCCTCAGAGATAGGTTTTGCTCATGTCAAGGTTGAGTAATCTCAATATCTGAAATGGCAGTGTGATGACAAGCACAGAAGAGAATGAGAAATAAAACTACTCACTCTCTATTTCAATCCCTTTTCATTTGATGCTTGCTGCTGATGCCACTGCAGCTAAAAGCACTATATTTCTGGTGCAGAACATCTGGCTGGAGACTCAGAGCTGGAAGATTTAAGAAAAAAGAAGTGATGTTCACTCTTCTGATTGTCAAGAGACACTTTGGCTTTACTAGCGGAATATGGCAACTATCAAAGGAACTTTAACTTTCTTTACTCCAAAACTGGTTTCCTGGCCTCTGGCTATTAAAAAAAAAATCTCAGAATGTGTATGCATTCTGGAGGATCAAAACAGCTGCAGGGGTATGAGACCAAATCCTATATTGATATTAAGGTTGTGAAGGGAGCATCGGCTAGTTATGAGAACACCAAAGAAGAGGTAGGAAGAAGAAACCGGCCGTTGTAACAAGGCTGTTGCAAACACTCGCTTCTTTGGCTGGCTGGGGTCTTTCTCCAATTACACCTCAGTTAATTTTTTTTTCTTTCAAAACCCATTTAAACATCACACTATAACACAATGTAAAAACTCAGGTCTCACAGCTAGAAAATGTCATTGGAAACACTGTTTTCATAATGCTTATTCTTATCATCAGGAGCAGAATAAAGGCTGTATTAGTTACTGCTTGGGGTTAGTACAGACACACTAGTTCAGAATTAAAGTAGCGTTTTCTAGATGTTTTCTATCTTTACCACGTGGCAACTTATTCTTGAAGGCATTCGCAAAGTATAGAGTTGTGTGACAGTTATAATCTGCTGGAATTAGAATGTAAAAATACGATGCTATACTCCAGCTGGGCAAATAGGTGTTTAAGTCATTTCTCCATTCTTTCTTTTTCTGATTTTTCTCTACAAAGTTCTTTCCTTAGGTCTCAGAGATTCTATAAACCTCACAGATAGCACTTCAGAGTGTAGGCATATTAAGAGATGATTTTAATTCTTTACATTTGCTGATTGACCTCCTCTCCAAGTGACTGCTCTAAATGCAGGGGATATTTTAAACTAGAATTTAACATATTTCATTTGTCTACTATGTCAGCCTATGAAGTGCTGCATAGCATTAAGTGCTCTGAAAAAATATTCCTATTCCTGTATGTATGAAATAGGTGGTCAGAACTAGAGAACAGCTGTATTTCTCAGGTCTTCACCTGCAAATTATGAGCAATAGCATTCACTTTATCTCATAGTGACCGCAATAGGACAAATTAATATTAATAAATCATTGATATATTTTAGGGATGAGTCCATGGAAAAGACCATGGATGTGTTGCTACTTTGCCAACAGAATAAGGTCACGTCAAACTAAGTTCTTCAATCCTGTTGATGGTACTTCTCAGGGTGGCTAATTAATGGGGGGAAAGGGGAGAATATAATTTTTTATCCTCTGCAAAGACATCCATTAAAAATATCACAGAAATTATTTTTAATGATCAGATACCCCACTCCTCATTGCCCCCAAGCCCTATCAGAATTAATCTTGCTCCACCTATCGTATGGAGTTAATGCTCATACAGACTGTAATCCTGGCAAACAGCTCCATAATTTAACACTTGAGCCAGTTATTATGAAAAGTTGAAAAACCTTAACTATCGTTGTTCTTGATCTTTCAGCAGTAGCATCTGATTATGCCACACCAAGACTTTCTCTCTCGTGATTTCTAAAGAATGCAGGATCACACCTACTGAGACTAATACTTTCCTGTTTATTACACTATGGCTTACATAGCGTGACAGGATGAATTAGAGGACTTGTTAATGCTTTGTAAAAAAATGGCATCTTTGAATGTGAAATGAACTCAAAATTAAAAATAAAATATTAATATCTTAACAGCATTCCAAAACTTCTAATATATTCTAAATACATTGTAAACTACATAATATTTACACCATGTATTCTAGTACATACTATATTCTGATACAATCTAAATACATTTAAGACATATCTCTAGCTCATAATGGGAAATTTTGCTCACCAGAGATGATTCTGTCTTGATAAAAACAGATATGCTACTATGCATAGAAGCCTCTTGTTAAAATACTGTTGGAATAATAAAGTACAAAAAACCCCATTAACATTAGTGCTTTTCTCATTATAGCTGATGGCAAAACCTCATTGATTACAACGGGAGCTCTCTTCAGCGAGTGTTTCTGCTCACTTTTACTGCAGGCCAAATTATACCTCTGTAATCTCTGGAACCCTTAGTATTTTCCATTGCCACATCAACAGCTGCTAGCAAGCGCTCGGCTTTTTTTCAAGTGCATGAGTCTCTGCCGATGTCCCCAGCCGGCTCGCTCCATGAGGTCACATCTGAAATACACATATTCTGTATGCTAAATACACATATTCTTCCATATTCTGGAATTGTCATTTCCTTCCCATCTAATAACTAATCTCAGTACAGATTTATACCAACTCAAATGAAAGATGCACGTAACCCGGCTATTTAGGTGTAAAACCCTCCACATGTACTCATTTTGGGGTAGTAGATTGATTTAATAAAGGTCAGTGACAAGGCTATCTTTGCTAAATCAGTTACTGAAACATGAAATAGTAATATAGTCACCAGTTTAAACTAGACAACCATGCTCTCTGGGTTTTTTTTATTTTTTGCCTTCTATGAGTATGAAGAATGGGATTTTGGGTTGGTTCATGTATAGATATTGAAGTCCAAAATTTCCTATCTGTCAGCATCAGTTCCTTTCCAAAAGTGCAAATCTTACCCTTTTCATGGTCACTTAGTCGGGGAAGATACCCACAATATTCATGTAATCAAACACAGCTGTACACAAAATAGCATATATTTTTAAAAATGTAACAGATCCCAGAGTAAAAAGAAGTTAAAATATTTTTTAAAAATCACTCCCCTTAAGGTGTTCCTGAATTGAGAAGCTCCTAAGCTTCTAAATGAAAACATGCACTAAAGATTTACATAAGTTTACAGGAGAACTGCCATTTGGGATCTCATCCAAAGTGCCATCTGATGGATAGAGATGCACACAGACATCCTGCTTCAGCTTGTGGCCTGGGTTAACTGCTTTAAAGGAAGATGCAAGGATCTGTCTACATACATGAGAAGCTGTGAAGGAAAAAAAAAACGCCTATAATGCTAATTACTTTCCAGGCTCTAACAAATTCTTGGTCATGAAGAGCAGTATTTCTCGTTTAGTTAGTCCTGCCACAGGAAGGCACTGATTGTGGCAAATTCATCCTGTCCTCAAGGAAGCAATTTTCTCCATTTTTGTGCTAAAGTGTCTGTACTCTTTTCATTTGTTACACTGAGTGAAACAGCCAGAATTTTGCCTTTTGCTGGCACTTTAGCCTCTTCCATTTCTCTGTTGATGAAGATGACAATGAGTTAACTTGTACAATGAAATGGTAAAGTGTATGGTCCTTCTTCAGGCAATGCCATGTGCAGGTATGGATCAACACTTACAATGATGCAGCTGCAGAGGCCAAAGGCACCATTAACCAAAGTGGGTAAAAACAAAGCTGTAAAGCACAACCATAAAGATGTGTTTATTATTATTCAATCTCTTTTAATAAGCTATGTGTTTGGTGTGCCAAGCCAGAACAAGTAATATCAACAAACCTCAGCTACCTTGGAAAGAATCTATTGTCGTTAAGAAAAGACATACACGGCTTTACCGATGAAGTCTGCAATGACATGGTACAAAGATTTTTTTAGGTTGTAACCGGATAAAGAGTTGAAGCTATTATCAAACTGACATGGCTGCTGACATCAAGCATGCAGGCAATTATTTTAGTGCATTGATGGCTATATTTCTGATGTGTAGTAGTTAAATGTCATAGCTGCTCTTTTCTTTTTGATGCCCATATGGAACTCTCATGAATATTATCATTAACTATGCAGAGCAGCACATAAACTTGTGTTTACACAAGGGCTAGGGCCATGGTGTTTTGTTAAAATTAAGGGATATATTTTGTACAAACTCATACTTACCTGCCTTGTTTTCTTCCTGTTTCATTAGGTGCTTCTGCAGATCCTAGAAAACTCTGCTCAAATATCTGCTGTCTCATTGAAATAGGAGCGAGAAG
>JAOXNO010000002.1:14505392-14555030 GCA_028565335.1 Limnodromus scolopaceus | reverse complement strand
TTCAGATATTGATAGGCTGTTATAAGATCTCCCCGGAGCCTTCTCTTCTCCAGGCTGAACAACCCCAGCTCTCTCAGTCTGTCCGCATAGGAGAGGTGCTCCATCCCTCTGATCATCCTCGTGGCTCTCTGCTGGACCCGTTCCAACAGGTCCATGTCCTTCCTGTGTTGAGGACTCCAAAGCTGGACACAGTGCTCCAAGTGGGGTCTCACGAGTGCAGAGTAGAGGGGCAGAATCACCTCCTGGGACCTGCTGGTCATACTTCAAAATTCACGAAGAGGATACATACAATTCAAGTACCAAACAGGGAACCAGCCAGACCAAAATCTCAGGTCAAAGTCATCAAAATGGAAGTGCCTGAAAAACCAGACTACTATGTCATACACTAAAGTTGGGTCAAAACTGCGTTAAACAGACTATAGTTTTCTACATTCAAGATATACAAATACTTGAATGGACTAATAGGAGTAGCAAGGAATACCCTCCTGACACTTAGAAGTCTGATGGCCGGATATAATCAAGCAGGGATGCTGTGGGTCTCTGGGTGACAACTGCCCAGAGTGGGAAACAAAACCTGGAAAGGACAGTGCTTCAGGAAAGGAAAGGAAAGGCAGGTGCTTCAAAGGGGGTGTTCAAACATAAGAAAGAGAACTCTTTAAAGCTAGTTAGTAAAAAAGAAAAAATGCTATATGTCTGGGTGACTCCCTGAACTAAACTCCCTGTTGGAGTTCAGTCCTGTTCTGCAGGCTCCTGCTTACCCAGCCTCAGCTCAAGCCTAAAGCATTGTCGTGCCCCTGCCCCAAGGCAAACTCTTTAACTGTCCTTCAAAAAAGAACAGTTTTCCCATGAAAACAAGGCTGCTGAGGCAGAAGAGGAAGCCGTGTTTCTTGTGCCACAGCAATTAAGGATTCTCATCCTGAAAATGGGATACCTAGGTCCTGTAAGGATCTGTCGGGAGAGCGGAGGGGGGTCTAAGCTGTGTCTCCCACTCCCTGGAAGGTTACAGGATAATAGCTGAGGAGGGTCTGCAGGAAGGAATGGACAAGCAACAGCATTTTGAATGGCACTCAGAGAGCGGTGATGCCATCAGAGTCTTTTAGGAATATTCCAGGCACGAGTCTTTGTTTTAGTCTCTCTGACACTTTGTCTAGTTTCTGAATCCCAGTGGTACTGAGGTAGGATGTATTTTGGCACACCGTGAAAACTATTGTGAAAGATTTACTTAGATAACTTCCCATAAAAAATGCTACAGTCTTTACAAGTATCCCATTTACTTCTAACTTTGAAGTTAAAAAATCACAAATGCTTTAACTAGCTAAATATTTATAATAGCTTGCCTCATGCATGCAATGCATAACGCCTTCCAAGTACTTTAACAAGCTAGAAATAGAGAAACATTCAAAGCTGAAAGAGCCATATTTGGGGTGAAAAATGGAAATTGTTTAAAAACACCACCATCAGTTAGAAGAGAAATGGCATATTTTAATGTATGGGCTATTTTAAGTCAAGCAGGCTGTAAGGATTATAGTTAGAATTTGGCCAGAATATCAGGCCAGGATATCATACTTGCAGAAGAGAACAGCCGTCAGTAATACAAGTAAATAAGCAATAGGAGCCCTCCAAAGAAAGAGACATCTGCACCTACGGCCAGCCTGGAGCCCAAGCTCAGGAGCAACCTGTCTACAGCACTTTTGATGCTCCTTCCTGCAACGTCCTGGGTTTCCTGGTGAGGAAGCATCCCCTGAAATAAAGATCTACTGTCCAAAATTACATGTAAGATGCCCAAGGCATGCAGCGAAGTTGTATTAATTTTTCTTACAAAGTTCTTGTCACATGGAGGGTCTTCATTTACTGAAGGTTTCTCCTCAGACAAGCAGCAGTGCTCACTTTTCTACCACTTGGAATTCTTCCCTGAACACCACAGCCCTTCGATAGCCAGCCTTCTGCAGGCAATGTACCAGCACAACAGCGATGTCAACAGGTGAAAGCCCTGGGCTCCGTCCAGTGCATGCCTACACCTTCTGCAGATGTAAAACATCTTTGTGAGAAGTTCACGATGCTGGCAGGAACAGCCAGAAGATGTGTATTCCAGTGGTGCTACAGCTGTCAATACTGTTGGCAGAAAAGCGTACTGCTGCAGACTTGACCCCAGCTTTTGCTGCTTTGGGAACTCTTTGAAAATCAACTCCCGCTTTCTCCATGTCACAAAACGCTATTTTCTTTATTGAGGAAGACTGAAGGGGCACATATTTAATCTGCATTCAATAAATTTTAGAGGCAAAACTTTGGGTAGACAGACACACAGCTAATTCTCTTAAGTGCTTGAAAATTTGCATTAAATACCTGTATATATATTCCATTAGCCAATTTTCTACAGCTTAGCTGTTTGAAATTGTTATGTGTGTCTGCAAAATGCAAAGTTTTATTCCATATAAATCCGAAATTTCATTGTGGCACTTGCATCCTTTGTTTTTCCCTGCTTTTAAACTCTGTTTGCCAAAGGCAGTATTTTTATTCCCTGAAATTTCATGACAGATGGTGGGCGCAGACTGATAGTAAGGCATTTTCCCAAGAGATGAAAATGCATTTGACCACTCTCAGAGGCTCCCAAGGAACCAGCAAGGCAGGGAGGAGAGCGGGGGAATGGCCGCTTCTCCCATGTCACTTTGCCATTGAGACTCAGCTGGGTGCTGCAAAGCACCAAACATTCTCTGACCAACAAGTAACACACTCTGTTTTCCTGCCTCAGTTGCTGTTTCGGCAGCTCCAGACCATCCTCTTTCACCAGAGACGTGCTGTATAAAAGTAGTTACATTAACATTTTCTTCCACGCACAGCAGTTCTATAAATTTTCCTATTTGGGCTGCACAGGGGCCACAAATGACATCACAGCCTCTTTCTACACGGTGTTACACGAAATTATAGATCAAAAACTACAGCCTGAAGTCAGCAAGACTGGCAAGGAAACATAAGTGGTACTATTCTTCTCCCAGGTGAGACAGAGAACGATAACTTCTTTGGGGTGAGTCTACATAGCCCATGAAAAAAACATTTTAAATAGGATAAAGATATGGGGTGAGGTTTCTCAGGTTGGGACAGGTTTATGCCATTATATATGTAATATTTTCCTCTTTTCCCTTCAAGTCTGTTGAGATCTCCATGGGATATCTAACGTCAAACCAGCCTGACTTGCCTAGGATTATAAGATAAAGTTGTCATTTCCCAGAAATGTGAGACACTTTTCAGAGTCCCTATCTAGTAGCTTTCATCAGCATTTCCTTCCTTATTTGGGAGGAAATGAAACCCCTTATTATCAGGGGTTGGACTAGATGAACTCCAGAGGTCCCTTCCAACCCCGTATTATTCTGTGTGTATTTCTGCATCTTCCAACTCCACGATACATTGAATGCAACCTCAGCTTCATATAGAAATATATCAGTTATACTGAGGGAACAATAATCCGTAAGCTCCTATCCTTCCTCCTTCTAGTCATGATACTCATCAAGAACTTCAAAAAAGGATGAAAGAAAAGTAACTATTTCAAAACCACATGGCTGATAGGAGACTCTGCTATTATATAAATATGCTATAGATGTACAGCTATAGGTGAGCATTTCTTTGGAAGCATACACACGACGTCCCTTGCGATCTTCATCCTAAGCTAGTGCAGCTTCAGATGTACTTGTTCATTTAAGTCCCAGAACATTCACAGAATCTCACTTAGTTAAAATAGAAAGGCAGCCACTATGCCAAAAGGAGATGTTCTGAACTGCTCTCAGCTGGGAGTCTCATTTCATGCAGCTTACAGCAAGGCTTCTGAAAAGCTGCACATTAACAGAAAACACAAATGGTAACTGAACAGGAGACAATGAGACTGTTCTCACAAATGTCTCATCAATAAACATCATAAAAGACTTGCGTCAAAAAAGAGTACTCCATCTACCAGTATACGCAAACCATAGTAAATAATGAAAACGTAAATAGGAGAGCAATAAGGAAGGCAGGCAGGGAGTACAAACGATATAATTGAAACCCAAATAAAGCAGCAAGGTTACTGGTGAAAACAGAGGGTATTTTCTATAAGGGAAATTGTGCATATCTTCCTGCTAGAACAGAGATTAGTTCTGGGGCGAAGAGTAAAGTGCATGGTTTCATTATTTTATCAAGATGCTGGAGTTAAGAGAACTGAGTCCTTTGTGTTTGTAAGAGAGTCACTTGGGAAAAATAATTTGAATTTATTTTTAATTGAAGTCCTTGCACGTCTCACATTGCAATGTGAATGCTCTCATCAGAATTCAAGGAACTTTTGTTTCTGCAGTGTAACTCACTTCAAAATGCCTCTATTCTTGAATGAGCGTATCCATACTGTCCACTGTGGTTTGAGTAATCAACATTAAATTCACCTGACTAGATTAATGGTCTGAAACACCCCCATACAGACAGGCAGTAAATGAGAAAGGGAAAAGAGATGCACCAAAGGTGAAGAAAAGCATAAGGCAAGACTACAAGGCTCATTTTATCTTGTGCTGCAGGCAAGGCTTGCCTCTAAAGGTATCAGGTAAGTACAAACGCAGTCTCAAATTCATCCAACAAATGCACAAATCACATTTGCACAGAAAATGAAAAAGTTAGCATTTCACATGAAAAAACTATTAAGAACTCAAGTTAAAAAGTGGAGTCTATTCTTGGGTTCTTAAAGCACACGCGTTTTCTTTAATTAGAAGCAAGCATCCACATAAGAAACGCAACCTTGTAACTTTTAATAGCTGAAGCATAAGCATAATCAATTGTGATGGAAACTCCAGATTACACGCTCTCATCTCTTGACCTTGGAGTCACCATGCTTCTCGCTAGCTGTAATTAATATCCTTGTATTAGGGGGGCAATGACTTTGTAGGGAATGTCAGTAAGTACGGGCACTTTGACATCCTTCCTATTGTCACAAGTGCCACAGGGCCAGTCTGTGTTGAAGGCTTCTGCACACCAGCAGCTGGCATTTCTCCTTTCTGGACACAAAGGACTGATCACAGAAGTTCAGTGGGGTGCACACCCCGTTTTCAAGCCCATTGAGGAGAGCGCTGGACAGTTGACCCTATAGTGACCTGCACAGGGTCACGCAGCTCCTAATCATGGGCCCCCTTCCATCATTAATGAAAGGGGTGGGATATTGCTGCTTAGTCCTTGTTGGAAATCAAGGCTGTAATTTCACTGCATTTCAGCTCTCCCGTATGCAAAACTAGAGCTAGCAAGAAGCTGCAGAACAAGGACTTCTTGCTAGCTAGTACCAAAGGGTTATAGCTCAGAACAAACTCCATTAACAAGCTACGTACTTATGTAGTCCAGACCTTTCTCCTTCAAATTGCTGCCTTTGTTCTACAAGTTTCACAAAAGGAAAAAGCAAGCATTCTAAAAACCAAAAATGTTTACATCTTGCTGGAGAGGGGGATGTATGCCCTTCTCTACCCATCATCAGGTTAAAACTGACTGAGGACTCCTCCAACTCTGGCTGGAGGCCATAGCAACATACTCAAAGTGGACTGCCCAACTTTACACTTGTATAAACTCAGCCTTACCTCAAAAACAAAGAAAGGGGAGGGGAAAAAAAAAAAAAAGAAAAAAACCAAAACACACACCATAAACCCAAAAGCACCAACTTTATCTTTCATCAGTCTCTCTGCATTTAAAAAACAAAAAAAAAAAAAAAAAGAAGAAAATTTCTTGTTTCTGCCCCTTCTCCCCCAGTCCTCAAAGATGAGAATCGCTGTGCTGCTAAACAGTGAAAAAGGCAGCAACAAGTTTTGCCTTTGAGCTGCAGGATAAACTCTATCACCTTCAGTGGCACTACAGCAAGAGCTCAAAGCCTGTTCTGGAAGACCAGAAGAAATAGGAACAGAATGATGTGAGGAGTAAACTCACAGAAATGTTGATTGTGAGATACTGAAATGCTATTTCCTGGAGTAATTATTTGCCTCAGTGAGTACACTGAAATCAGCAACACTAAGGTACTTTGACACTTAACACAGCATCCCGGAACACAGTTCTCCTGTTAAGCTACATACTTAAAAGTAACATGCCTCTCCTCTCTATGGCATCATTTAAAGTATAATATTAGTAATTTTTTAAAAATCCCTTATGATTTCTTAAAAAATTGGTCCATATTTGCATCTCAGCTTCCCATCTGTAAAACAGGATACAGTTTCCTGTCTGTAAGACATCTGTAAAAAGATGTTAGGCTGCGTAAAGAGGACTCTGTAATCTTCTAGGATAAAACACAGGCTCTCCCAAGAGCCAAAGTCACTCAGAAGAAAATTGCCCCTGCAGTCACATCTGGTAACGGGGTGCTCTGCTTCTCAGAGATCCCCGTTGAAGGGTTTGTTTTAATTCTATTCCTGTTTGAAGTAACAGCTAACCATTCCTGCCCTGTTCCCTCTCTGTATTACATAAAGATCTTGTACAAATGCAAACAGATAAGACACCTGGAAAATCCAGGTAATTAAAAGTTTTACAGGTCTCAAAGCAAAAAGAAAAAAAAATAAAAAAATAAAAATAAATTAGCAAACAGGGGCTTTGGGGCCTCCAGCAGGGCGAGGAGTGGAGCAAGAAGCACAGATAGTGCCTCAGTCCCTTAAAAAACAGCAACCCGAAGCGTAGAGAGCGAGCGCACAGCGGGGCAGAGCTGGCCCAGAGCCACACTCCTGCCCCTGCCAGAGACTCTTCCTTCTGCCCTTTGATGGTAGAGGTTACCACTGGCACCGGGGCACCGATCCCACCAGAACCTGTACACAGAGGCGTCTGTAACTTGAATAAAGAAATTTAGAAGAGCAAGGTCACGGCCCGATGCACAGGTCGCAAAAGGAAAGACTTGTAGCAACCTCTCGTGAGGCACCGGGACAATTTGCAAACGCTGCCTACAAGACAGCGACACATGGCAGAGGAGCTTGTTGACAAGTTAATGACTGTATTGCTTACACTGGTGCCTGAACAAAAGAAAGATGCAAATCTCTATTTTTTTTTTTCACATAAGAGAAAAGCTCTGTATGTCTAACTTTGGAAGCTGGTATGTAAAAATACGCATGTGTCAGTCCGAAAAAATGCTGTTATCACTGAATTCTGGACCTTTAAAATTTAAAGCTCAAAGTCAACATAACTAGACACTGGTATTTCAAATACTTGTGTCTTAGAGGGCTTCCTCCACAAATTTGTATGAATATACCTTAAAGGATCATAGAGAGGTCTGAATGTGTCATAAAAGGAAAATGCTACTCAAGCTGTATGTGTTTCCATAATGAGAAAGGCGTTATGTCTGTGAAGGTTTATACAACAGTGACTTCTGCTGTGACAGCCTCGTCGAACCAGCGTATCGGTTATTAAGGTTAAAACTTCCTAGTATTGCTCCGATTACTCAAAATACTTAATATGCTTTAAATAGAACTTAACAATATGCTTCTGGCAGAAGCATTTTTAGTGTGAGAGGCCTCAATTCCTGTCCTTGTTCCTACAGCAAGGGCTAAAGTGTCTATTTTAGTGGGACAAGGATGGAGAATAAAAAACTAAACTGTTTAACTAGTTCCAAAACAAGAAACTTTGTCATTATTAGGAAATTCTGAACACTCAATTTTGAAAAAGGTGGATTCAAAAGAGTTTCCAGGACTTGCATCTGACATCTTGATCTGATGCTATTCCACCTTACCGGAGTTAAAAGCAGAGGCAGTTTTAGTGAACTTCTATTTTGCTTGCATCATATAAACTCCTAAGGATTTTCCTTCCAGGGAAGAGAGCAGCAACATGTTTAACACTCTGCCTCTAAGTGAAAACAGAATATAATGAAGGCTTTGGAGGCTTCAGGAAGTCACTTTGGTTTTACATTTAAAAAAAAATATCAAGTGATTTCAAGGAAGAGCTTTACCTAGGGTAAAAGAACCCACGAACCCTCACAAATTTTGATACAGAGTTATCTTCTGGAAAAACAATTACTAATGAAGAAAAACCATCTGTTTCCCATGAATTAGAACTAGTTAAGTGTCTATAGGAAAATATTTATTTGACTAAACAAAAGAATTGTCTGCACCCCTCTGGGTTTAAAGCCAATTTCCTTGCTTGTGCATTCACAAATAGGTGGAAAATAGTGCTCTGCGCAGGCTACACACGTTGAGTTAGTCAGCATAAACTGTCACAAAGGCTTTCCATTTTAAGTCATACCTTTTGTAAGTCTGGCTTGACACTGAGCCAGTCAGCCTGATGCTCGCTCATGCTTTTTGCATACTTTAGAGACTAGATTATTATTGTCTGGTCTCAACTAAAGGTCTGTGGCCATACAAGGCTTAGTGTGCCTTCATCAATCGAGAGTGATTGTTACAAAATAGCCCATAATAGGTTTTCGGATTTAACACACTAGAAATGTTGGATTTACAGATAATAAATATGTAATGTTTTTCAATCTCAAACCCCTGTTATTTGAACTCCCAGTAAGTGTGCATTATAGACTGCAGCATACATTATTTTAAGATTCAGTCACTTTGGTTTTCATGCCGTGCGTGGCAGCCGTTGATTTACAGTCCTCACTAAGGCTGCAAGTTCTCACCATTGATTTTGCTAATACTCTCTGGCTTATGGAAGAAATTGTCATAGAATACATATTCTTTTATTTTCTTAAAACCTAAGCATGACTGTCTGGTTCGGTTTTCTGGTTACTGAAGCACTTAATGATTTACAAAAAACAAGAGAAGAATTTTCCACCAGGCTTGTGACCTTGAGGACGGCAGTTTAAAACTCTGCTCTTAATCTTGCAAGAAAAACAATCTGTGCTATATACAGCATAAAATGATTGTAAACGAGATGTTGTAACTATAAAAATAAATAGAGTGTCAGAGATAATGTTTGATGTGTCAGTTTGCATCAAGGGATAGTTTCTCAAATTCTAAAAAAATGCAATTCATCTTCCATGTATTATTGTTTCTGCTGAAGAAATAACTTTAACATCTTTTTTTTCATCTGTTGTAGATTTTGTACTAGCCATATTAACATACTGGGAAAAAAAAAAAAATTAGTCTCTCGCACATACCAGAAATACATATTTTTTTCTCTGGTCATTACATTCTGTACTACACACAGTAAAAATCCCCAAACAAAACTTTTAATGATGAGTAATTAGATAGTATAACTCCTGTTTTGAGTAGCTGGCTTGAGGCACCTTTTAAAGGGTCCTTCCATTTTCAGAAATTACTGAACAATTTCCTGAAAATCACGAATACCAAGAAATTGGATTAAATATTAAAATAGCCTTCCTTTTGCTGAAACGTGATGCCTCATTTCAATGTTTATCACATGAAATATTCCATTCCAACTTGTCTGCATTTTCCAAATATAAAATTCAGGCTCAAAACACCTTTTTAAGGTAGGTATATTAAAATCAAATGTAACCCACCAGCTTCATTCTAAATAATTTTGCCAATTTTTTTTTTGTTTGACACTGAATAACAAACCATGTATTGCTCATTTACTTATCTGTAGTACAACTGATTTTCAGGAAGTGTTCTTGGTATGTGTGGGATTTGCAGAATTAGAATTTTTTTTAAAAACATAACAAAACAAAAAAAGACAAACCCCCCAGACTCAGAAAGCCCAGGAATGTATACTCAAAGGAGAAGCCCACACTGGATAGGTTAGCTGACCTAACTTTTTTTTTCCCGATTGAGGAATAGGACATTTAGTTTTGGAGTGCCTATAGAACCATGAATTCACACCATCAAGCAGGACGACTCAATGGGTTATGATGGAACAAACCCATATTTAAATAAAGCACACATGTGATAAGTAGCAGGGGACAAGAAAAAGCCATAAACCCCAAATAATTTCAATAGACCAGGTTTACATCTGGCATACTTGAAAGTTGTCTCTGGATTAAAGACCTTCTTTTTAAGAATTCAATGAAAAAAATAACAAACCATCCCTGGTTTAAAGGGCAAGATAAGATTGTGGCAGAGCTAGGAACTTTCTGTAAATAGACTCTCCTTGCTCCAATAAATTTCATTGTTCTGTGCTAGGAGAAAGAAGCTCTGTTCCTTGACTGATACAATTTCAATGCCTAGAAAGCAACATTTCCATTTATTCATGTGGTGGCAAACTTCGGCTATTCAAAGTAGCTTCATTCAATCTAGAAAAGGTGCAGAGAAGAGGTAGCAGGAATGAAGTACTATTTAAGAGTCTAAGTTT
Source organism: Limnodromus scolopaceus (assembly GCA_028565335.1). Lineage (NCBI taxonomy): Eukaryota > Metazoa > Chordata > Aves > Charadriiformes > Scolopacidae > Limnodromus > Limnodromus scolopaceus. Next base: position 14,544,818 of record JAOXNO010000002.1, on the reverse strand, counting down.
GCTCAGCTAAGTAAAACAAAAACTGAAAACGCTCCGTGTCGTGAAATATATATACCAAGGCAGAAAACTTTAAAGAGTATTTTCACAAGAAAAAGTATTAAAGTGCTGCAAATGCATTTGGTCTGGACATCAGCTGATTTCTAAAAATAATGCAGTTAGATGTTGAAAGTTCCACTATCAGAGCAACGAGAGCAAGAAAGAAAATTACTGTCAAACTCTGGCTGAATTGTTTCACGAAAGGATTTTTGTTTCTGAGTAGCTCTTGCCACAAGTCAGAGAACTGAAAAGGACTTTAAGGGCCTGTGACTACTAACATCCAACAGCGGTTTGTTGCTGTTCTTGCCATCATATTGTGCATTACAGACTGCCTACATCTTCAAATCACTCACAGTAGGGAGGGTGTAAAATAAAAATAGGGCTTTAGTGCAAGAGTAGGGAGGGGAAAAAACAAGAGAAATATGGATACTTATGGTAAGTCCCATCATTTCAAAACTCTTTTTATAAACTGCCCTCTCGTAACTTCAGTAACATCCTAAGTTATAGCAAAAAAGATTAAAATTAGAATAACAACAGCTTATTTCTAGTGAAGGTCAAGCGCCATTTGTGGGTCTCAGTAATTGGTCGCAAGTCAGTTCAGCTACACGTCTGCCTGCCCTGCCAGCGCTGTGTTATACGGCATCTGAACAGTGCAGAGGGAAATCCAAATTAAATCAAAGACTGCAGCCTCTGTAAACCAGCAGAGGCCATAAAATCCTAAGGCAAGTGCATGGACCTTCTGAAGTCGTCTTCTGTTGCTTACCAAGTAGGTTCTCTTACGAATGTACTGCTGACACTGCTGGAAACAGTAAGGCATCACTTTCAGAAACCGCAGACGTGAAATCCTTGCTAAAAACATTATCTGAAATTGTAGGCCGCTGAACGGTGGAGTGGATCAGCCACCACTTTCCCGAGATCACCACCAGTGAGCACAACAAGCGCCCAGAACCAAATCAGTAATTAATACACAACAGCATAGAATGCCTTATGAAACAAACAGACTTTACATAATGTCCCAAAATACTTTAGTATTAGGTAACAGGGCGAGGAAGAGAGAGAGATTAGGTTGCATCAGCCATGGAAAAAAACATCTCTCAGAGTTCAGATGTGCAAGGAGTTGAGGAGCAATGACACAAGTGAAGCATGAAGCAAGGAAATGGGCAAACAGGAAGGCTGCACTTGATGAAGGACGCACCTTGAAAGAAGATATATCTACTAATGGTGGCACGACTATAAAGCTAAGCGAAACTAAAGCTGAATATAACAGTAAAAGAAGGAGAAGGCTTGTGAGGTATCCATAATATAGTCCTCACATAAACTAGAAGCTCACTCCTATTGTGAGAAAATGTTCATGGTGCACTTGCCAAAATTATACATCTGTGTCCGGTTACATAGCAGAAAAGGGACAAGTGAAAGGAAAAAGGTGGCAGCAATTGCTGATCAGGAACACCATTTCAGCTCCAGAAGGCACAGAACTGCCACTGGGGAGCCAGGACTGGAAGCACCTCACGAGGGTTAAACCCATTAGCATTATGAAGTATCTCATGGAGAAGCACAGCTGTGAATGAAGCTCCAACAGGTCCTTACTCCACACTGTCAGGAGACAACTCTGGTCACGTCCTGCGCAGGACAACAGAGCAGTGTCGGCGTCAGATAGGAACTGGTGTCACTTGGAGCTCAAATATTGCAGCTCTGAAGAAAACTCTGCCATGTTAAGGCCAGGAGGAGGCCTTAATCAAAAACTGATTTTTATAACTTCATTTGAATCATTTTGCAGCTGTAAAATAGTCACTCTGGCACAAAATATGTGGTACCACCCTGAAAAATTAGTTCTAAATAATTGAACTGCAAATCAGTCAGAGCAGGTCACAACAGGTCACACTATAATTGCACCAATTAAACACACATTTTTTACTACAGCACAAGCCAGGATATACGAGTATTCATTTGAATGTTAGAAATGCATCTGCTCTGCAAGAAGCTCTGCAAGGCCACGCAGTTCAGCCAACCCCCAGGTATAAAGGATACACATTTGCCACCATGGGACCAACCTTCAGGGTTGCTGAGGACATGCAGCTTGTATCACCATCCCAGCATTCAGCTCCATGTGTTTGGTTTCTTCAGTAATTGCACTTACTCATCATTGCATCTCAAACCTACTTGTTACTATAATAATACGAGCAATTGCTAGCGCTCTCAAATCATATCTTCACAGCAGAGAACAAGCTTCTATCTCTTACCTTGGGATCTTCTGGCTGACTCCACTGGCATTATCCTCTCAAAATGCTCTAACCAACAGTTATTTTCAGCACAGAACCGTAAGACTCACAATCACATTTAGACCCCTTGCACGTATTTAGATGAAGCAGTGCATTTTCAGCCTTCTATTTCTTACGCTGGCCAAACATCAGACAAGCTCCAAACCCAAAACCTTACGTTGGTCACAGGTGGGCGACAAATATTGTCTTAATTAGGTTAAACAATTAGATTATTTGAGCATCTAAATGCTAAGCTCAAATGCGTTTGGGGGAGCAGGTAGATTTGGCAAATGAAGGAATTATGATGATTTTAATTGATTGGCATTATTGCTAATGAAATAAGATGAATTTGGAGCAAAACCAGATGCACAAGTTGTGGGAAAAGGGACACCATCTTCAGAAAGCCGATCGTCCCCTGCCTTTGGAGGAAGGGCATAGGGACCATTACATAAGAAATGTCATTCACATTTGCACTGAAAAATCCCTAAAAGAAAAAAGCCTTTGCAAATATAAGCTAAATTTTATCAAGAAACAGATTTTTTTCCAAGCTGCTTAAAGTGTTTAATGTCTTGATAGACTTGTTTCCAATTTTGGAAACATCAGCATATTGTTAAATATGCAGTAAGTACATGGATTAAGAGTAAACTGCTGTCTTTGTTTTCTGAACTTTTAATAAAGATCTTTAGGAAGATGGGAAGAAGCCAAAATTGTGAGAAAGGACAAATTGGACACCTAGGAAGTTGGAGTTTTGGTTTGTTCGTAGGGTTTGGGTTGGTGGTGGTTGTTTTTGGGTTGTTTGGGTTTTTATAGCCAGCAGAAATAGGATTCTAGCTCTTGGACATTCTCTTTATACTGTCAACAAGCAAAGGAAAGGGTCATAAATCAAGATACTGCATCTTCCTCAACCACTGGTGTTATTTCCTTCAATATGACAGACACAGAAAATAACCCAGTGAACACACACATTTAGCATATAATGTAGTTAATAAAGCATAGCAATGACACGTAATTCACCATAATATGAAGTGACCGTGTTACATAGTACAAAGATTTTGATGACTTGCTTCTTGAAACAATGGTTAGATCCCTGCCATTTTCCCTTCTATATTTTTAGAAAAAAAGACTCATATTTTAAAACCTTGTGTTAAAAAAAAAATAATCTGGAATTTCATACTTTACACATGGGGGGGGAAACTTCACTGCACCTTTAAGAGATGCAGTTTGCAGAGGAAAATTAATTACAAATGCTTACTTGAATGAGACCTACTGAAATCAGAATATCTTTAATATGCTTCTTCTCACTGTTTTTAAATTAAGTTACAAGATGAAATAAATATAAAATATATTTTTAAAAAATTAAAAACATTTTCCATACTGAAAGTCTAGAAGATAACTTCCAGTACTGAAAATATTTTGAATATTTTTAGTCACAGTATGCTTTTTACGCAGTTTAAAGAAAAAGATCCATCTAGACAACATTTAAATATAAACAACATTCATCTAAAATTATTTATAATGTAATAAACAACTACTCTCGTGACAGTTTGTAAGGAATTATTTGTTAAAATAGAGTTGAATAATCCCAAGTTAAGCTAGTAGGTTTACACTTAAGTAATACGATCCCCTATTCACCTGGTTTCTGGATTCACACTTGCATCGTTTGGGTTGTACTATCAAAAGCATCTCATTGAATAGTAAAAGAGAAAGAAGTCAAATCGAACAGTTAAAAAGTTTGCTACCAAATGTTCATCAAAAACATACTTTTTCAGTGAAGAACACCAAGATATTTTCTAAGCAAAACGATAGAGAATTAAGGCTGAAAAGAAAATAAATCTCTCTAAAAGCAACCAGATTAGTAAGAAACCCTTACACCCACTGACACAGCAACCATTAGAAAATCTACAGGAAGAGGCCGAGCACCTTTTTCATACTGTCCAGTTTCTGCTGCAGGTCTGGGATCTTTACTAGTTGTTGCACAAAACCCAAGTCAGCCTCGTTTGGTGTCTGTATTTTTCACAGCAGTCTCTTTAGTTTCCAAGCCAGTGCACATTTTTCCAATGTCGGTGTGTTATAAAAGAAACTGTCCATTGTGAAATGGAGGCGTAGAATCTGAGAAACCACTTGGAGCTTTAAACATAGGTCTAGAAAAGATTACAAGACTGTACTTCAACCATGAATATACATCCACCTGAGATGCACCTAGGAAAGCCATTCAAGACTGCTTACGGCAATGTTTGCATTCACTGAAAGGGATTATGATATGGCCTCCAAATTTATCAGACACTGAAAAAGGACCCTTGTCTGAGGTGAAGAGGTTGGGAGCTGCCGGAGTGTAATTCTGGGTCTGGCAAACACTTGCCCTGCAATTCAGGTCAATGTGAACAGAATGCAAAGGTTTGAAAGAGAGTAAATGCTCGTCAACGTATTAACAACAAATCATACTTATGGGCTGCAGTACTTCAGCCATGTCAGCTTAGCTATGGAGAAATAACATTAAAAGATGCCAATTTCTAGCTAACTCCTTACCTGCAGCAATACACGCTACATAGTGGCTTATAAGCACGAGGGTGAAGTTTTCAGACTTTTGTTGTCTAACTGTATTACTTTTAAACTATTTTTAAAAAACACACAGAACTACATTCTTTATTTAAACACTTGGACAAAGTTACTCTTTTTGGAATGATGGCCAAATCTAGCTCCAGTATGTAGTATTATAAAATAAAATGGTGCATCAGGAAACTCTTGATCCGAGCTAAGGCAATCTTTCTAGCGTTTAACCAAGACTTCAATTCTACTTCCTTGTGATCAGAAGATATGGAAGGTACGGCTATTACTGACATGCCAGAACCTGCCTATTCTCATTTTCTTCATCCTCTATTAGAAGATGGCACCGTGGTGGTTTTTTTTCAAGAAAAGCAGATAAGGTGCAAGTCCTGTCTTATAACTGAAGGCTATTATAGGGTACGCAGATAACAAGAAGACTGACCATCCACCAATCCGGTTCAGGCTGAAGTTGACTAGCCTGGCATCTGAGAATAAAGCAACTGAAGCAGCAGATAAGTTAATACATAATAATTACCTTCCCTAAGCTTTCAAATAAACAGAAGAGGTTGGTCTGCCTGAAGCATGAAAACTGAGGAACTGAATTCTACAATGTGTCTTTAAGATAGCGATTCACGTTTTTGCCCATTAGGTTTTCCCTGGTTTCTGGTGACACTCTCTTGAAAATAACAGCGATCGACTCGTTCTCCCGTTAAAGCCTTCATCCAATCAATTGCATTTCCACTTGAAATCTTTAACTCCACTGGACCAGAATGTTAAAATATTTAAACACAAACCAACATTCCACTTCTTGAGTCCCGTATTTTTTGAACGTCTTTGGTATTTACATACGCAAGGCTGGGCAAAAACACAAAACCGAAACCTGTTCCTCTCAGGGTGGGCATTTGAACCTTTATGTGCCAATTTTAGTCAGAAAATAATACCTTATATAAGGACTCAACTAAATTGAGCCAAGAACATTAGCTATATGCACCTTTTACACACAAGTCAAGTTATAGAAATTGACCTTTATTTAGTAATCAGTTTCTTTAACTTTTTTTTTTTTGATACAAAGTGACATTTTCATTTTAGTACAGAAAATCCATGTCAGAACAGTACCTGTCTGTTTCAGTTGTACCACTGGAGTCTACTCTGACCTCAAACTTCAAAAAACAAACAAACAAACAAACAACAAGAGATAAACTAAAAACAACTGCTGTCCCTCACCATGATAAGTACTTTGACTTGTAATTCGTCCATACCATTTCCTATTTTTTAATATATATATACAGTATTATAATAGTATGGTATAATACTATATAAAATACTATATATATATACTATATGTATTATAGTTCAAAATACTTTATATAGTATTTATATAGTTCTATACTATATAGTGAGAGTATTTTGAACTATAAAATAGCATCTGTAAAACAATTTAAATTTAGGACCAGATCTTTCTTTGAAGAACTGTGCAAGAAGAATCCCTTTTTTTAATTAAAAAAGCTACAAACAGAAGCAAAACTACAGCCTGCAGTGTAAAACTAGAAACCCTACATAATGAAATGTTAGGAACTGTGACCAAGAAGCAGTTCTACTCAAATGATATTTAAAAACAATTAAAATACAGTACCCAAGAATCATGGCACGAGAGACAGAAGAGACAGGTACAAAGCCTGTGTTAGGAACACAGAGTCAGAAGTGCAAAAAAACAAAAAGGGAATTGATACAATGGAGTTTGGTACAATAGGTAAATAAGTATTGCAACCAAAACTAAACGATCACTTATTTTTTGACAGTGAAAACACTAACAATTTAGTACCTTTCTAAAGGCTTTTAATAAAAGCCCTAAAACTGTGGCTGCTCTTAAATAAAAACAATCTATGTGAATGCTACACACGGAAGTACAAAGCTTAAGAATTACCCTGCAAAATTGCACCGACATAAGCTTTCCATATTTACAGTATCTAAAAGTGACAGAACACAGCATGCTAGGCCTAGCTTATGACTCTTCCCCACCAGTACTTAATCCAGGCCCAACAAACAAAAATTATTATTTCTCAACACACTTTAAGCTTGGATTGTTCAGATATATTATGACGTTTAAATATTAGATTCATGCATAAAACAAGAAACGATATCTTTGACAGACAAGCGTTGACAGGATACAAACAGTGGTCTGCCCTGTAGAGGAGTGTACTTCTTTCTGAGCTTACTCCCGAGACGTACCGATTCAATCCCACGATTTTACCTGGTTGTCAAGTCAACAATGTGTTCGAAATGGTCAACATCGCAACTAAGAGTCACATTGCGCATAAACCATTTGCTCACATTCAGAAATTTCACTCCGTTTTGGAGAGTCACCTCATTAAGTGAAAGGACACAGAGTTAAAAAAAAAAAAAAAGCAACAAAACAAAACAAGACAAGACATTCAAGTAAACAGCGACAACCAAATACTTTGAAAAAGTTTTTGTAAACTTGTCGTTCTACAGGGTTTTGCAGCATTGTTAAATTCATTACTCATGGACAAGTACACGCAGGTCGCAACCCCTCGTGACAACCTGCCCCATGTACACGTACGACGTAAGAGACGAGCTCGGTGAAGTGATCTACCCCTTCCCACGTGCCTCATCAGGTCCTCGTGTGTTCAGTGTTATCATTCCCCTTCATGAAACAGAAATCACTTACAGGTATCTTTATAAAGACAAAAATGGACAGAGTCTGTTGGACAGGAAGTTAGTTGGTTATTTCCATCTGCAAAGTAGTTTCACAGCGAAATAAATCTACAGCGGGCCAGCTGGGATCCACAGGACTTTGTTTTGTTCTTGATCGACAGTTGTCATAATCTGAGTGCAAATGCTTGAGAGGGCTCCTCCCTGGACAATGCCTGGAGAAAAAGACACAACCCCCCCACAAATGAGACTGGAACAAACAGTTATGACTAATTATGAAGAGCGGTCTTCTGCATTTTTCTGCGAAGTGTTTATCAGCAGATCAGAATTAATCTACCCAATTCAATATTTGCCAGATGCATGACTCTATTAATACAAGAAAAAGAATAAACAGAGCAAAGAGGTCAAGCATTCGATATACAGTTTCTTCTGCTAGCTCTTAAAACAGGCCAGGGAAGTCGCAGAACTGACGGCTATAATCAACTAAGACAACTGTTTTGTTAGAGGCCTCCATGTACTATTTTCAGAGGCATCAGGTGGCAAAGTTTAAGTCTAAAGATGGTCAGAACCTGCTATAATAAACCTTCTCTGTTCAGCATGTGGTGTTAAGAGTTTTATATTTACGTGGTAATATACATAGAGACTAAAGCTGTAGCAACTAGACACTATTTACAAATATTAGAAGTAAATTATGAGGCAGCTCACAGATCGTTGAGCTAAATAAAACAGCGGCAGTTCCCGCTCCAATTCTTATTGTCAACTACATTTAAGGAACAAAAGGCCAGCAGCAAGCAACTCCTGGAAATCAATTCAAAAGATAAATGGACATCTTGCATTCTACCCTTGCTAAACATAACAGTCATAAAAAGTAAAATGCCAACACTGACACAGGAGAGGAAAACGTATTAGTTTTAAGACTTAAAAAGTGAGGAACCTCATGACTTGAGAAATGTGTCAGCAAAGACTCTGGCCTCAGTTACTGCTAACGCTGGAAAAACATGGAAAATCTTGAAACGTTTAAGGTATAATTTCCATTTTTGAAAAGAGAGAATTTGATCTCACAAAATATTACTTGACTCTGCAGTACATACTACAGTTAATGATCTCAGGTGGGTTTGGACACAGAACACAGTAACCATCAAGGTCTGTGAAAACTGACAAACAGCAGTGAGGAAGTGATTCAGATCACACGCCGTGCTCACAACTCACTACAGGAAACAAAGCCAACGTGAAAGAGTCATTAGTCAAAAAATGTACTTCATGAAGCAGCCACAGAGCTCAGGTCTGTCATACAGCTTCATGAGGAAGGTACTACGTCCAACATGCCTATCTACAGGCTTATTTTATGCACGACATTATAATTTCAACAAGTTTAAATGTCAATGAAGTTTCAACACCCATTCTCTTGAACTACCACCACCTGGAAATGTTGATGACAGCTGGAGTCCACTGTACTTGGCACTAACAGAGGGAGGTCCCGCTCACAGGGCATGTTGAGAAGATACACAGAGCACTCTCTTGGACTGAGTGCTACTTTCACTATCAGGGTGAAATTGAAATGCAACAAATGACTTAACAAGGTGCAGAATATAACATGGGGTGACGCAACCTGGCCATGTGCACGTGAAGGCTTAGCATGTACCATTCCAATTAACATTTGTATGGCTATTACATACCAGGCAACTGACTTTGTTGAGAATGTGCAGCTTCTCTCGGGATGCGCTGAGACAGCTCTACACTAAATACATCCCCCTTCCCTCCCCTGCGCTTGGCAGGTATGCCTCAAAATATTTCTGTAAGAATCCCATTGTTCTGTGGATGAAAAGGTGAGGTTTGGCTGGTTTAGCGGTATTTGGGGGGGTTTGTTTTGTTTTTTTCTTTTTAAGTTTTGTTGCTATTCGCATCCGGATAGCTAAAATTTTATCCCCACTCTTTTGAATGTGTGTGGAACCACATGAAAATATACTCTGAAATAAGCAGAGACAGTCTTGAAATACAGTTTTCTTTCTCGGGTAAAAATACAGTACTTACTATCTTGAGGTTTTCTGTCCTGGTAAAATAAAACACCAGACCATGAATTTGCCAAAAATGAAGGCAGAATAAAAAAAAACAGCTCTTTGAAGGAACACAGAATCTTTTGGATTACAGTGTAAATGGATTAAGTTGCCACTGTGTTCCTACTGAAATGTTAATTAAATACTAACCTGTAAAGTACTTGCTGTACTCTTGTTCTATTTTTTGAGCTGTCTCAAACTGTTCTTTGGAATGTTTTTGTGTAACTTTGTCCCTCAGGAAGATTGGGTCTTTTTGCTCTCTGCAAAAAAAAGAAAAAAAAAAAGAAAAAAATATGTATAAGAGTATTTTTATTTTTTTTTTAATGGACTCGAAATGATTACCTCCAGTTGGGTGCAAGTGAAAGGCTAATTAATTTGCAAGCATAATTTTGTGCATAGAGTGCCATCTACTGTGTTTCAGCAGTATCAGCATAGTCATCAGGATCATTTCAGTGCTAACAAATTTATCTGCTATCAGACTAAGACAGTATTCCTTTAAAGTCTCAGAGACTTGGAGGTAGTTGAGGGGGGGAAAAAAAAAAATTTTTTTTCCAGTTCATGTGAATTGGATGGTGATCTCATATACATTCCAATACTCCCTACACAAAGCTGGGCTCAAGTACTGGTTATTTAAGGGCTTAAAATATCAAACAATGAGCGAAATAGAGTATTATAGAGACATAGTATAACACAGACACATTTTTGAGATTACTACTTTTCTTTTATACAAGTTGTTGGAAATAAAATAAGAAAAACTTATGGAGAAATACGAGTAGCGAAAAATAAAAACTTAATTCTGATCAAGGCTTGCAACACTCTCCTTCAAATCTGACTTGGGCTCCCAAGTAGGGGATTCTGTTTAAAAGGAAGCAGAATTTATAATCAACTAGTAAGGTCATATAGATAAGTACTGAAACAATATAAGCACAGTTTCTTATAGGATTGAGAAAAGAAGCACAGTATTATTTTATAAATAAATAAAAAATCACTACTGAATTAACCTATCACTGGTGTGTAGCATTTCAGAGAATGCCAACAGAACCTGTGCTATATCAAAAAGGTTGTCTGGAAAAACCTTTGGTGCTCAGGCAGAGACAATGTGTTACTGCATCTTATTTTGATGACTACTAGAAATCCTTGCTCGTCTAGTTCAATCGCTCTCTGTCACTTCCCAAAAAAAGGGCAATAGCTGTAATGGTCACCATTCCATTTCCAATGGGACTCATGACATGACAGTCCATTTATCATTCCAGTGCATGATTCTAGAGTGGAGATCAAATACACCACGTTGCTTTATGTCTTGCTTCTACTTCAAAGTGGTGTTATTTATCCTATTTATCAAATAGTCATCAAATTTACCTATAGATCAAGAATATACCAAGTCTTCAACTTTCAAAATGAAGATAGCACCAGTGTAAGATCTCGCAACGATACTGTTTCTTAATACTTATGTTGGGAGATTATGTCACTTCTTGCCAAATCAATCTATCAAAACGTGTGCAGGTTTACTCAAACATTAGGGGAGGGACTGGGGTATGCAAGTCCCGTGTTTGGTTCCTGGCTACATTTGAGCAGGAAATTCCCAATTACTGAAAGAGCACAGCTCGAGAAGACCACAGTATGTACAGTTCATGGCAAAGAGGGACTTCCCTTGCTGTTTTCACTGGAGAATGAAGGTGGGAAAGCTGAGGTTACGAATCATTTGGCACTGCATTCACACACTTGGACCCGCCGAGAAGATGAATAGCTCTTTGTCATGGCCACCACCTAATCCTCAGTGGATCTCACCCATATCTGTCTTACGGGTTAATACAAAGGTGAACAGGAAAGATCCCAGTGCCTCCTGGAGTACATACAGTTTAGTCTACATTGTTTGATTTCTTTGAAAAATTCACTCAATTGTCATGCAACCAAAAAGGAAATTGATACCGTTTACCTCACAGCGCTTTTTATGAGGACTAATTTCCACATTTTAAAGAGATGTAAGATGACTAGGATGAAAGAAACAATAAAGGTAACAAGTTTATTTTAAGCTAAAATACACATCCCTGAACTATACCCCTCACAGACTTACTTGATTTGTTTAGCATTTTTGTAGCGAATAAAAATTACAATAGGGTAGATATGAACACTGTGGAGCCGTTCGATGGCATGAGGAGCGATGTCAAGCAGACAATGACAATCCTAAGATCAAATGTAAATGCAAAACACTCATTCAGTTAAAGAGCACAAGCACACATGCAAATTCCCCATTTCTTCCCCTACTTAAACCATAGCAACCCAACAGAATTTTCCTACGCATTTAGGGGCTACTGAGCCATTTTTACCCAAAGGATTTATAACAAAAGACAGAAGATGAAAAACTGCAAGAAATTCCATTCATAGTACCAAAAGCATGAATTGATAGAAATAAAAGTATCTGAAGAACTAATGAAATGAAAACTCAGATTGAAATATTTGCAATAACATTTTTCCAAATTTAAATATTCATATTCATTTTCTCTTTCAGAAGTAATAAGCAAACACAAGACTTTTTGTGTTTGACAGAAAAGTACAAGCAATGTACAGATTTTAATCAACATCTGTCTCCAGGATTATTATGATGTTTACATTCTATATGACTGCATTAAATGAAATAGTTAAATAACCTAAATCCACATTTGGGAGGATAGAGGGTGGAAACTATGGAGTCTGAGAAAATAATTTCTAACTTTATTTAATAATGCTGTAAAATAATATGGACATGCTTAGTTTCTAGAAAGGTAAACTTGCATAAAATAATCTTTAAACAGTTACATGCCAAAGTGAGGTCACTTATTGTACTCAGTGGCCTCGAGAACAATTCTCTGAATGCCTTAAAGGAGGATAACCTTAAAGGAGGACAACTCTAAGATAATTTCCAACCCCCCAACACAGCATTGCAAATGGTACAAAGAACTACAGCATTACAAGTGACTCACCTTTTCTGTGATCTCTTTTATTGAAGCTACAGTTGTCACATCAAAATGTCCACTCCTCCGTTTGTAATCGATAAACAGACAATCCTTCACACCCCGCTCAATGGCTTGTTGGGAAGCTTTCATAACCTCTGTTTCATAGAACCACAAGAGATCCACTGTCATTACTACTCCCTAGGTATAGAACATGGCTAACAAAACAGTGCCTGCAAATGCAAATTCTTGGGGTTTTTCTCCATGTTTGTGCTACCATTTAGTTCACTTATATAGATGTTACTGGCAAGAAGAAATTGGTTATATTTGCATACTTACCAAGAGGACATCTACAAAATTTTCCAGGGGATTCTTTGACCAACATGTCTTTCACAGCATCAAGTAAAGGTCCTAGAATAAGGACAGGCCTAGGAGAGGTACAGTCCACTTTCTGTACACGCTGATATGCCAGACTTGCAGAATCTATATACACAGAAGATTTATTTATAAAAGTATAAATTATTTTCATGGCATTCCTCAGATAAGCAGAAGCACCCTAACAATAATTATGAAAACAACTCCCTTGCAAGAGATAAGGGCCTTGACAAGAACAAAAAGCCCTCACTAGCTATTATTGCTATTTCCTCCACATGACAGCTTAAAATAGACATTTTTTTCTAATTGAACCTGGTGCTTCTCCTCCCTGCCCTCACCCAAATTTTAAAACAAATCATTCCTATTTTATCCTAAAAGTGTAAACAAGACACAGCATTTGGTTCCTTTGGATTGGCTTGTTGAGCTCTGCCAAGGAAGTAATCATTGTAACCAACAAGATTTTTGTAGAGAAATGAAGAAACTGAAGTGAAGATTTTTGAGTGGTGCCCAAGAAGTCTGTCTAGACTAAGCAACCTGGACAGAAATTGAATAGTTTAAAGGAAGATCAAAACCAGGCATCAAAAAGCAATCTTCCTCTGCAAATGAAATATTAATACTAATAGGTCTAGGAATAAACTACCAAAAAAAATTGATTTGAAATACTCTGGCTTGTTATATAATACCAAAAAAACCTGTAATTAAAAGTAATGTATGTGATAGAACACATGATCATTATTTGTATTCAGACCAACCAGAAGGCAACATTACTCATTGTGTCATGCTGCAGCTGTTTAAAAATGAAAGAGGAGGAAAGGGAACCCCCTCCCAGGAATAACAAAGGTACTTGCCATCCAAGAAAGGAATTGAGTCTGTACTGATTGTATCAAGAGCCAGTAAATCCTTTCCATCTTTGGAACCACTTCGCTTGTGTTTATGCTTTCTTCTGAAGAATGACCTCCGTGCTGCTGCTGATAATGTCTTAGACGAACTGTTTTCATCTTTAGCCTCAGACATGCTGTGTCTCCTGTAGAATTCCTGATCCATCCTATAATGAAACAGACTAAATGGTTGGTATTTAAACTTGTATTTTATAATTTTTTCAACAAACAATATCACCATTGCTCCTGGAACACACTGGAAATGCTTGTCTCAAGCCTTAGCCTTGTATCTTCATGATGGAAAATTAGTCAGAAACAAATGTTAATATAAATGAAATAATAAGCATCAGAAGACCTCACACCACCATCATTTCCTCAAGATTCTTATAATATTGTCATGGTTTTTGCTGGGACAGAGTTGACGTTCTTACTAACAATTGGTATAGAGCTATGTTTTAGATTTGGGATGAGAATGGTGTTGATAGCACATTGGTGGGTTTGGTTGTCCGCCCCTCACACCTCCCTGCTAGCGAGTAGGCTGGAAGAGCACAAAAAGTTGTCAGGAGACACAGCTGGGACAGCTGACCCCAACTGAGCAAAGGAATATCCTATACCATGACATCATGCTCTGTATATATAAAGCTGGGGGAAGAAGAAGGAAGGGGGAGATGCTCAAAGTGATGCTGTTTTGTATTCCCAAGTAATCATTATGTGTGATGGAGCCCTGTGTTGCTGAACACCTACCTGCCAATGGGAACCAGTGAATGAATTCCTTGTTTTGCTTTGCTTGCACACATGGCTTTTGCTTTACTTATTAAACTGTTGTTATCTCAACCTATGACTTTTCTCACTTTTACTCTTCTGATTCTCTCCCCCATCCCAGCAAGGTGAGAGCGAGTGGCTGCATGGTGCTTAGTTGCCAGCTGGGATTAAACCACAATAGTCCTGCTTGGTACCCAATGTGGGGCATGACGGGTTGAGAGAATGACAAACCTGATCAAAGCACATTAGAACAAAATTGTCATACGCATTTGTTGTACTGGGTTGACAGCCACAATGTTTCTCTCGGGGTTGTGTTCTGTCATACCTTACCCTGCTGTATGTGCTCCCTGTTGTGCTCCCATCCCTGTGAAATGGGTCAAGATTCTCATTTTGCTGTGCTTTGTAGTGCAGGCTTACGATATGATGAAATGGTGTGTGCTGTGGCTGTACTTGTTAATGATTAAGAGCGATGAACAAGGTGAAAAGGCAGCGGCTGTTTCATCTCCGTACTTCGGGAGCCGTCTAGTGGAAACTTTTAGCAATCACACTTTTTACCTTTCTTCCTTGAAGAACTAATCTGTGGGGGGAGACGCTTTCTTTCACCTCCCTCTTCTCCTCCAGGCAAGGGATGCTCAAACCAGCATGTTTCTATTGCTAGGTGCTTCATTGCTTCTGAATGTGTTTCAGGTCTTGCTTAGGGGTAAACCATGACAAATATAAATAGCAGCAAGGCACAGAGGGCGACTGCTCTGACAGGCAGGGCAAAATCCTCCAAGGCAGAAGCAGTAGCACGCACCTAATTGCCTGTAAAGTCAACCTCGCACAGAAGGGAAGATCCCATTCTTTCTATGAACCTGCATGTTATATTCATCCTTACAAATAACTTATTAGCAATCCAAAGTGACAGTTTTATTTTATATGAGCACAAATATTTTGGCCACATAACACATCTAAAATGTAGTTGGTTTTACTGTCTGTCTTCCAGTAACAAGCTTATCAATGACGTTTATGGGTCTGTATGTATATATTGTGCTTCCATACATTCCACGTCGTACCATTGTCCCACTGTCAGGATGAATTTTGAGTTATGACATGGAGAGAAGACTGTTAGAAGAAAAGGAAACCAGAAAACCAGTAATCTTAAAATGAAAAAATATTTTAAGCACTGAGTGATAACTAATGTGATTTCAGTAACAAGGTAAAAAATTTAGTTCCTGCATACTCCTCTTAGCTGATCTATCAACTTTAAAGGACTATAGTGGATAGAGTCCTACAATAACTCTGGATTTACTCTAAATGTAATACAATTACATGCTCTAGGCAATCCTGCTTCAGCAGAGGAGTTGGACTAGATGATCTCTATGGTCCCTTGCAACTCTAAAAAAATTCAGTGAAATTCGGTGAAATAACTAAATAACTAGTAACTAAATAACACAGATAACTAAACCCACTGATGCTTCCCAAGAATGACTGTGATAACCTTGTATTCAAGGATATTTTTGCTGTGGTTACTGTCACTTTTGTTATTGAATTATCTAATCGCAACACTGATCTATGTATCATTTCCATTTCTAGCTTACTGTTTAGTAGTATTGAAAGGAACTTGATAGAGCAATATATTTAATTCAACGTTATTAAGATATGCTGTCCCTAAAACGACATATCTAAGAGTTAGTATCTCCTGGAAAAAAAAGAAGCAAACAAGTCTTTTATACCACTTCTCACTAGTCAGACTTCTAAAGACTGTAAGATAAATAGCTTAACTGAGATCACTCACATGTATTTACTTGGAATCTGTCCTCTTTCCAGCTTTTGAGCGTTCTCATCAAGCTGCCAAGCCATCCAGCAACCAAAGTTTCCCTGTGGCAGAGTGTCATCAACATACAAAATATCATCCTTCTTAAAGCTTAAATCCTGTTCCACCTCTGCCAGACGGTCATAAAGTGCTCTGGAAAGGAAGACATAAATAGGCTCTGCAAATCATCTCCATCAACTCAAGGGAAGAACATGCATACTTCAAAAAAAAGTTAACAGATTAGTGGCACACATCACATTTCAAGAGCACACAAGTTTACAGCAAAACATGCAGATTTCTTATGCTCTAGATTGTGTACTTGCTGTCAGAGACTAGCTGGATAAATTAGCAAACTTTGAATTTAAGATTGTGGTAAGACTGATGTACTATCTCTCTCATGATGGCCAGTATATTATCCTAACAGCATTATGCTGTCATTACCGGTCACGCTCAAATACCTGATATAGAATCCATCTCCAGGAAGCTCTTTTATCTTATTAAACTCTTCTATTCTGTATTGAGTCTTTATTTTGATGTTTTCTCCAGGCTTCAACATTTCAAGATAAGCTTCCTCAGCTGTTTTATTTCGCATATCAATGGACCCATACTGCAAAACACAGAAACCCTTAGGTGTGAATTTGTATCTTAACAGGCAATAGAACTAGGTGAGTTAGAAAAACATGCAAAATGACTTTGTTTTTCCCACTGGCAGGCTTGATATACAAGTAAATCTTGCCACTTAACTCTAATACAGTTTGTACCTTAAGATGCCTAGCAGGAGATTGAGATATGGGGGTGGAAAACAAAATACGCAAGTGAACACAGTAGACACGCACCATGAAAGTAAGTCTGCACTTCTTTAAATAGTTTTCAAAGTGTAAGCTGAGAATCATAAAATTCACACTGGAAAGAATTTACTACTTTTAGGGAAAGCAAGTGGTCTGAGGGAAGTCAGAAACACAATTACAAAGCAAAATCTCCATCTGGATACTAGAGGCACAACAGGAGAGTCTCAGTACTCCGTCTCAATACTCAGTTGTACCTGAAAAACTCAAACACATGTGTTTACCACCTTAACAGTCCTGCCAAGTAGATAAATAGTCTCATTTCAGATATAAAAAGCAGAGTCAAAGACATATTACACGGTTTCCCTAAACTCTCATTAGAATTTCATAGTGATAAGATCAAGAATGTTCCCTGTTTTGCAATATCTTCCATATCCTTGCCTTTCTCCTACATACAGTTATTGGATTCAAGGCTTCCTACTTAGATGAGGAGAGCAGGTGTTCGTAATTCCAAGCAGACATATATTAGTCCTTCAAACTTGTGGGCAACTTCTGCTCTCAACAGTGATAGTTCTCCAGGTCCACATCATCCAGCTCTTCATGTGTCACAGTCAGAATAAAGGTTATGCATTCTCACCATTTTTATTTGGGTTGTGTGGCATGAACTCAAGATTCAACACACACCCCGCATCGTGAGACAGCATAATTCTTTGCACAACTCCCTCTTTATATCATCCTAGACATTTTTTAAGTATGCTGTATTTTCTTATTAGCTTACCTCAAGTATCATGTCACCCAAGACTAGTCCATCAGGTCCTTTTGCTGGGCTATCATCATCTACATCTGAGACAAATATTCCATAGAGGTTTCCACCACATATCTGGATCCCAAGATCCACTTGGGATTTTTTAACAACAACAGTTCTAGGTTCTGGGGTCCTTTTGTTTGTGTCCACAGGGCCCCTTTTGAGAGGGAGAGATAACACACACACTTCAATTTAACAACTTGCATTACATACAATCAATTAGCCATCCAAAGAATATATGTTTAGATAATTAGTATTCAAGATAGAAGACTGTATCTGTAGGTGACCTAAGACAAACATCATGTTCCTAGCAGACCTTCTTAACTGAATCAATCTTCTAGTAAACTTTCTTCAGTCCTTGCAGAGCCCATCTTTCAAAAACATTCTGAAAACATGTACTTTTATCCCAGGATCCACTTAATTTGACTGATCACTTCTTTCAAGCAAACGCAGCGTTCACAAAAGTACACTTGTTTCTAAATACCCTTCACATCTACCCTGACCTTTTGTTTTCATTAAGGCAAAAATTTTACTCTTAATACCTTAAGGAATTCCGGGGACTTGTAGTTGGCGTAGTTTGTTTGGATGGGGGTGTCATTGTTCCTTCATCCTGTTCACTCACAGTATCGATTACGGAATGATTGTCAGGCGTTGCAGCTCCACTGCCTTGAGGGGTAGAATGATTACTCACAGGTTCTAGGCGAGAACTATGAGGGGAAAAAAAAAAAAAAAAAGAATAAAAGAGTTAGTGTTTCACCAATGCCAAATATTTTCCACACAAAGTTTTTAATTTGGCTGTAGATCAAGTTTAAAGTAACTAAAAAGCCCAACACAGCATGCCAAATAACATATGTTCACCATAAGTCTAAGAGAAAGATAAAGTTCTGTTTTGAAGTGTGATCATTCATTAAAATGTGGTGGATAATTTCACTAGGTCATATGCCTTCTCTAATTAGTTTCTGGAAACTTCAATTATAAAAAAAAGTTAAAACCCATTTGAAGTACTAGAATCTCTTAATCCTAGGAAGAGGTCATCTTTGGCTGTAGTTTAACGTATCTAAGGATTATGCCCAAATAAGAAAAAAAATATAGAAGGTGCATCAAGCATTTTTCTTTTCTTTTTGACAAGCATGTATTCACACATTACTTTCTAAGCAATCACACTTCTTATAAGCACAAAAA
Organism: Limnodromus scolopaceus; assembly: GCA_028565335.1. Taxonomy (NCBI): domain Eukaryota; kingdom Metazoa; phylum Chordata; class Aves; order Charadriiformes; family Scolopacidae; genus Limnodromus; species Limnodromus scolopaceus. Next base: position 14,525,741 of record JAOXNO010000002.1, on the reverse strand, counting down.
TGCTGATATTTGCAAATAATTACCTGTACAGAAGTTACCTACTAGCTAGATAACTGCATGGACCAGAGAGTAGTTTTTTGAAAGCCTAGCCAGCCTTACCTTGATCGTGAATGATTGCCAAGCTGATACATGTGTGGGTTATACTGAGCCAGAATTGTAATGGTGTCACACTGCTGTCCAATGATTAGCCGAGCCTGTTGCTCTGTAGCATTTCTCAAATTTATTCCATTAAACTACGGAAAAAAATGCACAAATCAAGATGTCAAATTTTCAGATGAAAACTAGCAAAATCATTCTTTCAGTCTCCTAATTAGTTTAATGTCTAAACGCCTTTTTCCACTGAGGTAAACAGCAGGATGGAAATGCTGCTATACAATGATTCCTAGGGTTTACTCCTTGGAAGGAATCACTGTAATTATAAAATATTTGGTAACCTGACTATGAGTTTAAAAAACTTTTTACTACTGAAAGACATATGTATTCTGAGCTGTGTTATGATCTGATGTCCCTTATTTAATATAACTTGGTTCAAATCACAGATCTGAAAAAATTCAGGATTTAAAGATAAATTCAGATCCACAATCCATTCAGGTCTGTTGTAGTATCATCCACACACTGTGCAACAAGATGCTTTAACATATACAAGCATGAACAGAGCAGCTTGCTCCTCCACATATTTATCCAATATGGTAGGCAAAACCATGACTGTAGCTAATCTACAAGCCTACCCGAGTATTCTTTGAGCTAGGTACCTCAGGTAATGATATGACACAGCAACAGCAGCATGAAACTCTCTACAAGCCAGCTGCTTGAATATTTACTCACCTTATCAGGCAGAGTATGGTGTTGGGACTATATTGTTTTAAGTACCAAAACTAGCTAGCTTAAAATTTAATTTTATCTATATAAGATGCAGATCTACCATCAAAAGACATTATTTTATGACAAAACCTGATAAAAGGTCACAACAATCACATTTACTAGAACATTACAATACAGAGTACCCTTTGCTGCACCTCACAGCACACAAGCTTTCACAAGATACTAATTTGGGGAAGGCAGTTCTGGCTGGATTCATAGGAACTGATTCATTAAGCCATAGGAATAGTAAGCAAACAATTACCTCTAGTAACTGATCACCATACTCAAGGCCAGCTTGATGGGCAATGCTCCCACCTGTTACTTTAGAGACAAATATTCCACCATTTTCTCCGCTCACAATGGAAATCCCTAGTGGCTCAGAACCCTTCTGCACTTTAACATGACGTGGCTCTTCCATGTAGGGCCTTTTAGAGGAGATAGTTAAAACTGATTTGGACAAAATTGCACTTGAACCATCACAATGTCAAAGTTACATGCAATACTTTATGTCTGTCTGAACTGTAATAATACAATAGGTTTAAACAGTTACTTTAAAAAAAAAAATCCTGTCAATTGTCTTAAATGCATTCCTTTAACACCATGCAACGTACAGTGGCAGAAGTAAATGTATACCATGTACATGACTGCTTTAAAACAATACAGTAAGTATGAATTATAAATAGCACGATGGTGAAGCTGGTAGGAAAGAAGCTTCCAGATGCATATTATATAAAAGTAATTGAACCACTGTATATAATATGTCATTTACAAACCATATTCCGGAAAGCTATGTTACAAATATAAATGCTGGGAGTCTTTATTGCTAGTGAAAATAAACATCATAAATAATGTGGTGGTAAACCAAAGGACAACAACGCACAAACATCAGACTTCATATTTGTATGCAGGGAAACATAAATTAGTAATGAAAATTAAGCAGTTGCAAACTCAAGCCATTAAGACAGCAGTTTGCATGGTAGCATTACAATTACCATGCAAATTCTCCTCAGGGCAATTATCCAAACATGTAAAATAGCACAAAGTGCGCGATACTGCTTGAGAAGGACAACCTTATATCAGGCCAACCTCAAACTCCTTAGTGATGAGAACCTAGGCCTAGGAGCCACAGGGATTCTCAGAAAAGACCTATTACGGAACAGATATCTGAAAGATGTAGAAGATTTGAGAAGAAAAGAACACTTAGAAAAAGACACACAGTAGTAAGACACTAGTAAGTATAACAAGAGACTGGCTTATACAAAAGAAAACCCTGACACATTCCCCTGTCCTCCCCCCATAGTTAGGATGTCTCCACCTGTACAAACAGGGATGGTCCCTTCGTGGTGTATATAAACAAAGAGTAGCCTCCTAAAAAGTGCTGCTTTGTATTACTCTGAACTTAATAATGTCTCCACAGCAAAAGGCTTCATTAGATATTAACAGTTGAGCTTGTTCTGAATTAATCATCTCGGGTACTAGGTGTGGTGTATTTTTTGTTTTAATTGCGTTTTCCTACACTTGACACGCATTAATTTGAATGTTTCATTTTCTAACACTTAATTATCATATAACTATTCCCTAAATTGTGCCAACTGCTTAAACTATTTTAATTGTGCTGTTCAGAGACCAGATGAGTTAACCGGACTTTACTCGCTGCTACTAAATGTGAGCCAGACTGAGGGAAGGTATTTTTGGAAAGACTTGGGGCTGTGGGCAGAGGGAAGAGGACATCCTTTCATAATTCAAGCTTATTGCCAAAGTCTTCTAGGTAACTATTTGGTAGCCTTCTGCAGCAAGGGCATAATAGCTTGCCAGCTTATTAACGCATAAAAGCTAAGAACTGGAATATGAACGAAGCTCTGGAACACAGTAATCTTCTAACATCAACATCACTGTTAGAGGTCGCACCCTCAGAGCTTGGCTATCAATGAAATGAAGATGAAGTAGGTTTACTACCATCAAACTTAAACTGAAGTCCACATTGTTTGCATGGAGCATATCTTAACTAAACTGTGCTAACTCCCAGAAAATGGCAATTTATGAACTTTTTTTTTTTTAACTCATTATGAGCATATAAACAATGATGTTATATGAAGCTTCTTAAAATCATACAATTGATCAAGGTATACTACCTCATCAAAAACTAAAATTACATCTTTCTAAACTTTACTGATTGTACCTTTCTTCTTTCTATCTACCACATGCATTTTTAAATTTGTTTGGTTTGTTTTGGATTGGAATAAGAAAGAATCAAACGCATACAAATTGCACAGGATCACAGAATTCCAGTAAATACAAAATGAAAGGTAACCAGTAATGCATGTAGTAGAGAATCAACAACAAAGTATAACAGAATTATAACATCAAAAAGGTGTCTTACTTGATAAGCAGTGTTACTAAAATCAAGTGAAGCACACTCTTCTGTAACATTCAGATTGCCTGCCAGAATCACTAAACACTCATTAGAAAAAAGTCTTAATTGATCAGATCTTTTAATTTTCATTAAAGTTAAAATAATCAGAACAAACAGAAACACTGATTTTTATTTTTTTTTTCATCTGTATTATTATTATTATTATTTTTATCTGGGGAAAGGCCAAGTGAGTTTACTTGTATTTTGTTGGGAACAGAAAGAATTATACAACCAAATAACCATTTAAAAATGTTATCTAGGCATCTTCAAACCTCTTCTTAGGATAGACTTAAATTAGCCACTTTCCTAAATTAAGAACTGTTTGCATTTGTTACTTTTTTGTTTTGTTTTGCTTTTAAAAAACAAAACAACAAACCTCAGAATTATATTCCTTTTAGAAAGTCAATTCAGACTATGGTTTACACATATGCACAGCACGAGTGAAGGGGCTGGAACCTGACTGTACTTCAACTGTATGATCAGCGTTAACAGAAATTGTTATTTCCCAGAGATCAAAACATGTATCTTGTGCTCAGAGATAAAAAGTTATAGGGGTGTCAAAAATCTAGCTTAATCAGCTGAACGTTATACATCATTAGCCACGTGAAAGAGGAAAGAAATTCTGACTTTGAATTTGCAAGTGACAATTAGAAGAACATTTATATGAGAACACAAATTGAGTACATGTAGTACAAGTCACACTGAAGTAAGAAAGAATGAAAGTTCACAAAAACCTTTTTAACATTCCCTTTCGAAGTAACATTGTCCTTTGTGCGCAATATACATTCTATAGTTACTACAATAACTTAGTTACCGATTCTTTAAACGAGACAAAAGTTTCATGTAGCATTTTATGAATAACTTTTTATTACTACCAGAAAACTTAGAATACAGAATATCCTTATTACTTAATTATTCACATTTTTATGGTCAGTTATTTTACATAAATCAAGAAATACAAAGGAGTCTTGAAGTCCACATAGATGAAATCTATTCCAACACATCATAGCTCCTTTCTTTACACTGCCAGAATGGCATTCAGCTGCCTTACTACAAATAAAAGCCTGATTCAGATTTGTGTCTTGCTGTTCAATGCTTTGAATTCATGCAAACTTTCTCATATAGTCAGTCTAGCCAGATCATGATAAAATGAAATCAGATGTCCAGGACTGACACCATAAGCAACACATCTTGAAAATATTCATAATGAAATATAGGAAGTCGTTAAAACACAAAGCTTATGTTTTTAAGAAAGCTGTCATACCGAGTTCAAATTCTGCAAGCAGCTACACATATACTTTATGCTATGGCTAGCAGCGGTCCAGATGCAGCCAAAGGGATCAGTCACAGTGGTAAAACTGCATCTGTACATATGGATATGTTCTTGCACAGCTATGCCCTCAATTTTTCATGTTATCTGGCTAAATTGAATCAAGGCACAGTGGTTAGAGCTCATATTCTACAATGCTAAGGCACCTGATATTTAGCTATCAGATGTCACTAGGTTTTCATTTTATTTAGTGTTACAGAACAAGCACCTGAGGTAGTTCAGCTGAAGGGGTTTATTCCAATTTAGACCACTCTTATTTAGCATGGCCATTAAGCTAGCATGGAAGAAATAAAACCCTATGAAATTCCTTCATTTTCTAAACTGAAGAATCTAGTCTTCAGCTTTGAAGAAAAAATACCACAGAGACCTCTTCGATATTTTGTGAAGAAAATAAGAACAGATGAGATGCACCTCTGCGTCTACGTATTTGTCATTTGAATTAAATGTTCACCTTCCTTCAGTCCAATAAACAAAAGTACAAAATTTCCTCAGACATGTCTGTATTAAAAGCAATAAAGTGGGGACCTTACCTATCTTTTCTACGTTCTCCAATAGATACTGGGCTAATAGAAATCCTAGGTAATGTAGAAAGGGAGTTCTGAGACTGGCTGCTGGCGAAGGAGGATGTTTCCAAGTTAAGAGGCGACTGTGGAGGAGTTATCAAGCTGGGACTGCTACATTCAGAGTGTGACAAGGAGCCTATGGAAAATCAACAGTTGAGTTTTAGTATCCTGCATCCACACAGACATAGTAAAGAACACCATAAACACCTGAGACAAGAAAGAGGACCCACTGTTCACCACGTAAGGAGCTTCAGGAGAGCAGGTAACCGCTTTCAGGGAGTGCAAACTTACTGTACTTAATGACTGCACGCCAAATCTGTCCTCTCTAAGTGTGCACACAACTCCTGTCTTTCTCAACAAGTAGAGGAGGTTGCAGACAAGCTACACCATATGCATGTCTGCAAACACTTAGCAATGTAAAGTTAAAGAAAAATAATAAAAATCAGGGAAGGAGAAGTAAAATAAAAAAAATCTAATATATAGGTTTATTTTCAAATTAAATATTTATGTATAGACTTTTCCTTCAGGTATGAGATACCTTATGAAACACCTGAAACACCAACAAAAGCCCAGCATGAATCGTTCTGAGAGACAGGAAAGCTCTGCAATTTCAAACAAGCTTGATGTGACTCTGTTTGCGTCTCTTCCCTGGTTGTACCCTCTCTGAGTAACGACTGAACCAGTGCCCTGACAGAAACATTCAGTTTGCTTCCTCTGAAAAAGCTACAGAAAATAAATCTCAAATTATTAATCACAAATGAAAGCCGTCTGTAATAATTATATTTGCCAAGTTCAGAAAAGCACTGCATACAATCCATTGAGGCTAGAGAACATTTGAGTTATGACAGCAGTGAAGAGTTGCTTTTCACTGTCATCAGTCTCTGAATTCTACAGCCCTCCAGCACTCCAACTGGTATGTGTACCATGTCTTTAAATATCCTCCACCAAGCAATTCTGAGTGAAGGACTAAAATATTTCCACTGCATTTTCAAAATATAATTTACAGTCAGCAATATCCAAAATAATATACTTAAATAATCATCTCACTGTTAAAAACTTTTGAGACATCATTCTGTAAGAAAACTACACCTGTAAACAGCAATGTTTATTCTTACTATTTTTGTGCACTTTTTCTTTAGTGTGCCACATCCTAGAGACAACTAAGAGAAAAATCAACATTCATTAGAAAGTTGGGGTTTTTTTACCTTTCTGTGTCAAAATGAAAATTTTTTAACCTTAATAAATTGTCATATCTAGATTTTGGCGCAACCTGATTTAACAACTGCAAAGAGTCTGGATTGGTAATACTGAAAATAGTACAAATAAAATTGCTTATGAAATAATTCACCTCTGTCAGACCCCATCATGGACCTTGGGTATCTTGGTGTTAAAGGGATCTTAATTCGTTCTGTTCTGTATTGCAAGTTACTCGAAGAACCTATTTTTACAACAAGAAAACATTACAATGGTAAAAGGCAACTACATTGAACAAAAAAGTACATTTAGATTCTGTTTCTTCAATGAGCATTACAATGGCCTCTGAATTTATGCACAAGGCTTGATGATAACCCTCGCGTATATTGTGGTATATCACATTTCTAGTAAAATGTCTGGATTACACAGCCAGTATAGGCAGAGCACAATGCAATAATACAGTAAATACACACTGGTCACTCTTCTATGAAATGTATTTTTAATATTTTCCATCAAATGAAACTTAACTTGAAGTTGAAATAACACAATTTACATTAGGACATCAGTCATCCTTGATTTTCTGTTCTCCTTTTCTCTTCTCTCCACCTCACTGAACCTCAAAAATACTTAGGCTGCTCCTCCCATCTTTATAAGGGTACTTCCAAACAGTAACAGGCACGGAAAGGAGAATCACTCACACACATACACACAGCATTTTAAAGAGGATGTAGAGAATGAATTAAACACACCTACTTCCAGGGAACACCTTTCACCATAAAATCACAAAAAATGAAGCAAAGGAACACAGGTTTAGGTTTTGCTAGCTATGACAATCCATAACCCATGTACTTAAGGAATTTTCCATTTATTCTTTGTCCCCAATATATAGGAGTCCCACAAGAAATCAATCAGAAAAGCTAGTTACCAAGTCTTGCACTGGATGGTAATGAATTTGAGCCATGAGATGCTCTTGTACGTGAATTTTCAGAGTAGTCGTTGGAGTGCTTATGACTTAGGTCCAAACTCAGGCGACCTTGGTGCTGGGAACTGCATCAAAAGAAAAGGAGAACAGGGCAGCAGTTAGAACTGGGTAAAGAACCTCAGCAAATAGAAAACTGGCCAACAAAAAATTTTGGTTATCCCTGAGTTACTGAATACAATGAATGCTCATCTCCTTCCCACTGCCCAATTGTCCCATCATTTTATTAATCAAGATAAGCCAGAGGAAAAATAGCTGAGAGTGCTATGGAAAAAAAAATAAAAGGAAGGCTTTATTTGTTTTGGCAAGAACAAGAAAAAAACATTAGTAATTAGCTCATTAAAGAAAATGAATTTCTTTGTCAATATCAGCCAGAGGAGCAGAGGGAAACCTAATCCATCACTTACTGAAAGACTTGAAAACAACTGGCACATCACTTCTACGCAATAATAGTTTTGAGAACGCTGGGTCAAAATGACACACAACAGCAGTGTGTTTCACTCTGCACTGTATAAAACAACTACCAGAAGCAATTTCATCCTAATGAAACAAAAATGTAAGGAGATATAAATTCCAAAACACCTGGGATGCAGATGCTGATGGCATATTTGGCTGGCGACTGATGGGCAATTGCTGGTGTGAACTCTGTGGCTCCAGGCAGTATAGATTGGATTTCTCATGACAGCAGTTACTGCAGGGCACGGGGCTAAGCTTCTCGGTACAGTACCTGCTTAAGATAACAAAAGTACATTCTGATCAACATTATTAGCATATAAACGACAGGCTTTGAATATATTTAAATATTGATATAATAACATATTGTAACATTTGCATGTACGAACATGTATCTATATATAAAAATTACTAGCATACAGATAAACACATTATAACCTGATCTAGTTAAAGATGTCCCTGCCCATTGCATGAGGGTTGGACTTGATGACCTTTAAAGGTCCCCCTCCAACCCAAACTATTCTATGATTCAGCCAAAGGCTATCTGACCAGTTTTCTCTTAAATGAGTTGGTAGCATAGAATATAGTAGCAAAAACTTGTTCACATTTCAAGAGATACAATCATATTGTCAAATGTAAGGTTTGACTTGATTGGGTTATTATGCAAAGATATGATGATAAGATAAAGCTTTTAGTTAGAAATAATACCTTTTAATACTTTTTCTACTACCATTTAAAGAGAGAACAAGAAATGAAAGAAGAGCAAAAGCTTCTTTGATCTGAGCTACTCTTGAGCATGCCTTTACATTCTGAAAACTGATTGGGACAACAGGGTTTGAAGCTGTTCATTGTTTCAGATACACAAGTCATAACATCCTTCATGGTCTCCATTAAGAAGAAAGTCTTCCATAATTTCTAGAACATTCAGGAGTTTGGGGCTTTCCAAAGAATTGAGCGTAAACTCAAAAAAAAAAAAATTAGTATTGTCTTGATTTGAAAATCAAGTTTTGTATGCAGCTGCTACACCAAAGATAACAACCCATCTGGCCACAAGTTTACCAGGTCTGAGTAAACGCTTCTTGATCAGTTCAAAGCAACTAGTGCACGATAACCTGATCAGCTCCTGAAGCACTCCATTTAGTCCGTGCCAATTTAAAACCTGCTAACATGAACCTCAATACCAGCAACTGTTCACAGTGTCTCTCTCACAGTGAGACAACACACTGACCCATTTTCTGTTCTACCTGACTATACTGATTTCTGCGTGAGCTGCTTAAGAGTTGCAGCAGCTTAGTATCTCAAACACATTGGCAATTAATCTGTAATTTAGATTAAGATCACAACCAGTTTGGGCATTCAAGATACTCCAATATGTTGCACTTTCTGAACATCAAATCTTTTTCCTTGGAAGTATTTCAGAAGTTTAGCATCTCAAGCTTGGGACACCTCCATGTACTGTTTACTTTAAAAAATCTTGGAAATCTTACTTGTAGTAAGTAGTAATAAGTGTAGTAGTGTAGGATAGGTTACACCTTGTTCACCCCTAATGTATTCAAAACTCATCTGCACAGAAACTGATGAAACACAAATCCTTCAGCCAGGAGTTGTTCTGTTTCCTTAATAATTCTTAAACAGGTCTCACTTCTTTACAGTCCAAAAGCTAAGCAGATCATGTTCAGATTCCAACAGACCATGGAAACATGTTTTGTGGGTCATGTTTGTTCTGCACATATCACAACCAAGCCCCAATATTGTCCAATACGGACAAGTTCCTTGGGGCATTCCTAAAAAGCACGAGATCTGTCACTCACCTGCTGACATGCTGCCAGCATACAAGGCAGCTGGCACAAAGCCATCGCTGTGCCTAGCAGACCGTTTTGGGGAATACGGTGCCCATTCCTGGAGCTCTGGAGACAGATGTTCCTCACTAGCTGGAGCATACTTCTGCACCTACAAAAACATAGCAATTTGATTAACGTAAGCTGGAGATTCAGAAGAAATAAAGTAGCCAAACTTTGTAGGCAGTAAGCAACTTTAAACTTTGTAGTATCTACTGCAGAACGTGCTCACCACCACAGCGCTTGTTCCACCTTTCATCTTTCAGTGATGCTATTCACTTCTACCCCTTCCTTCTTCCATCTTGCTTGATTATTTCTTTTTATTATTTTGTAATCTTTCTAGGCCAATGTTTGCAACTTAACTGGTATACTTTCTTTCACAATAAAACATCTGGCATTTAGTTAGGTTTCTCCTCTTAAATAGTGCTTTCACAGGACATCTCAACTGTTGTATCAGCCACTATTGCCTGTGTTTCCTAAAGAAGACCTGGCTAACAAGCCAGAAAGTGTATTTTTGGATATGTGCGGAGCAACTTCTCTTAAACAGAACAATTCAGATTTTGGAACCATCACAACTTCTGTTCTGTACATACTGAGTAGACACCAGTGAGCTGAGAAACATCAGAATAGCTCAGTTACCGGCAGAGATGCTGGAGAGATATAAGTTCAAGGCTCAGCATGCAGAGTTTACACACTTGAAACGTACAACACAAAACATGACATTGAAGTATGTAATAAGTGAAAAATAATTACTGAAATGGTACTTACAGTTTTTATGACAGCAGTATTTTAATTAAATGAAGAGTTACTGAGAGCACAAAGACTATAAAATGCAGATGTGCCTTCTTAGAATCAATACTTGATCACCACCACAGGCGTATTAGTAGCATCAAAATTCTCTTAAATTTTTCAACTTATCAAAGTACACAAACTTAACTCTGTATATACACAACTAAGGAAACTGACACCACCCAATACGGCAACAAATTAAACTACACTGCATACTCTATATACGTATTTTTGTTATTATAAACACTGCTTCAGCAATGAATACATGCAGACTGAACACTGCTGTTACGCAGCCTGATGTAGCTGTAGCGCACAAAGATGATTCGACCAGAGAGAAGTTTTCAGAGTGAATTGTGACCACTCTGAGGCAAAAATCACTTCTGCTCTCTAGTTAACAACAACTTTAGAGTTACAAGGTTCTGCCTATTTTCTGGGAGGATGGGGGAGAAATTAAGGAAGATTAAAAGAAAAAAAAAAAAATCATCACAGAACCTTGTCCTAATTTAACCCTAGAAACATAAATTAGTTAATATATCAAATAACCTTAAAACACAGAAATTTCTAATTCTATTACACAGTTTTCTTCTTCACTTCAAACCAACACATATATGATATCTGCAATATCACTTGGGCCATATGTAGAGCCAACTGTAACGTGTCTTTATCAATCCTTTCTGGTCTTTTAAATGGTGAGTGCCAAACCCACCCCCTCTGTTCCAGCTAGCAAATTTCTGACATGTTATTCCCCACCTACACGTGTCCTTGTCACAGTTGGAAATTCTTCACATACTATAGTAATATTACTACAGTTATAACCAGGACAACATATCTGCTCACGACAAGGCACTATAACATTGCATGGGAGTATCAGTGCTAATGGATCAACCTGATGCTCTACGTAAAGCGAACACCTCTTACTCAAATGTGTTCAACAGCTTGATCTTGTTTTGTTATTATATACGTGCCAAAAGCAGACATTAGAATTGTCCTGCCTTCGCTTCTTGTGTTGAAAAACCACAACCATGCTGAAAACACACTTTAAGGTTTCTAATTTTGTGCTTCAATATCCCAAGTTTCTACCTGAAGCGCAGGATTAGGAATGGGCATAGGGGTCATTTTATGCCTCAGTGCAGGAGCCGATTTTGGCCTTGGTCTTTTAATCTCTGGCTCTTCAACTCTTTGAAAGCCGATGTCATCTTCACAGGATTTCCTTGAAGAGAGATGAGTGCAGTCAATACCCTCCTCCCGATAATAATGCCCAGCGTTCCTGCTGCGCCCCTTGAGGGCAGCAGAGTCCTGTTTAAGTGCCAAGGAAACGGGAGCCTGGGCAGTCGCTGGGCTGGTGGGTGGTGATCCAGTTGTTACCGTAGACTCTGATGCAGAGCTTGTCTGCTGTTTATGTTTAAATTTGATAGAGTCACTTCTCTTAGGAGGAGTTGGAGGAGTTGAAGCCACTTCAGCTTTTGATGGCTGAGGTGAATGTCCCGTCACCTGGTTAGGGGACAGGTACTCCAGCTTGGGAGGGGTTGGTGGTCTTTTGAAAGTATCAGGATCAAAGATAGATTTCCTTTGTTTTGGCTTTTTGTACACGGAGAACTTTTCTGTTTCTGTTGCTGAGATATTAACCATGACTTTTGGCCAGGTACCACCACTATGCTTAGGTCCACGTCCTTTGTCAAATGCAGTCTCAACCATCATACAGTCAGCTCCTGTAGGCTCATAAGGCAGCCTCCTGTTGTCCAAGTCAACAGCTCCAAAGCCTTGGTCCCCGTATGTCTCTGGGCTGAACGAGCTGAGACTGTGTTCTGAATTACTGTGGCAACTGTGCACTGTGTTCCTATGAGAGTCTACTCGTAATGTGTTATTGGGGAAAGGTTTACGATCGCAAAATGAACCACTGCCCTGATCACTCTGGTCCTTCTTGCCATCCATGATGTCTGGATTGAAAATGTCAGTCTGCGTTGAGCTGTTGAGTTTCAGATTTCTTTTATTTTGGGTTTGTACCTCTGATGCATGAACCCTACAGTTTGATATTTTTTCTGAATCCTTCAGATTTTCAAATATATTTTGACCACTCCAAGATGAACTCTGAGGAAAAACCTGAAACAAAACAAACCCAAACAAGTTATGACCTTATTATGATGGCTGACTTCTGTTTAGTATGAGGCATATTCTAGCCTCCTTGTTTATCTATCCTTGAATATACACCAACACGTATATAAATATGGTTGGCAATGGTTTAATAAAATCTTGCAGATGCAAAACACAGAACATCAGATAAAATGAAACTTGACAATCTTTTGAAACATTTTCAGAACAATTCCAGAAGGGCAACTCCACATTGTGGCAGAAGCACCGTACTGACAGTGAAGGGACTCGCATTCTACTTTTTCCTCCGTTAAGCGATGCCAGTAAGTCATCTCTCATGGCTCATTTTCCCTTGAACATTTTATCTTTTTACTTTCTTAAAACCTCAAGGTCTCTGAAGCTGGAATTATCATTCACAAAGCCCGTGTGACAGGCCCAGCATAATGGGATTCCAGCCTCAATAAGCAAAACAGAGTAAAATTTTTATGGCAATAAGCCTGAAAAAGAAAGCCTTGTACTTAATCCTCATGACAGCCAGAGTTCAGTTTTCTGCGCAGCTCCCTCCTGACTAAAAGCAAACCTTTCTGCTGTCAGGAGGGAGTTTATCTTTCATGTACAGAACTGCTGAAGCTCTGAAGCAAAAACCAAGAAGAAAGAAGCAATTGTGCTGGAAGTCATTTCATGTGACCAGCAAACAAATGGGAAAGTAGTAAGAATAATAAATAAGTTTCATTTCCTACTAGATGCCACAACAGCTTTACTTTGGAAATAACTGTTGAGTTTACCACCAGTGAAACGCATCCAGACTATCTTATTTTTAGCAGAGACTTTCCCACGATGATATATTCATTTTTTCATATACTCTTCCCCGAAAAGCTAAATAATTCAGTATAACTTGAAGAAAATTCTGAAAATTTAGCTTGTCCTACTCACCTTCATCAGTGACAGGGTAAGGGAATCCCTACAGTTTCGTATCAAAGCTTCACATTCAGTAAGCGACTTATTATCTAGTGCAATGCCATTAATCTAAACACACAAAAAAAACCAAAACGGACATCTGTAAACCAAAGGCAGCAGGCAGGGAGCATCTTTAGGCAGCATCTCCGAGACAAGGAAAACACTAGCTTTGTATGTATACACGACTAAAGTCTAGTTGACCTTGTCCTGTCTTTTCTCATTTTCCACTAAAAACACAAGCTGCTTAACTACGATTTTGCTATTCCTACTAGAGATACAGTGTAACAACACTTGTTTCACTATAATAGCCTCCATGCATTTGTACATGGACAGAAATCACCTGCCATTTCATAGGGGGTCATAAATCAGACAGGTCGTTTGAGGCTGCAAATGCACAGGGAAAAAATTCCCCTGCAAAAGGAAGACAGCTGTGATGTGATAATTAAAAGGCAAGAAACCTTTCATCCAGCCAAGGGATGTCTTTTTGGAACTGACCTTTCCTATTCAGTGTAAAAATCACAAGTATTATTATACGTAAGCCAAGTGTGAACAGTAAGTCAGTGTCCCTGTCAAAAATTCTCATATGAACTAAGTGTAGCAAATAACCTGCACATTATATTAATCACTCAACCTATAAACACATTAATTAATTTACAATAAATATTTAGTAAATATACAAAAAGGTGAAATATAGTGAAAGTAAAATACCGGAAAGTTTAAGATCTTAAGGAGTAGCACCAATGATAACACTTCAAAATAGATGAAAAATAAAGGAGAATGCATTCATAAGACTTACAGCAATTATTCGATCTCCCACAGTAAGGGAACCCTCTTTGGCAGCTGGGCTTCCGGGCACAACAGCAGCAACAAATACTCCATTTTCTAGACTGACTCCACTATCTGAAGTACACAAAATAAACAAGAATTTATTCCTGCAATTCAAATACCTTGCTGAAACAGCATGTCTGAACTGCCTGCACAAGAAAGAAATCAAAGTACCAAAACAACTGTATCGCAGTTTCTGAGAACCCTTTTAAAGAAATAGGAACCCAGTGGGGGGAAATATGGACATATCCCAAAGTTTAATATAATCATACGAAGCTGGGGTGACTGATGGGTTTAACAGTCTGGTTTAAACTCCCAGTAACACTGCAGACAGGCAGCTATGTAGAACTAAGTATTAAAAAAACTGAAAACAAAACCCACCCAAGAACAAAAAAGAAAACCTGTACTTATCGAATAAAGCCATCATCAATATAAGCATTCTTAATTTGCTAAAAACAATTAATGAAAATCCCTATCTAGAAGGTAGTAACACTTTTAGCAGGATTTAAGCAGAGGCTCAGAATGTGCACCTTTACGTCCAGCCATTTTTGGCCGAACAAACGCGTATCATTTATACACAGCCTTTATAACCATTACCTTTATGTCCGGAAACATTGATGTGAAGAGGCGTTATCACTCGCCCACCTAAGGACTTCCTTCTTCGAACCACCATGTTAATAACACCTCCTCCATTTAGAACAGCTTTTATAACTTGTTTTTTATCCTTATTAGTAAGATCTACATCATTTATCTTCAGTAACCAATCATTCACCCTGGCAGACAAACAGAAATAAGCAGGTCCCTGTTACAAGCATACTTAGCTGGGCACAGCACATGAATAACATTCATGAAAAGGGATGCAACAGAGCTGATCTCAATATGCTAATCCTTAATTATCTGGGGTTCTCCACTCCTGAAAAAGCACTAAATAGCAGCTAAATGAAAACCAGGACTTCTAGTTTGTATTTCCCTAGCAAAAGTATATCCTCAAATCAGCAATGACTACCCTTTATTTAAAAGCAACTCTTTGGACAGAGGACACTAAGAACAGGAGAGGGTTTAAAATTATCCCTTGCTCTACTCCATTCCCCCTGCCCTCCCTAATAGCTCACCCTCTCGTCTTTCACGAAATTTAAATAAATAGCTCAAAGTTTGAGGAGACAATAAATGGAGTAGGTGAGAAACAGAGGGGAAAAAAAAGAAGATTCCATATCCTGGTGAGTTTTAAGGGATGAGACAAATAGCGTTTAATTTTTGTAATGTTTTTAGGCATTGGTGCAATGTGTTTTTCCAACCAACGTTAACAGCATACACATGACCAACGATAAAAAAGAACATTAAAAAAATGGGAAAAACTAAAGACAGTTTACAATATGCTCATATTTAGTTTACTATGATCAACAAAAGACAAGTATCTTCCAAAGTCAAACCCCACCTTAATCGACCATCAGCGATACTTCCTTTGTCTACTTTGGTAACGAAGATCCCACAGTCTCCAGGGAGGTATGGTTCATTGACACCTTCTGCCACATCAAACCCAAGTGCTTTCAAGTCCATATCGTCCTAATAAATATTATTAACAAGTGACTCAACCGCTCTGGCAACCACTGTGCCCTGTCTGTTAGCAAAAGACATTACTGCATGTTTGTACTATGCACTTCTATTTACAAGGTACCTGTTTTTGACCAGTTCTTAAGATTTCATAGTTCAATATCTATGTTCCCAATTCCATTAATTATTAGGCATCCTCTAGCATTACAACGATCCTTCTCTCTCTCAGATTAAAGCTGAAATAATGCAGAAGGGGAATTTCCCCAAAGAGGAATAGGAAAGCAGAAGGTCAGGCAAGAAAGCATGCTCAGACATGTATAACCTGTTTTAAGGTTTGGTACCAGATGTGTAAGGAGAGAACAAGGACATGTTCCCCAAGAGCTGGCATTACTTGGGGAAAAAACAACTGTAAAGCCCTAACATCATGGGGAACCATTTTAAACAGATTAGATGATATATACTACCAATTCTGGCCCAAAACAGATGATCTTCTTTCTGAAAAGTTGTACTCATTTTTAACAAATCAGTCACTGAACTAAACAAGGAAATACTAATTTAGTGTGTGCTTTGGTAAATGGCAAGGTCACTGTAAAAAAAAAAAAAATAGTTAAAGAAAATGAATTGGGACCAACTCCTCACAAATATTTTTATTATTGCTATTTTCAGTGTTAGAAAGTACACTTATAAAAATTAGAAAACTCTACTTGAAATTAACTGGACCAACCATCTCAGCATACTGAAAGGAGATTATATTTGAAATTTAAAATCTAACACGCAAAAATAAAATAGAGCTTAAATCAGATGTAAGGCAAGGTTCTACACATGGTTCAATGACTAATGCCCTTAAAATCAGAAGAGCAGAAAGTCTTCAGGGAAGCTGAAGATAAAACATGCAAAAATATTAAGAAATTAAATTAAGCTAAACCTGCCACAAAATATACAAAAATCCTTATGACTCTTCCAAATGTTCTACATGAGAAAAAATTCATATGGAAGAGCATGGGGCTGCCATAAAATAAAGATCCAGTAGAGACCACAGTATCAATGCACAGCCTCAGATCTGAGAAGCGATTATTATTGCTCTCCGTTTTGAGCTGAGTGTTTACGTAGAACATGAACTTAAGCAGATAGGTGAAGTTGAAGCAAAAATAAAAGGATTTAAATTTATTCAAGTCTATAATCTCCATCATGGAATTCAAATGCTGGTAGGTCAGCAAGGATTTCCCCATGTATCTAATCAAGGTTGGCATAATATTATTACTATATTTTGATAGCAGCAAGTAATCCCAGTTAAAATGGAGAAGGCGGCAACGCACAAAATTTGATGATAAATGAGCTGGCCAAAAGATGAAAAAGCACAAAGAAAGAGGAATTGTTATTCCAGAAAAAACTTAGAGACAGTGGTCCTGATGGATCAGCATGGGTATGCAGTTCATATAGTCTTTCCAATCTATATATTTCAACATATAATAATACTAAATAGTATTTTTACTATCAAAAAAGGAATATCTTAGTGTTTCTGTTAGGATGCACTGTCAGAACACAGACAGATTGGAAGACCATAAAAAAGATGACCCCGAATATTGCAGTAAAATAAAAGGGATTTAATTTGACAGCAATAAATCACAAACTTTGTCAATGACAAAGAAATTCTGGTAGATGCAGCAGCTGTTATAAACGAAACACAATCTGGAAGACCACCTGTGTGTTCTATGTGGTCAAAAAAATAACTACTAGCAAACAAGTGGTGTGCCAGCCAAAATTTTCAAATAGAACAGCATTCAAGACTTGCATACAAGGCAGTGAAATAAAAATTCTAGGCTACAATGAAGAAAAATAAAACTAAATGGAGAAAAGTACTACTAGAATAATGAAAGGATGCAAAGGTTATCTGGAAAGCTAAATGTAAGAACTTTACTTAATACGCCGAAATGAAAAAGGGATTTAACTCCCTTTACAGACAAGCAAGGGAGATTAGCATCTCCTTTCCTCCCAGATTTTAAGCTGAAGGGCAATGTTGCCCTAAAATATATGCTCATCATGAATAAATATTTTTAATATTTTAAAATTTCTAATCATCAAATCTGAGCAAAAGTAGGAGAAATAACTTCATGTAAAAGCTTAACTATTTTATGCATAGATTATAAGTGATATTGCCTCTAAGAGTAGAGGACTGGGCTCTCTAATGTCTCATATCTTAAATTTTGGCTGCCTTAGCTCTGTCATTTCTGCAACGAATCACTATCTTTAAGAATACTAAATGTTTTACTTAAAACATTTTTTATAGTACATGGACCTGGATACCCTGCAAGATCAGATGGAGGAATTGTTTTTAATTATAATTCATACGAAGAAAAATACAGTTTGTATATAACAGTTTGGTTTTGTCAACTACTTTCATCTAGACATTAGTGTACTTGCTGCACATGTATGTGTTTTTCCTAGCACAACAATAAAGAACTAAAAAAAAAAAAACCCCAGATTAGAGTTACCTTTACTCGTACCAAGTATGAAGACATTATAATTGACTTCAAAGCTATCCAATAAGTAAGACAATGCAGTTTGTGTTTTTTACTTACTCTGTCTTTTTCAAATTCTACCACTTCTGTTTCCCATTCAAGAGAATCTGTGTCTATGGCCGAGTCGTGGGAACTATGAGCCATCAATTGACGGAATCTAGCCTCCTTTTCCAACTGATTCTCCATCTTCTCCCTAGGCAAAGAAAAAAATTATTTTTAGACACAGACAACACCTTTATATAAAACTGATACATAACGTTATCTTCAGGAGATACCTTATATTTTGCTTTGTAAATCAAAAATCCAAGCTGTGACAGAGATTTGCCTCATTCTGCCATCTTTCTAATATTCTTGGGCTGCTATCAAATTACCTTCTTGTTCTATACATGGTTCTAACAGTCTTCCATTTTTTGCATTATTTTTTACACAATTGAAATCCACAGCTAGGTTTCTGACATCTCCCAAAATGCATTTAATTTACTCTCAGATGAGCTGCATGTTTGCTCATGAAAAGTGGGGCACGATAAATACCAACAGCAAAACCTCTTCCACAGCCCATTGAGACGACGTATGATGCACATCTTCCTTGCATTCATAAACCAGTGAGAATACAGCTGGGAGGAACTAAATGGCAGTTAATCCAACTTCAGTGGAAGAAACCCATATTGCTTAAGTGTATCTCCACAGCACAAAGCCTAGAATACGTGTCTCATTAATAAGATTAAAAGGTTAAGACAGTAATATTTAGGATCCGGTCTATCACAATAACTCCCACAATAACGAAAAATACAGGGCAGTGTTTCCACATCCAGTATCATGAATGTTGCTGCCCCACAGTTATAACAGCGCATGATTCACTTGTGAACACAGCTAACAAACCACAGTTTTTATCACAAACTTCCATGCATTTTGATCATTTCTCTAACATACTTCAGTTCCTTCAGTTCACGCACAGCGTCGTTTTTCTGCTTTCTCATGTCATCCAGATTGCGAAGAGCTTCAGCCAAGTCACTCACAGCCCGGTCTCTCTCTCTCCTTAAGTTGTCACACAAAGTCCTTCAAAAGCAAAGAAGTTTCTGTTTAGCTACTTAAAACCCTATCTATGTAACAGACTAGTTCTACCACGTTACATAGTCAATGCAAAATTTAAAAAAGCAGTTTCAAAAGATATCTCTCTCAAAAAAAAATTGTAAGGAAGAAAAAAATTACATATGCTAGGTCTTAAGGAAAAGCTTGCCAAGATAACAGAAGCTTTCTTCATTGCCTTCAAAACTTTATTTCTACTTAGCTTCCTTAAACTAGCAGAAAAATATCCTGATGCAAGTATTTTCCCTTAGTTCCTTACAAACATTCAGTAGCAAATAAGTTGAGTACTTTTTGTGAAATGTCCCCACAGAAAAATAATTATTTGCAGCACTATAGCTGTAGCAGGATTAGATAAAGCATTCCTAAAAGAAGGCACACTTTATTGTTCTTACGTAGCAGTGCTGTTAGGCATTATGGTATTTACTAGGGACATATTACGGGTATGAAAGCACTAAAAAAAAAAATTACCCTGTGACAGCTATTGCAGAAGTTCCAACAAGATGAAGAAAGCGCTAGCAAAACCCAGCAAGTCCTAAAATTGCATTAACTGCACACAAGGTGTTACAAAGATGACTCATGTATCACCTAGCATTCATTTACCGTATACTTTCCCTTTCTGCAACAATCTTATCCCGCTCTTGAAAGGCCCAATCTCTCCTACACTTGGCTACTTCAGCTTCCTGGACAGCTTCCTTGAGTTCTTGTGACATTGCCTCATATTGTTTCCGAAGCATTTCAATTTCTTTGTTTGCTCTTTCTATGTCTAGGGTAGCAGAATCTTGTATCTAGGAATTAAGAGATATAGATAAGTATTTTAGGCACAATTTTTAGGTGAATATGCATAAACAGCTTTTTCATATAAAATGGTCATTTATCTTAATGACAACTTGGGGGGGGGGGGGG
>JAOXNO010000002.1:14483771-14505292 GCA_028565335.1 Limnodromus scolopaceus | reverse complement strand
ACAGTTAATACCACACATTGGGAATACAACTATGAAGAAAACCTTGTACAATTTCCCTCAGAAAACACACTGAGGGTTTCTAATATATTTCATTCAGTGGCACACAAATTTGTGTGAATACAACCTACACGAATAAGAATCCTCACTTCAAAATAACATCAGAGAAAATTTCGTATTTCAAAGATGGCGTTCCATGCTTCTATCTAGTTCCACTCCGCAGACCAAAAAAAACTTCAAGTATATTTAGAAATCAGATACACTATTATAAGCAGTTACAGCACAGATTTCCTGCATTAATGTCTGTTATTTACTCTGGTACAACTAGATCTACACTTTCACAACACAGACTTGTGAGCCACACTCCAAAGTAGCAAAAGACATTATTTCTTGTTTTAGACAAGAATTACCTTCTTCTTAAATTAACCTGTTCCTCTAACTTTCTCTATTTTGAATGAGAGAGATGGTGACAATAGTAAGACAGATACAGAGAATACTCCATGCTTGCAGCACAATAAACATAAGGCAACTACAACAGTACAGCCACCACAAACACTGCAGGCCACGGGCTTGCAAACAACTGTCTGTGGTTAATTTAAAAAATATAAATAAATCTAATGAATCTGACTAGACTCGTCATTTGATTAAAGATTGAACTATGGAAGAACGGTTTTAAGACCTGAATATACCAAAGTATACAAAGACAGACTACTAAATCATGATTAGTACATTTAAAAGGATTTTTTTTTTCTCTAAATGAGTTATAAATATATAGAAAAGGAAGAGAGCACTGACCCTTAAATCCCAGGTTTACTTTCCCACCTCAACTTAAAAAAAATAAAAATTGCCATGTATAAGACCAAACAGAAGCTATGAAGAATCATGTCTGGACTTTTGATTGTCTCTTTCATTTCCAGGAATCACTTTATTCTCTTGCAGTCCACTGGCAGGAAAAAGACAATCAAAAAACCCATTCAGATCAACAAACAAGATACTTATATTTGAAATGTCAATTCTGATTTGAAATCTGCCAAAGGTGAGCATCTGAGCAGGTCCATTGCTAAATCACAGCAAAGTTTAGCCAAGCTTAGTCAGCTTCCTTGAGAAAAGCACAAGTTTCCAAAATCCTACTGGTTTTGCCACGAAGAATCAAACACAATGAAAGATTTATTACCGGTACAACTGAAAACATTGTTTAATTGCTTCCCCGCACCCTCATTTGGGATTAGCAAATCAGTGTGACAGGCCACAACGAAAACTTTTTTCGTACTGGTAAAGAGTTGGTATTCAATGAAAAGAGAATACAAGTTTAGTGAAAACAACCCAAAATATCTAGTTTAATATGAAATAATTTTGTACTCCTTAGTTACTTCATGAACATAAAAGTTGTGGTACTATGCATTTTTATACTACATTGTATGCAAGCATTTACAATCGCACGTGGATTGATGCTTAGTGTCGCACACAAAAGGAACACCACGTTACAGATGGCAACAAGCCTACCAGCAGGCAATAAACTGCTGAGCCACCTGCTGGATCACAACATTTTATTTACCATCTATTTTTACAAACGGAAACTTAACATGAAGCATGACTATTTCTTCCAAACAAGTTCTGTCACTATGTCTTGAAGAACATACATGTGTTTATTTTAGAGTGACTTGGGGAAAAGAGGTGAGACACCCCATGTGTCCAGACCTTTAACTAATCTCTTGAAAACTACTGACCATTTGAAGTTAAGAAAGAAAAAGTCATCTGTGAAGACGTGCAGTACCTGACGGGCTTGATAATATTCCCTTAGTAGATGGTCTCTCTGGATGATAGCTTCTGTTCTCTCTTTTCTGGCAACATCTCTTTCTTCCTTCACTGTCTCTATATCCTTGCAAGCTTGGTCAAGTTCCTTTTGGGCCTCAGCTTTGTCCTTCACTTCATGACAGTATTTTTCCAGCAACTCATTCCTCTCACAAATTGCTCGATCTCTTTCCACTAGAGCCGAGTTTAGCTCCTAAAACAAGATCCATTGTTTGCAGTTAGTTAAGCACAGAAGGAAATAGCTCATCTTTCCAACTGGATGCACACTGACACCTTAAAAGCCTAGAGAGTTTACCTCTAATGTTCTGAAAAACGGGAGCAGAACAGACTGTGCTCACATTACATACAAGTAAGTACTAGCAAAGAATATTAAATGTGGTATTAAAGATATCACACCATCACATTAGCACAGTGCTATATCAAAAGTAAGCAGAATCTGGGAGCATTCACAGTTTTGAGGAATCAGTCAGACTTGGTGTTTTAAGAAAAGGCTTTAAATACGGCAAAACATAAGACTATAAAGCAAATATTTTTAAGCAACTGCCTTGATTTTATAGGACTGAAATAATTTAGACAACATGGCTACGTATCTTATAGCTTCCTCGTAAGTTTTAAGTGGACATTAAAGTCACATGCCAGTAAGATATCAATCTGCCAACCACAGAATGTTGAAAGATAGAACTACAGTATGCCATAAAGCAGAATGATGGTACACCTTATCAAGTGTGGGACTCAACTGCGTCATAATAAAAAAGATGCGTAAAACGTAGCTCTAAAATACAACCTGTCTTTTTAAAATACTTTAAACTAGACTTCCTACTGGAAGAATGAGGCATTGAAACAGTTGAATTTCATGCCACTAAATTTTCAGATGGTCCTGCTCTCTAGAAGCATCCAGCCGATGGCTACAAAGAAGTAGCCATTGGCTGGATGGCTACACCTCGCTGGAAACTATGGATTTTGATCTCAAAAACACTACCAGAGACAGCTGACATCTGAAAAGCAGAAGGAGGAAAGGGTCCAAATACTTAAGGACAGAAAGATACCATGTCATAAATTGACTTCCATTTTCTTTTCCTCTACAATTAGCAAGGAGTAAGATCAAGTATGTAAAGTATAGCTGGCAATTGCATTCTGCTGTACTAACATGATTGTTTTTGAGATACGGCACCTAATTAGGGCTAGTCAGGCTGTTAAAACAATTCTGCGATGGTACTGAATCAGGTATTTTTGCTGCAGAGTAACAGACAGGCACTAGAATTAATGACTCACTCTGTGAACTTAAAACATATCAGTGAATCACAATTACCAGAGCAGTCGAGTATTTTCAACATCAGTAAGAGCTTCCATTGCTCAGTACCTCGAACTCAAACTGGGTAAGGCTGATCTATGGTAGCTGAACCACTAACCAAAGGGCTTCACCTCTGAAGACAGAAATCCCTGACACATGTGATGATACAGACAAGTTTTCGTACTGGAAGCAACGTTTTGTAGAGCTTAACTACAGTCTGCACAAAATGTGCATTCAAATGCGTGTATAAAACTTACACAAAATTATTATGTCTTTTCCAGCATGCAGCAGAGAAGAAAGTCATCAAGTATCGAGGCAGAGGGAAAGTTGCCAAAAAACCCTTCATTAAGCAGGAATTTACAGTACTTTAAGATGATTGGAAAAAATACACATTGGCACAGTTTATTCCAGCATGCTCGATATAAACCATCCGAGTAAGAGCAGCCATTGCCTCCAGTGGTCAGTAGTAAAATTTCACCTCTGTCTTTTTCCTGTGACATTTGTACAAAATTACCACATGACGGCACAGGGAACCGTGCCAGTTGGCACTGATTAGAACAGCTTCTGTTTGGAAACATTAAGAGTGGTTTGGTTTGAAGAACAATTCTGAATTTCTTAAAAATTCTTATGCTTGAAGGAAGTTCTCGCATCGGAATATAGTGCAGTGAGCTTACACAGGATAAAATACAACAGGTCTATTAAACAGAGGGGAAAGCTGACTACCACTGAGATGAAAGGCGACATTCTAAGTAGTCGCTGCAGCAAAAGATTATGCCAAACAAAAACACCACTGGGCAAGTGGAAGGGGAAATCCATAACATCTAATCCCTAGCTTCAAGTGGCCAAACTCACGAGAACTTAATCCAGAACTGCCTGTAGTGCAAAATCCTGAGATTTTTTCTATCATCTATAAATGCCAGACAATTATTACATTTTGCATGTAAATTAAACAATTATATTTGGGCATGTAAGATGAATAAAGCTTGAATATCTCACTGGGAAATTGACTGACCGACTGCATCATGTCTCATGATATAATGCCTCTTCAATCTCAATCAACCTCTTCTCCATTTCAATTGCTTTTGCACTACTTTGGGACACAAAAGGTACACTAGCAAACACAAGTTTAATGGAAGAAACTAAACTTAAAATGATCTAAGTGCATTCGGTGCTGTTTCAATGGGGGCTATGTAACAAGGCACATAAAGCTGCTATGCATCACAAGTAGAGCAAAGGACATTAAGTTATATTTTGGCAAGCACCAGACCAATTATTCACTGACAGGATAATCCCACTTATTTTCAGGATACTATTTCAAGTGAATGTATTGCTTGATCAATAAATTTTTTCAACCTTTCAAACATTTGCCTTGCCAGAACTAGAAAATCCCTTATGCAGCTGCAACGAGAGTCAGTACTATGAGACACAGGAACATACCTGCTCACAAGCAGAAGAGTCATAGCTACAGGAAAGGAAATATGGAACAAAAAGAAAACTCACAGGACTGCTATTTTACACCTTTTAGTACACGACAGAAGCAGTTATTTCTGCTTTCTGATGGGCCAGTTCTGGGTGTGAAGAAAAATGCATGCCTGTGCCCTGCCAGCATCTTGCTCACCAGTCCCAGGCTCTTTGCTCTTCTCATTCAAACCCCCTTTCAAGTCATCTAGGCAGGAGGGAACATCCAGGTATTTAAATTTTTAATTCCCTGGCCCTTAAAACTCTTTGACAAATTACTTATAGTGCCACAATGACAGATACAACGAATTGGAGCAGAACAGCTAATTGTGGCTATTGCCATCAGTATTCCTTACTACATACCCTGATTTCACTGAAATCAACAAGATGTTTCTATTGGCTTAATGGCTTTGATGAAAGTAAAACATGTATGAAACGTATTAAAACCTCACTCAGTGCAGAAGTTAAATTACTTAGCTAGCAAATACGTAGGGTTAACACTATCCCTAAATTCTTAAAACCAGAAGTTAGTTATTTTTTAAAGCTCTGATGCCATATGTCACGATCCACATTATGTCCCTCAGCAATGGTGCGGTTAAAAAAAAAAAAAAAAGCTCAAGCTCCACACCTTCATTTTTCATAAAGGGCGTTTTGTTCAGATGTAATGCTGTGAAGAAAGTAAAATGATATTTATAGGCAATGGAATACATTTGCTTGTATCTATTTCATGCTAAATTAAGTATTTGTAAATCAAAGGGTCAAGTCAGTGCATGTCAGCTGAAATGAAACCGAGCAGTAAATTGTGTTTTGGAAAACTTAACAGCATCATTGTAACATGGTTGTGATATAAGCATTTCAAGAACATATTGCTGAAAAATACAAATTTCTGGTTTCACACACTTCAAGGCATGCCTGAGTTCTAGTGAAAAATCTTCAAAATGTCCCCTTTAAGTTAAAGGCAGGAGGAGGGCAAATGAGTAAGAACATGCACGTCAGCACAGGCTTTGCATAAATATTTGAGACTACTTTATCATGTACCGTTTTAAGTCATAGTAGATAGTATCCAGTGGTTCCTGTAGAGGTTAGAAAGTTTAAAATAATGAATATTTAGAGCTCTATGGTTACAGAGAGCATTACTTGAAAAGGCACAGAAGACTAACGCAGTAAAGGAAGGACTTAGAACAGAATTAGGTCAAGTGAACAGCAAATTTCAACTGACAGGTATTCTATTCAAACATGCAATCTTCATTAATTGATAGTAAAAAGGAGTGCTATAGGAAAACATCAGCACAGAATTTCTTCTTTGCAGTGCATTCCCATTTTCCATTAATCAGTCACACATTTCTGATTCTAGCACCAACAATGTATACCCATTTCCCTTCCCCATCGAAACAACAGGTACTTATACCTGTCTTAAAGCTTCCATCTCTTCACTAGCCACTCGCTTCTCAGAAGAAGTGTTCTTCAGTTTGGACTCTGCAAGCTCCAGCTCTGTTTGAAGCTTATCTACCTCTTTAATGACTTGATCTCTCTCGCTCATTATGAGGCGGTATTCATTGAAAACCGAATCCCTTTCTTCCTTGTATTTTTCTGCATCTTTTGCTGCTTTCAGCTGCATTGTTTTGAACCTTGTCACCTCCGACTGTAGTCGCTCCATCTCTCTCTGCAACTCTTTGTTTTGTGCTGTGGCGTTGCTTAGTTCCTGCTGTACCGATTCAAATCTAAAACCAAGCAGAAATGCCAATAAAATACTTGTTCCTCATTTTCCTTTTTCATACATTAAAGATTTGGCTGGATAAGCAAATGCATACATTGGTAACACACAACCACGGAGGACATCTTAGACAATGTACTCTCAGTGCTGCAAAATAAAAATTAGACTTGTTATTTCTTTAGGAATATTAATAAACCTTTAGGAATATTAGAGAACCTCTTTAAGGAATTGAAACAAAAATTGTTCGAAATAATTTAGGATTAGTTTAATAATTAAAAGTAATTTTTTTTATCAAATTATTCTAAAAGGAACGCAAACATTGCCATTATTTAATAGCACAAGTTTAATCTTATTTATTATGTTGAGCTCTGTTCATCTTAGAATCAAATTCCTTCTCCCAATACACACTCCCAGGCACGTGGGAAGAAGAGAAACAAATGCAGAAATTGGAAAAAACAGAACAACTTCCAGATGCTCAAATACACCACCAAATTGGTAATGGACAATTTAGAGGAGAAAAAAAGTAGGTTTACAGTAAAAATGGACACAATGGAACTAAAAACATGTAATCCAAACATTACTCTTTGCTTTCATCAGTAAAACTGAAATGCAAAATATCTTAAACTGTCAAAAGTAAATTTTAAAATTTTAACACAGACGAAAACATATATGCTTTATCACTACAACCTGCTGAAGTATTGTACAACCAAAACACGATGTAAAAGGTTTAATTTCAAAATAGTAAATTTTGTGTTGATATTGACAAAGCATTCTTAAACTCAGAGCAGTGTTTTACCACAATTGGACCACTAAGATCCCCTTGCATGGTTTTTCCAAAACTCCCTGGTAAATGCCATTGACAGAAACATTGTACCTAACCTGAGACTTTTAAGTTTATCCAACTTTCAGGTGCCCACAAACTTCTGGCAGACTTTGTTTTCTCTCTCTCACACACACACACGCTGTTTGAAAGTGCAATTTCTTGTCTAATCCAGCACGTTGCCTGACCTTTCCCAAGAGAGAGCTGCAAACCCAGTTTCAAATATTTCCTTGAAAGCCTCGGTGTATTCAAAGCATTGCCATAGCATTACTGAGGCATCTGCCAGTAACTTCAAAACCACCACCCTGCTCCTTTTGGGAAATTCTTCTGTTTAAGAGATCATTGGGCTGGCAGTACAGAAGACCTAATGTATTACAATCCGGATTTCTTTTGCCTTTTCATAAGTGTGAGCATGAAGGTAAGAAGAATATACCATAGCAGTAGCACAAGGATATATCAGAAATTTAACACAGAGACTATGCCAAACAACCTGACTGCCACGTGAGAACCCACAGTACAATTAAAAACTATTTGGGCATCAAATCAAGGACAGCACTGGGAAGATACCGGGGAGAGGGGAGGAGAAAAGGTTTAAGGAAATGTTTGCCAAACAAAAAACATGTCATCAGTAAGGAAGGAAAAGAAAAAAAAACCCACCAAGGAAAAAAAAAACGAAACACCAAATCCCAACCAAACCACGCCAAGCGTACTGGCATAGGACACTAACCAGGAAATAAAGTCTCTGCCATAGAGGGACACTCATGTTAAATAGTGATAAAAAACCTCCATAAAATCCTGAAAGCAAAGTTCCAGCTGAAACACCTTGGTCCCACTTGACCTTGCATTGCCTCCTAAGGAGGAAATACAGGCAGCTGGATCACATTTTCACAGATGCCTTCTGTAGAGAAAAGCCCATTTCTAACAACTGCTGTGAATGGATTGCAAGTAGCAGAGTTAGATGGGTCAGCAGCAGTAAGCATGGGTTCATAAGGAGCAACAAATACTGAACAGAACCCTCACCTGGACTACCTGCTTTGTCTTCAACACAATTGCAAACTAGAGGCAGATTTATCCAGGCACCATAGCATAGAATGCAGAGACACACGTAGGGTAAGGTTTAGCACATAGGAATTAGATAGGCAGTATAGTTAATCTGTAATCTGCAAACTATTCCCCAACCAGATCACCTTGGTAGCATTCATATGCGCTGTATTATTGTGACAATGTTTTAGATAAAAGAAAAAAGGCTGAACACTTCTCTGATATTTTTTAAGGCCAAAGATTCGTTCAAAGTGAGAGCTGGGCCACCGCTGCAGTCTTACTCTTTCTGCTCTCTTTAAAACCTATTTTGACTGTGTTTACACTTAGTATTAATTAGTGTTGCAATATGAAAAAAAATGATTGCTGCAATTTCTGACCTACTCATCCTCAAACTACAAGTTTGTGACATCTTATATTCTGACAGCTATACTCACTTAAAAAGCATTTTAAAAATTTTTGACCAGTCACCCAGAGAAATATGGTTTTGGTTATGAAGAAAGGGTATAAACATAAGACAAATAAAGGTTTCTATAAATAGAAACAAGTAAAAAAAGAAGGCCAGAGCCAAAGCCAACCAAATAAAAGGCAAAAATTCCTGAAGTTCAGTTATATTAATTTAGCTGGATCGCTGATTCACAGGAACAAGCATATTTTCCTTGAAATTCTTAAAACCAACCGCTGCTCAGTGTCAAACCACACCTTCCTCTCAAGGAGACCTAAATCACAAGGGCATAAAACAAATATGTTGAGCTTCTGCATATATCAGGATGGTTGCAGTGTTTCCTGTAGTATATATTAAGCTTTCTCTCACTTTCAGGAATCCATGGCAGTCTCTGTTATGTAACTTATTCTGTTATTACTCATGTTCTCCTATAACTTAATTAGCGGTATCACAACTATGTACATGCTATTCATGTGTACTTTATTATCTATTCTCAATCTCACCTTTTTGAAATACTAAAAAGTCTATGAATGCAGAAAACAACATTTTTGGCATTAGTCTGTGGGAGCTGTGTATTATCCTTGACTTTTGTCAGTGCAAACATTCTCCACACGCCCACGGATGCTCTTTGGAGTCCTTATGTACAGTAGCATTCTTCCTACCCCATACGGGTATCTGTGTAGGCTTAATATCAAGGAGGAGCAGAGAGAGGTTAAATGTGGTGTGACGTTGTGTATGTGCCCTTCTCTTTTGGCACTTGTGCTGCTCGTACCAGCAGCACTTTCCCAAAGAAGTGAGACTCCCAGGCATCTGCATCCAGTGAACTCTGTTGCCAGCCTGAAGCTCGGAGTCCCACACGGTCTGCAAGTCTAATGTCAGGAAAAGTTAACTTATGCTTGAGAACATCTTCGTTTGCTGAAAACCTTTTAGAAATTATATCATCCTACTGACTTGTTTCTTCTATTTAAAAGGAGATCTATATTTTGCTAGACTCACCACCTGTTAAGGAGTTCATTTGGAAGACTAACTCTGAGGTTTAATAAAACTTTGGTTGTATTTGACTCCTGTGTCTACAACAGAATAAACGTAGCTTAAAAGGAAGACCATCCCTTTCTCACATGAGCTCAACAGTGGTCAAAATTCCTTACACAATTCCAAAACCTTAGCTGGGAAATCCTTTTCTCAAGAAAATGCACAATTTCTCCAAATAAACATTCCTCTCATATGTTCTAGGACCTTCCAGAAAATCTCTATATAGAAGCACATGCTTACCCATCACACCAAGATAACATACACTAGAGAAAAAATTTAGGAAAAAAAGTTAGAAAAATATTTATGATTCGATCACAGAGAAAATAAGATGCTACATTAGAATTGTTACTGCTTTCACAGCATATCTGAAGGTATCAAAACCCGACTATACCTTCTAAGAGAGGTTGAATATTGTTGCTGAAAATGTATTGCTGTGTCCCTTTGCTTCATTAACATGTCAATCTGTTTCTGAAGACGTCTGTTCTCCTCCTCAGCCTGTTCTAGGCGGCTCAGATCCGTATTGTGGCTTGCGATCTTCTCATTGTACCGTTTCCTTAGGGCGTCGTAATCCTTCTTTACACCCTCTAGCTTGTCCATTGCTGTATCGTAAAGTTTATTTAATATCTCTGATGACCCGTTTTGCTTCATAACCTAAAAAAAAGGGCAGAAACTTTATTAATGAACTCGGTTTTTAATCAGTCCAATAAATTTGATTTAAAATATATATAAGAAACAATATCAGAATAAGAATATATTAACCAATTTTAATAATCATTCTTTTTAATGACTAAGGAAACACTGAGCCTCTTTCTAAGCATTGCTGTTACTCTAAGCATTACTATATCTGCTTAATGTTAACTGGGGGAAAAAAATCTGCTTTATCACAAATTAGAGTGCAAAAATTTATGAAAATATCTCTCTAACAGTAACTGCTACCAACAGCTATTAAACTCGTGTTGTTTTCAAAGTGCTTTGTAATTTTAGCAAGAGGTAATCGTTATTTGATGACCAAGATGATAGCTGTAATTTAGGAAATGACCACGAGGTGGCATTCAGGACAGGTTGCCTGTATCCTCCATGAACAAATTAAATAATTTAAGACTTTTAAGAGAACAAAATCTGCCCTAAATATACATAGGCATATATTTTAATATTCATACAATATTTCATCTGAGAACTACCCACAGAGGTTTGCGTTTCAAAAGCTATCCATAAAATATGAGCAGGAAGAGAAAAATCCATTTAAACATGAATAAAGTCTGACCTGGATCTTAGTTTCAAATTAATTTCCATTGACATAAGAATCTTGTTGTAAATAGCAACGTTGATGATAAATGAGCAGCAACAACAACAGAAATCCCCTAATGAGCTTCAGCAAATCTAGTCGTCCTTCCTTCTCATAAGGCAAAAAAACCAGTACCTGAAATGAGGCCTTACCTTCCCCCTTCCCCCCTGCCTTTTTAAAAAAAAAAAAAACATTATGCTCATTTTTTCTGTTTTTGTCCTCTAAACTGAAATTTGGCCTTGATGGAATGGTGGGAAGAACCAGAAATGCTCTATATAGAGAGGTGCCAATAATTTATATAATCTTAACATCAGCCTACAAAGGTATATCTGTAACAATATGAAAAAAAGAAGTATTAAAAAATTAGAAGGAAAAAAAGACAGAAAGCATGAGCTCTATAAAAAGCTGAAACCAAACACATAGTGACCACCCTGTATGCACAAACTGGCTCCTCATCTCCTTTTGTGTCTTATATTCAGAGCAAGGACCAGTTCCTGGACACAGCAGAACCTGGATGCCTGCAGAATAAAGGAAAGATCAAAAGAAACTGCCTGATCTGTGCCCGATACCCAGTGCCTGCAGGTAGTGAGTAACAACTGCCACTGTCAGGAAACCACTTCTCTACATAGACACGAGAAGAGAGACAAAGTTCTTCAGCCTGACACTGGTCTCCTTTAATTAACCAAGAGACGCAGAAGCGGCGAGTTACTGTTCATAAAGCAGTCCCGGAACAAGGCTGCATTTGGCAAGAGCCTTGGCATGGCTATTTCCACATCCATCCCCATCAGTGCTGTAACCCGCACGGAGTTGGAGCCATGATTTGCCAGCACGCTGCAGTGAACCACCACAGATATGCTGAGCGTGTGATAAACTCTGCGCGTCTGTGAAGTGTAAATACATGTTGATTTCAACCTGAGAGAGCCATTTTCCTGAAGACTGCTTCCCAAAACATCCTAAGAACACATCTGAGAACCAAGTATTTGAGAATCCAAACAGAAACAAACCACTTCTCGCTGTCTAAAGCGTATAGGGAATGTCTTTTTACTGAAAAAACACACCAAATAATTAAAGAAGGACAAATATACTTGAAATTGGATGGAATTCCGCATGAACTCTTTAACAGAGATTTGATGGAGGAAGGCAGAAATGCTGTAAACAGGAAGGAGTGTAATAAGGAAGGTCTCCCATTCAAGATCCCAGCCTGAGAAAAAGTAAATAGT
This sequence comes from Limnodromus scolopaceus, assembly GCA_028565335.1. NCBI lineage: Eukaryota > Metazoa > Chordata > Aves > Charadriiformes > Scolopacidae > Limnodromus > Limnodromus scolopaceus. Next base: position 14,493,180 of record JAOXNO010000002.1, on the reverse strand, counting down.
ACCAGCTGGGCCGAGGAAGATGGCCATGGCAACAAGAGACTTCGTATGCGAGCAGCAAACACTTAAGCTGGTCAGCTGCTACACAGCGAATCCACGGCAATCCCACGCGAAGAGTAACCCGATCAAAAAGGTTTTGCTCTCCGAGGCCACCGAGATGTTGTGTTTTGCTGCGGCCTGACCACGAAACAGCACGTCAGAGGGATCAACATAAACAGTAGTAGACTAATTCAGATGAGAAACGACACAGACAAGATAAGACTCTTGGCGCCCCTTCAAGACACCATGATTCACTCTGACGTGCTGAGAAATGGAGTTACACAACTTTCTCACTGAGAGTCACATACAGAGCTTTCTTTAAAGGTTTAATCGTGATGTTGACAGGAGACTGAATTTCTTTAAATAAATACTGACACTGACACTTCAGCCTCCTTCTGCGCTGCCAGCTGATTTCAAACTTCAGGACAGAACCTCAAAATACAATGGCCTTCTCTTGGAGGTTTTGCATCCCTGCTTTGCAGCCTGGGAAACTGAGGCACAGAGCAGTTAAGAGATTTGCCCAGATTGACACAGCAAGCCATTTCTGCTACACAGAACACCAGACATCTTCTGAACCAAGCCACTAAACTATTTCACAGCAGAACTCTCAAGATAACATTAGAGGAAGGGAAAAAAAACAAACACAAATCTTCACTCCTCTTGGCACTAGCCCTCAAGCACCTCCTAAAGCGCCATTCAGCACATCCAGCTTGCCGGGACCTTTGCCCCTCCTACCCTAGCAAATAATTATTTTTGTTTGCACAGGTTTTGCTTCTGAAGCCTAATGTTTGACTTGTGAGTTTGCCCTGTGAATGAGCCTACACACAGTTAACGGAGATACTCTGTTTAACCATTCCACACGCTACTGTAACTATTCCAACTAAATGATGAGGCTTTTCAGAGGTGAACCCTGGACCTGATATGACCAGTTGCTCCTTAGCTATTACTCCTCCCTTTTTTTCTTCAGAATGTATGAACGATGTTGTCCCAGAGGCAGCCTGTTGTACACAGCTCTGACATGTCCACCTCTTCCTGAGAAGCTTGTCTCTGTCTTTTAAGTTCAAAAACATTAATCAACCTGTAGCTTTGTTCTAACTGAATACTGTCCGCAAATCTAAATAACCAAACATAACTCAATCATTCTCTCAACCCATTATGGTATCACTGGGATAACTGAAAAAAAGCCACACAAAATAAAAGCAAACCAAAAATCCCCCAACCTACCTATCACTTATTTTTTTTTATTGTGATACTTTCCAAAAAACAAACATAGTATGCAAGTTTAAAGCTAGCCCTGTCCCATAAAATACCCTAGGAAAATAATAATCTTTTAATCACTTTGCAATTTCAAGCTAGGATTTTGATGCCTCTCCACCCACTTAGAAAAAATATCATGCATATCATCTTCCTCGTGTACATCTTTTTCATCTCTGTATCAAATTTTCTTAATACCACCTAAAATTCTACATTCCTCATTCTTTCTTCCAGCTAAACACAGAATATCAATTAGTATCCAAGATCTCATTTTCTCCCCCAGCGCTGGAAAATGTAAAGCAGATGTTTTAGAATGAGACATCGAAGGCACCAACACCGCCCATTCTGTTCCATTGACTTTATCAGAGGGGCAATTCGTGATCCCTTCTAGCACTTGCTCTACGAGCTGGAGCTCACCTGCTGCTGCTGGCTGCGCAGGTCCGTTATCTCCTTCTGATCCTCATCGTGAAGCCTCTTCATTTCCTCACAGGACTGCTGGAGATGATTATGTTCTCGCACCAACTGCGTGTTTTTCCTCTTCAAGGTGTCCATGTCCTCCTTCAGCTGCGACTGGTCGCTCAGCAGCCGACTGTGCAACGTGCTGTCACGGCACACAAAAAGTACTCTTAGAGCAGGACAAAGTCCTGGACTAATTAATTTCAAGCATGAGTTTCCTACCAAGAAAACAGGTCAAACTAACTCAGTTCTGCATATTTGAGCATTCCAAGCACCGGGAAAAAAAAAAAAATCAGAAATAAATAGGGAGACAGATATGAAAACATATGAAAGTACATGGTACTCTTAAACAGCATCAGTAGAGATGACGTGTTTATGCCACCCATTAATGCCATTTCATAGCCATTTTAACAGCAAGCAGATAGACAAACAGAAATGGTGTAATGGGAGCATAACATGACACTGGAGATAATTATCCCACTAATCACCTTCACTTTCTCTTGGGCCCCTCACCTGAACAGCAGCTAACCAAAATACAGGTGAAACTGACAGAAATCTCCATGTATGCTACTGTTTTAGAAATAAACAAACAAAAAAACCCAAACAAAAAAAAAACCACAACGAAAAAAACCACACTATGTATGTTTCAACTCCATTCAAGCAGGTTAAAAAGCTATCAAAGTTACTCCAAACTTCATTACACAAGCCATAATTATTGAAAGAAATACCCTCTCACTTAAAAATTAAAGAATTGAGAGCCACATGATGAGGGTATCATTCAGATTCTAATTCAAGGTAGCAGCCCAAAATTAGACCAGGCCCCTGATGAAAAAGAGCAAAAAACCCCAAAAATCCAATTTAATGTATTTTACTATCACAGATAAAATAAAGAGTGACATTTGGATACTGTCAAGTATGACCTAAAGCATTTAAAAAAAAAAAGAAAAAAAAGTCTTCAAAAAAAAAAAGATTTCAAAAAAGCCTTTGACAAATTATATTCACACAATTAAATACACGTAATCTTTACATGTAGGTTATTAATCTGTTACCTGCAAAACAGATTTGGTTGGAAATTATAAATTCTTTGGAAAGGCAACTTTTTTTTTCTTTTCTTTCTTTTTTTTTTTTTTTTTTTTGAAGTATGGGGTTCTAATTATTACTGCGGGAGAAAATAGCATTTGAGTAGCATGTTCTACTCGATTCCTTTCTTTACCCTGAGAATTACTTATAGGAGCAGCAGGAATTACATACATGGGTTTCTATGTGCGTTGTCATGTTTTGGACACCTAATCTCCAACAGTAAGTTTCAGCCTCCCTGAAGTTTTAGGTAGGAAAATGAATTATTCAAATCCAAGTAAATAAGTTCTTATCCTAAAGATAATTCCCTCTGATTCAATTAAAACATGCTGTACTTCTGACCAGATAATCTTAGTCTGTAGCAAGAGTTTTACTCTTCACTTTTACAAGTGCAAGTGAAAACTTGTACTTATATAAATGCATCATTTTGCAGAAGCCTAAATCGTGGGTCTCTGAGGAATATGGCTGTATCCTTGGTATGCTTGAGTATTTCAATCAATCACTCTATCTTTTCACTATCATGGAAATATCAAAATAAACAGAACTCCTAAATATTGTAAGCAAAACACTACTTTTTTAGGATAAAGAATACAAGTGTTTCACTTCAGCATTAGATGGATATAAGTAATTCAGCTTGGAAAATAGCCACCTACAATGCACAGAACACTAATGCTTTGCACAGGATTCACCAGCAAATTAAAGTACTTGAAAATCCTCAAATGAAACTAGAAATAAAATTCTTTGTAAAGAAGCCACACAATTTCCTACATCTGTACCTGCTGACAACCTTTAACACTATTTTCAGGATTTGGAAGAACGTAAGGGAGTGATGCCTGTCTTTAAAAGTTGCGGGTGAAAGCGTGAGGTAAGAACCAGCAGCTCCCAATGAAAACAAATGCTGTCATTAAACATTAGTCCTATCTTATAGTGTAGATTTAAGTGAAATAAACTTCAAACCAAGAATTTATCTGCATTTTTATTTCCGAGTTGTCTTCCTTTCAAGTGAAGAAAACATGTTCCTACCTGCACCAATGACTGTTTTTTCAACAGAAATACACACTAGAAATATTTACCAGTTTCTCCCTATTTTACTGCATTTTCATAAATGCTTACAATTGGTCTAAGCCTGTGTTAAAACTTAAACAAGTCAGCGTGAGAGCTGACTACTAAAAAACAGTAACAAATGACGATCTCTCAAATTATATTCTGCTCTCCAGCCTGACAGTAAGACTATTGAATTCTAACTACATGTCAGTAACCGGGCTTTCCTTGTCACTGTCCCATCAAGACATCAGGGATTTTTATCTGAAATTCTTCAAAATAAAACAAGCAATCCATACTTCATCATTTCAAATAGGCCAGAAATATTTTATCTAATGCATGCAAAGATTAATCTTGCCATTAAAGTGGAAAAACAAAATAAAAAAAATATATTTGATTACCATGTTCTACTACTTTGTGATCCAGCACAGACTAGTAAACTCTTACCTTATATAGCTTTACTAATACTTACTGATAAAAGTCTGCCTCTTTTGCTGCTTCTTCACATCTTTTTAGTGTCTTGGTGTGTTGATTCTGCAGGGACTGTAGGTCTGACATGGCCTTCATGCACTGAATCTTCAGTCTTTCATAGTCATGATTTGGTTTTGGACTAGGCCTAGCGTGGAAAAAGAATATGCAGTCAAACATCAGCTACTAACAAGAACGGAAAGTCTGGGAAATTACTATCCAATAAATAAACAGTATTATACTGTTGATACTTATATTAATGCTTTAATTTAAATACTGACCATTTCACTTTAAGATGGAACCACAAATGAAAATTCACTGACTTTAACCTGTATTAGTTTTATACTGAAATGTAACATCTAATGACGAGATAATTCTGTCTAACACTAACACGGCCAAAACCAGTCCTCAGCGAGCAGGTACCTCTCTTCCGAGCAGCCATATTATCACAGAGCAGAGCTGTTCCTTGACACAAGAACAAGTCAATGACAGAACGCTTGGCTTTCCTGCGCCACCGTGTCAAACTCTCAAAGGAAAAGCCCAGAGCTCCAGTGAGAGCGGGGCTGGAAAGAGGATGCCAAAGGCAAGCGGGGGCTGCAGGGAGACCTGGGCTAGGGAAAACTTCTCATCCAGGCAGCAGCTGGAGGACCTTGTCTACAGTCCCCAGGAAAATCAGCACTGGGGCAGAGAGAAAGAATTTCAACAGGACACCCAACACATGCATCTGTGTCAGCAGAGTCTGACCAGTTTGACTAATTAAGCATTGAATTTAACTAAATTGACCAAGTCATTCTGCTGAGTTACAGATCTGACTGTCACCATGTTCTTTTAAACTACTATAAACAAATAATAATACACGCCAGAATCTACCTCTCATTTCCCTAAGCTAACACAAATTTTGTTCAAGTAATTATTAAGAATCTCCAAGGCAATATAATCTCCAAAAAGCAATTTTCAGTAAGCTGAACACAGTGAAAGCCAGAGTCAATTATAAGAAAATTTTTGACTGAATTTTTTTTTTTTTGGTATACCAGGAGAAATCTTCTGAAATAATACACCTTGATTGTGTGGTCATTGCACGTGGTATCTTTCTTTATTAGAAAAATCATAAATCATGCTAGAAACTAAATTAGCAGGGTTATGCCTTTTGTTGTGAAGCACTAAGCTTCTAAAAGAGACTCTACATGGAGCCAGTGCTACTCTACACAGTCACAAAATTTTTGCACCGTTGAATTTTCTAGTTTCAAAATGAAGCTTCTGCCAGCTGTCCCTGTGTCATCTCCTGGGTCTCTTATAACTCTACAGGCAATGAAAGAAAACAACCAACAAACAACCCAAACGAAAACAATCGCTTTCTAATTTGACTCTATTTCTTCTCATATCAGATTTGCTCCGTTGCTTCACAGAACAACCTTCCTCCCTCCCACCTCACTCTCTCCCAAGCGGCTTCTCTGGAAGCACAGCCTGAAAAGCCAACAGAATCCTCTTGGCTTCATACAAAAACAGCAACGCAGATTCTGGAACTGAAATGCAGCCGGCAATTGAACCGCAATGAAAACGGTTTCACGCTCGCAGAGTGGTGAGAGTTGATAAAACAAAAACAAAACAACAAAAAAAAAAGCAGCCACATCGGACTCACAGACTTTTAGGGAGTGTGTGTGTAACATGAAGGTGCTTTTTAGTAACCCAGCTACATTTGGGTTGCTGAGTAGGAAATCCTTCAATTGTAATTCTGCTTTTTCTCCTTTCTCCAGAGAAACGCTGCTGGGGAAAACAAAATCAAAAACCCCTTCCTTGACCAGCAGACTTTAGTAACAATTAAAAGCCAAATTCATATAAGTAAATAAATGTTCAAGTCACATCTACCAGGATGTCTGTTTGGATTTTATTTTTAATTCACTACTTATTAGGGGTGCCAAAAGAAGTAGTGCGTTATTCCTACAATGCTAGAGACATATTAGTGCAACCACTGCAGCGTTACTCTTCTAAAATACAACTCTAGTTAGCGTAAGTGAAACTCCATTTGAAACGTTCACACTCTTGACAGAATCACTAAAAACCCAAGCATTGATTTAAATTAAACTTTAGGGTGAAATTACTGAAAGTAGACACCATCTGTCCACCATAGTCATTAAAATGACAATGTTAATTGAAGTACAGTTTAACTCTCAGTTGAAGCATTACGCTTACTGAGACCCATTAACTTACATTCAGATTAAGCTTGTAATCATAAATTCTTATTTGTGCAAAATATTTGAGTGCATGAATTTTCACTAAAGGAAACTATTAGGCCAGTCTCAAAGCTATGGTGAGAACTTGTTCTACAAGTCTAACATCAATCATGTGTATTTCATATATTGCTGAAATAACAGGAACATTAATCTAAAAAAAAAAAAAAAAAAAAAGAATAATCCTATTTACAAATGGCTATCATGGAGGTAACTACAGAAGTTAGCCTACCTACACAATGGGGACAGAAACCAATGCCACCAGTATCATCCTGCATTCTAGCTCATCTACATGAAACAAAACACACCAGGATAGCCAAGGCCATATGTTCTGCAGTGCTGTTCCAAGGGTTTATGTCTCAGCAAGAAAAACAGGGATACACACAGGAGGAGTATTGGTCAGAAGTCAAAAATCAAAATGCAGTTCATTCAAACACACGTAGGGGTTGACTCTTAAGTAAGACCACCACAGTTTTATGCTAAAACGCCCCACAAAATAAAGAAACCTCTAATTTCAGTAAAGGAAAGCATTTCATTATTTTGGAAGCATTGGTTCAAACGTTAACAAAATTTAAAGTGCTAGTGTCAAAGGTCCAACTGTTTTTCTGATACTTATAAAACAACTCTAAAAATCCTTTGTATTCCCGTGGAATTACCCTGAGCATAAATCAAGGCCACAGTGAGACTGACATTTACACGTATCTGATGCTGACATAAAAGATAATGCCAACGGCAGATCCAATTTTGTGGGCAAAGCCTACCCAGCAACCTGAAAGCGTTTTCATTTCCATTGCAGCGCCAGCGCCACCAACAACAATCACAGATTCCACACAAACCAGTCTCTTCTCAAAGGCAGTTTTCAGGGGGTTTATTGCATCGCCATTCTCTTCTACTACTACTACAGAAGCAGTAAGCACAGCAAGTTTAAGTCTATAAAGTACACCTTGAGCACACTAAATTATTTGGTCAAATCTTAATCACCACAACACGCGCAGGCACACAGTCACTGTCAAGTGACACAAGCCCAGCATGAGCAATCCTACTCCTGTCCAGCAGGATGACACACGTTCATCTGATTCAGCACACGGCAATCCACTTCTGCGCCTCCTCTTCCACCGCTCTAGACTTCGTCAACGCTTGCTTTGGAAAACAGCTCTCGGTTCTGCAGCTGCCAGCCCTTCACGGCCAGCCCAGCCCAGCCCAGCCCACCCGTGTGTCGTGAGCTGCCGCTGGTTTGACGCACGCCAACGTGACGTGTCAAGATTTGCCTCTGCACCACCTGCGTTAGGTACAGCCACGGTTAAAGCCCCATGGGCAGCCAGGAAAGCAAAAGCCCTTTTTGGGTCGTGGAAGTCACCATCCACATAACCATCTTCCAGCTTTCACACTTCAGGGTAACAGTTTGCAATGTCTGGGCTTTGGCTCCTGGAAGTCTGAAGATTACTTTTATATGAAGAAAGAATGCAAAATAAAGTAAAAAAACCAAACCAAAACAAAAAACCCAAACAAAAGAAAACCAAAACAAACCACCAGCTAGCTTTCAGAAACCATATATATATATATATATATATATATATATATATGGATGTGGATGACAGAAGTACTTGCTCTTGTACTGAAGGAAAAATATGTCAACTAGTAATCTTTATTCATTTCCCACTCTTCAAATATTTAATTGTTTGGAAGGAAGCATCCTCTGTCTAACATACACTGTCCAAGCACTGCCCAAATGCAATGTTTATTTTGATGAGTTGTTCTCTAAGCTGTAAACATTTATATTTTCCACAACATATGAATCCTACACCGGCAGCAGAAGATTGATTTAACAATTAAAGAGGAAAAACTAGGGCAGTCTAGCGGACAGCTCATCAGAACTTTATTAATAGCATCCTGGATTATGGAGAACATAAAAGCTATAAAATCCTCAATGCCTGAGCTCTACTGACTTCAAATAAGAAATCCCTCTGCATAAATAAGTAACTGGAAGCTATGCAGAAGATGCTGACATTTGACAACCTCTTCCTCTCCTGTCCCCCCATCACTTGCAGGGCCTCAGAACACAATTCTCTTAAAATAGCCCTCAGAACTCATGGAGGGAGGAAGAAGGCATTAAGATGGGTAGCTAAGGAGTGAATAAAATACCCAGATTCTCTCATACCAGGTCACTGGTTCAAATCTTGACCTTATCTCATGAGGACAAAAAGTTTAATAAACCACCTGACCAAGTACCGATAGGGCTGATGAAATAACAAATACAAGCAACAAATAAAACATTGAAGTTGAGAAAAGCTATGCATCATGACAACACCTCCCAGAATATCTGTTCTTTGCTCTTATTTCAGATTCAGTGACAGACGATTTTTTTTCAAGGTTCAAAAAATTTCTCTTACATGCACTTACTGCAGGAAAAAGTACCTGTTCAGTGTGCCCAAAGGCACATTTATGAACATTAGCAGATCTATAACCTTTTAAAATAAACCAGTTCTATTTCCTACACAAAAATCCCCTTATCTACAACCAACTCATACACTCCCTGAGTACTATCTTCCTCATAACTTATAAACCCTCATATTAGAATGAGTTCCATGAGGCTGCTGGGCCCTTAACTGATGTTCAACACATATTGTTTCAATTTGCCAGCACCTGTAACTGCTCAGTGGAGGTGAGTACCTTACTCTTAATATATTAATACTTATCAGTACCTCAATATCACAGAATCATACGGGGTTGGAAGGGACCTCTGGAGATCATCTAGTCCAACCCCCCCGCTGCAGCGGGTCTACCTAGAGCACGTTGCACAGGAACTTGTCCAGGCGGGTTTTGAATGTCTCCAGAGAAGGAGACTCCAC
>JAOXNO010000002.1:14459061-14480008 GCA_028565335.1 Limnodromus scolopaceus | reverse complement strand
TCCTCCTCTTGTCCTTAAAGGAAGTCCGAAAAGGTTATCTTTGTTTGATTTACTAACAACCTTACATTTTCAATAATTGTATGAAAGCTGTCACAAATGTTAAATCAGACTTGTGGGTGCTGAAAGGAAAAAAAAAACAAACAACACCTTAACTAAAAACTTCAGTAAATTCTGCTTTCATCAGAAAGTTTCAATACTCTTAATTTCCTTTAAAAGAGCTTTTATAGCTGAATGCTAAAAGCATTTTATTGCATTTGACATCATGATGCAGTAGGAGGAAAGTGACCTGTGCTTCCAGCTTTGTATTCTTTTTCCATCTGACTGCACATTTTACGCAACAGTACTTCCTCTCTGCACTTTAACCAGTCAAACTGGTCTTAAAACGTACAAGCCTGAAGGCTAAATCTCCATTATCCAAATCATGCCACCTTTCAGTAACTCACCTGCTTTCTCAGACAACCTGGATTTGTGAAAATGTATTTTCTGCAAGACCTGCCAAGTGCAGCTCATCCATGTGCTTCGTTAAGCCTCACCACTCATTTTTCACGTGAGCTTAACTTGGGCTCTGAGAAGCCAAGCGTCTGGAAGCCACCTCCCCCTAAGTCACCCCCCACATAAACACGCTCCACCAGCGCCTGAAACAGCCCGACAGCAGTGCTGTGTCGTGTGGGCAAAACGCATTTTGCTCCCTAATGCAGCACATGCATTAAGTACCGAGCGTGCACTGATTTAATCTGAAGCAAGATTTTGCAGGATTTCCATCATACGCTGTATAAAAGAAAAAAAAAGCCTTAAAAAACCCCAGAAGCTGGAGCAATCGCATCTTCCGTAATTATACTCTAAATGCTGGACTTCACAGAAATCACAATGATCTATTATTGAAGTACATACCAAATACAATTCTTGACGATTAATCATCACTGATTGAAGAGATAATACAGCCACACAGAAACCACTGCTCAGCTTCCTATTTGGGGATGGGGTAGTACACTTTTTGAAGAAGAAAAGAAGGTTTTAAGAGAAATAGGGCCGGGAAACATGTTAAACTGACCAAGATGTACCATAATGCTGAAGCAATGTAATTTTGAGGTGGTAAAATAGACCAAAGCATAAACAGTTATTTTTAAGAAATGCCATTAACATATTTTGAAATATAATATACTCACTACTCTGCGAAACACACTTGTATGACAAGTTCAACTAATTTAAAAGGCAGTCTGTCACAAGCTAACAGAATGCCTGAATTTTATATATTTTTTTTTGAAACTCATCTTGCAGATTTGTGCCAATTCTTGCCTGCAAACAAACAGGAGACTATTCGCTGTACAGCCAAGCCTTTTTCATTGCTTGCTTTCATAGAACAAACAAACAAAAAAAAAAAATCAACAGGGATGTTCGGAATATTATTTCTTTATGGCTTTGTAAATCATGACAGAAAACATTAAAAAAGAATTGCAAGATATATTGCAAAGCACAATCACCAGGGTTTCTCCCCAGGCTCAGGAAGGGGTGGGGAGTAAAGACTTATGCCTGCTGTAGGAAAATGCATGCTAAAATATTTACTTTCTTTCAATAATTTATGAGGACTAGAACAGGACTATATATCAGAAGTTTAGATACATTTCTTCAGATGCATCTTTTGAAGTAGTCTTGAAACAGCAGAGAGCACAGAACAGAATTCCAGGTAGGTGAAATAAAACATTAGTAAAAACAAACAGCAATACATTAAGGGAAGGACACTGAAAGTTAAAATAGTGAACTGTGGAAACAGTTTCATCTGACAGACAGAAAACCTAACAGGTTATGAAAGCAGTGAGGATCATGTAACGTGCAAGGACAAAAGAATGGGTAGCTCCTCAGTATTTGTTTTAACACAGAATATAACAAGCTTAACAAAACCACCGGCACGGAAAACAAACTTTCAAACTCAGTAAGTTTAAGACTTTAAAAAGAACTGAACAGTGGTTCTAGAAAGACTATTGGAAAAAAAATCTGCAACCTAATACTCAAAAATAGCAAGGAGGAGGAAAAGAGGGCAGATGTGTCAATTCAAGAGGTCCTTGCAGATTGTTTCTGAATTAAAACACCATAGAGAGTAAAATCTGTTACCGTGACCAAGGAAAATACAGCTGAAGCTTCTGGGTTTGAATATTCAGGAGCTCCCTGGTGGGAAAGCTCAAACCCTACATGTGTCAGGCTTACAACCGCACGCTGAAAGCACAACCTAGACAAAGTGTCCAAGCCAAACCCAAGGGAGACAACGACTAGGGTCAACCACTACAGACCAACCAAGGGGATGAGACTGCACCAGCATTCATTCCTTCACAACCTCTCCTGCAGAGCAGTTGTGAGCATCATCTCACCATACTGTTTTACAGCCCTGAAACAAAAATCCTGACACCAAAAGGATTTCCTGAATGCACAGACTGATACAGGGCCTCGAGATGTAATGACACACACTGTGTGCAGGAGGTGGGCATTCACACACACTATGTTTCTATTCAAATCATTACAGACCAACCAAATCCTCAGAAATTCCTCCAAGGAGCTGCCAAATGTTAAGAAGACACAATAGCAAACAAAATACCATGAAGTGGTCAGCTATTCATTAGTGGTTCTCAAGCCCTATCTACGCAGAACCCTTAACAGACCAAGAATTAACTCAAACTGATTTGTTACAGGAAAAGTTAAAAAACAACAACAAAAACCAACCCCAAACCAAAACCAATCCCAACTAACCAGCCAAAAAACCCCAAACAGAAGCCAAAAAACCCCAACACTCCTCCTCCAAGACTGCAGCAGTATCCATCAGCAAAGTTGACTTTTTTGTTGTTACTGTTGCTTTTTTTAAAACAGGACATCACATCCACTGAGTAATTCTTGGGAACCTCTGAAGTGACACAAGTTGAGAGAACACCGTGCGTGACTACATGTCAACCCATAGCTGCCTAGAAATGGACACCACAGAAGTCAATGATAATACAATAAGGATATTTAAAGTGCTTATTACTTAAGAGAAGATGGTTACTAACAAACACACGGAAAATTAGGTAAAGAGATTGAGAATCAGTCCTAGAGACATCTACATGACTCATGAACACAGTAAAATAGAAGGGGAGTGAAGTTAACTTAGGAAATAAACACCCTCTTCCACAAACTTAAGGTAGAAGTCTGGTTTCCAGTAAACTGAACGAGTACTTTTCAACTACTTGGTAAAAGGACATGGAAATTACATGGGAAATAGATCTGCAAGGAGGTTGAATTCAATCATCGAGGCCAAATTTCACAGGAAAACTAATTCTGAATAGAGAGACTGAATGGGGAGGAGGTGGAACATCAAAGGCAGTCACTGCAGCACAGAGAAGGATTCTGATCTGATGGACTGGTATTGGTCCTAGCACCTTTTCTCATTCATTTGTGGCAGTTCAGCAGGTGTAATATTGTGAGTTGTTCCTTTGTCAGTGTGTGTTAACTGTTGAGCTATCTTTACCAAATTTAAATTTTGTGTTAGTAAAAAAAGTAAGAAGAACAATGAGATTCCTATAGGCTGTTGGGACGAAAGAGACAAAAATCACTTTTTCAGACATGGAACAAGTGTTTATCTTTGACTGAAAGAGTATCACAAACCACACCTGCAACTGTACGCTTCCTATGAATAGTGAAAACAACTACTTTGTTATATACAGCTGTAGGAAGTGTGAAGCAATAAACTGAAGTCACAACAACATAAAAGGACAGTTGTCAACATGGAAACAGGGAATGAATACACATTGTTGGGAAGGAACTGTCATCTGATGGGAGGGGGGTAATGTTTGCTTTGGAGTAAGAATTAAAGCCCTCAGATTAAGTAACTTGAAATGCAATTAGTGAAAAACTATCTGTAAATAGGCTGTCAGGCTGATAGGCTATCAAAGCCCTAAGTAAGGAAATGCTGTCAGTTGAAGTCAGTTGGACAAGCTTGGTGGGGTCAGACATCTGAGTACCTGATGATAAAGTTGCAGTGCCAGTGGTGGTGGTTTTTACAGACTGGTATGTAAATTCCCATAGGAAAAGGTAGTACAGTGATAGGAACAGTGAAGAGCAAGAAAAATCACTTATAACTAAAAAAAGTGATACCATTTGCATAAAACTGAACAGCTGGAACAATAATAGTCTGTTGGAAGTTAAAAGATAAAGGTGGTAATACGCAAAGTGGAATGAAGAGGATACAAGATTGACAGCTGTATCACAACAATGCAAAGAGATCCAGCTGTGGAAAGAAGGAAATTATACATTGGGGAAGATGGAAGGCCTTTTCCATTCCCAAAATCCTTGCGTTAAGATCTCAGTATATTTTCAAAGAATAGAGGAGTATGCAGTGCTTTTCTGCTAAAAATCTCATCGTGAAAAAGCCTAACGCAGGCTATCCTCAGAGCTGCAGCCTGACTGCTGCATGCTGCTGTTTCTTTTAAACAACATTTCTTTAAAAAAATAATTCTGTGCATTGAGGAGGGGAAGAAGAATCACATTTTTAAAGCACTAAAGGAAAACTCTGAAGTCTCATTACGGCACTAGGGTAGGTAAAAAACCAGCTCATTTCCAGAAACTATAATCCTGTCACGGCATCATATTGCTGAGGTCAGTAATGCATTACTGGAGGCTGTAGAAGTACTGTTGGGTATCAAAAGCCTTGAAACATACTCTTTAAGTCAATTCACAGAAGATTTCTTAGGTGACATGGGCCAGAACAAGAATTTACCTGGCTATTGTAAAAATAAAAAAAGGAGCCTGACTTTGGAAGAAAGTAAAAAATAAGAACATGGAAACTGGGAGTGAGGAGATAATCAAGAGATGCACAGAAACTCATAAGGACACTGTGTAACTACTTCCCATAGCAAACAAATTTGACAATTTCAGGCTGAAGTATTGTGTAAGTATGGTGATAACTATCAGATAGTACATCATCCAAGATAATCTTTCAGAACACAGGCCTTCCATCTTTCCTTACAGGTCCAGAAAATTATCTGCTGAGATACAGAGAGAACATCTGGTTCAAGCAGGACCACCTAGAGCCAGGTGTCCAGGACTATTTCATTAAGTTCAATTTAGTGCTTGGTGAGCATTTATCTTCAAAATTATAAATGTCAAAAGACTGAGCGTGCTATAAAAACTGGTGCTTTTTCTTCTTTTTTTAATTTTATTTTTTTTTTTTAAGGAGGTCTTTGTTCTGTGTTCTTTTCCTCTCCGTTATCATGACCGGTCAAGTGGGAGACTAGCCAGTGACTGTCACGTATAGCTCTGTTACTGGTTTCTATCCAATTCCTAAGCGACACTGTTGTCCCATGCTTGGCACGCCAGGCACTGAATCTCCATAAATAATTATTCTGATGTCAGAAATGCAGGATTGTAGCTTCATTCAGAGAGCCTGCCGGGCACGGCGAGTGGGCAGATGAAGGATGCTTCTATTTACACACAAAAATCTTTGTGATTAGCCAAGAGCAAAGAGAAAGGAAATACAGAGAGAGCACAACAATTTAATGAGGATTTGTTCCTTTGCGGGGAAGAAGGTGGGACTGAAGCACAATGGTGGGATGGAGGGATTACAGCAGTTTATATCGTACCTCTTTTGGAAAATAACAGTGAATATTTGCCCTCAGTTCCATCAAAACTACCTATTTTGCATGCACAGCATGGACTTTATTAATACATGGGAAAGAAAAGGAGGGAAGCATAAGAGAGAAACAAAAATATTGTCAACTAAACCAATTTTGAATGGTGAGGAAAAAACACAAGAAAAACCTGTAATGAGCAAAGATCTGCTACTCTGTATTTTTTTTTTTACATACATATGCAAAAGAAGAAAGGCAGATATACCTATGGTCAAGGCAGATAAACCTACAAAGAGGAGTTTATTTTCCAAAGCTGCTACCCTGCTGCTACACAGGTGGGAAAACTGCCTTCCACTCAACTGCTTATTCTACCACATGCACATGGGGTGGAAGTTCCTCCTTGCTGCATCCCTTAAGCCCATCTAGGCTGGGAAAGAGGAAATAAAGCTTGGATGACAGCACAGTACTGGGACAGACCAGCCCTAAACTCTTCTCTGAGTCACATTGTACAAGTTACATCACTCCTTGCTCTTCTTTTATATTAGGACTATGGCATTACTGAAGACTAAGGGAACCCCATTGTATCCATTTGTTCCCTGTACAGAAGCTGCTCCGTGGCTGTTCATCTGTGCTGTTGCTCTCCGAGCTTGTTGCTCTTTTCTATTTCAATGAGACAATCAGAACTGCAAATTCACCCATGACTCAGGCACACCATAGACTTATACAGTGATAAAATTATGTTCTCTCAACGTTCCCTCTTCCTTTCCAAATCCTAACACTGTGTTTCATTTATTTGACTGAGACTGAGCCCATGTTTTCTCAGAACTACCTTATAAGAACAGTCATCTTAGTACTATTTAAGCTTTGCTCTTAGATCAGGGTCTCTATCTGGAAAATAAGCCCATTGTTATACACATCAGCTTCATAAATTAACTCTGAAATCCGGGATAGCTGTAAAACATATATATATATATATATAATTATATATTATTCTATAAGATTATATAAAACATAGAATTATCTCAATTTCACAACATCCTGGCTTACTTGGAAGCATTTCAGGAAATTAAGAATGCCGGCAGCAGAAACCACCTCCAACAACAGCTAGGGTGATTAAGGTTGGGAAGAAAAGATCAAGCAGATGGACATACCCTTCTCTAGTTACTTTTATCAACTATGGAGTCCAAAGGCTACAAATGAAAGATTGTATTCTCTCTTCTAATTAGAAGATGCTAAGATTCACTCTCTGCTCCTTTATCTGGGCTTATCAGTGGCCGGAATACCTTTCCCATTTGTTCTGAAAGGTCAAATGTGTTAATGCACTTCTGAGGTGCTTGACAAACAGAAGCAAGGCAGACCAGAAATAAAATTTTTTATAATATTTATGAAAAGCAGTGCTTTGAGCTCAGGAATAAGAAAATAGATCCCTTTTTCGCCCCATGAGGAAGGCACATGTGAGTAGGGAAATAAAAACATTGCTTTACATGCATGTGTGTGTACACAAAACTATCAAACTGAACATATTCCAAAGCTTACATTGTCTACAAACCATGAGCTGTTTACCTTCTTTCACCACTGCATTCATTTCATAGGCTAAACTTTTAATTTCCACTGCACAGAACTGCCCTTGTGAAAACATATTGCAGTGAGATGGGGGAGAGGGGAATATGTACGTAAAATTCCTGAAATGCTATAGCAACTCAGTATTTGTTGGGATTCCATTCAAAGAAGTCATATGAAGCCTTTGGGGAGCTGGCATGCTAACCGTTTCAGTTATGATGATTTGTCATTCAACAAATCAGTCAGTATTAAAATAATCTGACTGCAGCTTAGAAGTGACTTGCAAACACCTCTATTAGAATATGCTGGTTATTAAGCAAATCAATTTTGCTATTGCTATTAGATCACATTAAAAATATTATCCTTTGCAGAACAAGATGTGAGGGAGAGAAAGTGATTGGGGAATGGTACTCATGAATAACAAGTCTATGACCAGGCTATAAAACAAACATGACAGCTTAAAACAAAGAACTCCCCTGGCTGGTAATGTACTAAATATTAAACACCTAACTCACTTTAATCATTGGAATAAAACAAAACTATGGAGAATACTAGAACACAAGTTTTGTTTAATAGTGGGGTCATTTAATTTTAAGGTTATTAATAAGTTTGATCACTGCATATGCCAAAGATATAGCCCTTTAGGTAAAATACACAGATCAGGATTCAGTATCAATTTCAGTATTTTAAAACATGAACAAAACATAGTTCAGAAAGAATTCAGTTCTGACTGGCAATAAAGGATGTCTCAGAAGTAACATGCCAAATTCTAAATAAGTGTTCAGCAACAGGAATCCCATAAGGCACTATGCCACAGAAAATTAATTAAACAGAAAATAGAGGCCAGATATCTGTAGTTTGCAAGTGGTCACTGTTAAAGCAAAAGTTCTCTTTGAGATGCCAAACACTAGCTGTTCATCTACCTACCCTTACTTCCAAAATTATAAGAGGTCAGGTACAAAGAATTGAGGATGTGCATTCACGAAGTTACAAAAGTTGGGGAAAAAAAAAGCTTTAAGTGTACCTTTCCTTTTTAAAATCAGGAACATGGGACTAGAAAGGACCACCTGTATCTTCTATCTCAGGCATCATTTCATCCAACTATTCCACAAACTTACTGGATTTCACCTTAGAAGAACTTCCTTCTTTGGAAGGCTCCTTTTTTTGTGTCTGGTTGTCCAAAAAATTTACAAACTTTCTTCTTCCTATTTCCAGCCCTAATTTATTCATAGCAAATTAAATCATATCCTTCCTTCAGGTAACAAAATACAAGCGTGATCTTGATAAAAGTTAAACTAACATGTCACAGCTTCCCGTATTTTCAGCAAATAGTGCAGTCAAGCCTAGAGTCTTGTTCCTGCATGCTGGAGTTAAAAGTTCAACTCCATGACTGCAACAGATGCCTACCCACAGCCTTAAACAGACAACTGACTTGCCTGGTGTGTCAGGGAAGTCTACAGATGCCTGACACAACACTGGAACTTTAAATATGCAAAGACCTACATTCCCTATCCAAGGCAAGGGACTTTTACATAGATATCACAATAAAAGTATTTGTGTAAGTAAAGAAGAGAACTGACAGCTATTCAGCTAATACAGCTATTCTGAGATCATCTTCTTGTTAAAGGTCTTCTGTCCACAATTCTTTTTCCTCTAGTTTGATTGGTTTTTCAATATTTGGTCTTTCCCAACGACATTAAAAAATGAGAAAATGAAGCAATTCATTGCATGCAGGGAAAAAAAGGGTTAAAGCTCGTGGCCAATTCCAAAAGTTGAAAAAGCTATGACCTGGGCTAATAATATTGTTAATTTCTACGTTTTTAACTCTGACTACAATTTTCACATTAACATAAACATACACATAAATATATGTGCATGCCTATACATATTTTTTCCTGTGCAGACTTGTATAAGCCTAATGTTGCCTTTTTTACGTTATTTTACTAAGTAACTCAAGGTAGACACATCATTTACTGTATCCAAATGTCACAGATTTTATTGGCAACAACTGCACAGAGTCATGAAAAGGTTTAACTTGCACTACACAAAAAGGGTATACTTTTTCCTGCCGAAGACCCATCTTATAGCTCAACTTCTTTAATTTTATGACCCGAATCCCTCTGCCCTCCCCAAAGGCAACCTTAAAAACTTGTTCTCCCAGCTCCCAAAAAGAGACTCTCATCAAGTTGTTAGATTAATACTTTACTCACCAACGCTACTCAGAGAACTGCTGCTTTCAGAATCAGAAGGCATTATGGACAGCACACTGTAAGTAGACCCTAAAATTAGAAAAATAAAGACAATATTACTTTTTTTCCCTTTTCCTCTCCTGAAACCAAGCTAACCATTCATTTTCTTGATACTGTAGATGCCAAACACACTAAATTACAGAGAACACACAGCACCGACGAATAAAAATCTAATACGAAAAGTATAATTTGTAAATGAACATTGCACTGTGCGTATATAGTAAGAAATAATTTTGGATAAAATGGTAAAAATTATTTCAGCAAAATATTGTACTAATACAGTAATTATTTCAGATACACTGAAAATACAGAGTTTCATCTCTACATTATGAAGACTATGAGTGATACCTGTAACAACAGTCACAATCTGTTTTGGTTTCTTATCTTTTTCACATGTACCAGCTCCTGTTTCATTATGTAGCCGATTTGTATTCTTATCCTCAAGCTGTACTTCACACTTAGAATTCTAATTCATTTCACTGGTAAATATTTTTTGCTTACATTCATTTGCAACTTTCAGATCTGACCTTAAAAGCAAGGACCTGCAAAGCTCTCTGCTGTTACTAATGATAGCAACAGCAGGTTTTTTTCACTTTATTAATAGATCAATAGACAGAGGCGCCTTTTATTGTAGTTATTTTTGAAGTATGCTAGATTTTACTTACCAGAAGAACTAGAAAAACGGGTCCTACTTCAAAATCTTACAAACTAAACAGCTCCACCATCCCTCACAAACAGGATAAACATGCTGCACTAGAGGCAGGGAGTGATTATGTGCAACAGCGATTGAGATCTGGTCCATTTTCAGCACTAGCCAGGATGAGGGACCTGTCTTCGCAACAGCCAAGCTCAAAGACAGTTTCAATACTTTCAGGAGCTGCTTTTCCTACAGTCCTCCCTCTTATATGTCAATATTTTTTTGTACCAGTCTCTTTGAAGTTAAGAAATAAAAGGTGAGAAGCAGCAGGAGATTAAACACGTGGATTTACCTTTGAAATGGATTAAAGAAAGGATAGGCTGGAAAATAAAAGAAATGCTAGTTTTTGCTCCTCTCCTCTACTTCCTACCAGGAAAAGATATGACACCTGTAACTGCCACAGTGTTAGAGGAAGGAGACAGTATGTGGTAAAATAAGTTTACCAAGAAGTGAAGCAATAACAGCAAAGTCAATTAGAAAAAGCAAACACACTTAGGGCCTGATCTTTAGCTAGCAAAAGTGACACAGACCCCAACTTTAACAGGGTGTGTTTATTTACCTTGACAAAGAATGAGGCTCCTACTTCTGATAAAAGGAGCGATGTCGAGGCAAGAGAAAACTTAAACAAGTATTTGAACGTAAGGAAAACTCCCTCCAAGCAAACCCCTCTGGATTTATTAGCAGACATTGCAGAAAATAAGTACCAGAAAAAGAACTGAATCTTTAAGTAGACTGTTCAACTTGACAGATCCCTGTGAAAAATTATTCTAAATATATTGGTTACAAATAGTTCTAGATGACTGTACAGAATATAAGCTTTTTGTTTTGTTCTGCTTTTCAAATAAAACGCATGACAAGCATGACACTGACACACTGGCTTTAGAAAAAAAAAGAAATCTGCTGCACATTTTTGCTTCCATTTCAAACATTTTCATGTAACAATTTAAGCTGTGTTCCTATTTCATTAAGGCTTATTAAAAGCCAAGTAATTTCAGCATTAATTAAAATCAACCTCTTTGCATATTCTAAACTCATCTGACTTGCAGTATTTCTCATAGTCTGGACTAGAAGGATTAGAATCATAAGGGAAGCTGAAAAAAGCAGATCAATATATTAAATAAAGGAGGACATCTTTATGACAGACAACATGTACTGAGATTGTATCAAAACTGCGTGGGACTCAAGCACAATAAAATCTCGTGCCAAGAAGTGACACTTCCTTACAGTCAGCAATTCAAGGGAAAATTGCCCAGTTCCTCTAAGAGATTATATAGGAGTCCTGTACCTAAACAAACTTTTACTGATCGTTCGCTGCTTTCACTTCTTTTTAAGAGTAAAGAAAAAAAAAAAAAGAAAAAAAAGACTTAAAATCTCATCATCTTAACTGATCTTGCTTTTACTTATGTTCAAGAAGCACTGTTACTCTCTCTCTTCTTTCCCCATGTTAAAAGCCAGAGCCAGGACTTAAAACAAGCTAAATACTGCTTTCTGGAATTGCCGGAAAAGTTTTGTGAAGCTGACTTCATCAATGGAGACATAGGACTCTCCCTAGCGATGTTCTTAAAACGTTAGCTCAGATTTGTAAATGCAAGATCCGGTATGCATGGCATGTTATCACAAGAAACCGTGCAATTGTGAAGAGAGGGGGAATTGTCTGACCCATTCATAATTCTTCACCTCTAACCAAAACAAAAAAAAAAAAAAAAACAAAACAAAAAAAAAACCAAAACAAAAAAAAACTACCATAAAAAAAAAAACCAAACCAAAAATAAACCTAGTAGCATTTGTTTGGCTTCCCAGGCAGTTTACGGGTATGTTTGGGTTTGGTTTGTTTTTTAAACTACACAGGATATGAGTCCATTATCTGTAGCTCATGCCACCATTGTCATCAGAGGCAGTATCAGTAAGCATCAGAAACAACAACCAGAGAACTCTACAGAGCTTTCGCAATATTCAAATTCATCTGTACCCAAAGTATTCAATTCAGGCTACTGTAGCATCGTACTTGACATATTCTGCTTGATCAAACTAGCAATACCTCAACAGTACCTGAAAATGCTCCAAGACAGCGTTTCCCCACTCTACAGGATGCCTCCTCACATAAATGAAAACGCTTAATATCACCCCAACAGGAATTCAGATATACATAAAAAGGAACGGAAAAAGGCACAAGATAGTTTTTGTAACCAAAGGCACTAGACACCTTATTCATTCGTGAGCTACACAAACACGGTATTTTAAGAAATTTGGTTAAAACCACCACCACCACCCGCCCCTTGCTAAGCAATTTTCCACTTTATTTTCAAATCCTTAAAACTGACTGTCCAACATGTCAAATTGCACAAAAAATAAGATCAGAACACAAAACCCAGTAAGAAGCCATGACTACTTTTTCAGCTTAATATTGGAAGTGCTTCACACCTAGGGCTTCACATGCCTTTCACCCTACTTTTTTAAGCATCTGACTTTCATATTTTTCCTCTAGTATTCATCCTTCACGCCAAAGGTCCCCAGTGCAAAAACTTCCTACATTTGATTTCCATTCACTGACCCGTAACAATTGCTAACATATTCTTTAAGTTCAAAACTCCAACTTGAAATGACAGCATCCTGTGAAACACAGTATAATACCTACACTCAACTTTAAAAAAAAATATTTGAAAATGACCTTTCACAAATACACATTTGTACAGAAAGGAGTGAGAGTATAAGCATCCTGTCTTTGCATGGCAGACTTGCTTTTGGGGCATTTCGGTTTTGCTCATCCAGCTTTAAGCTCTGGATCAGTTCCTGGCTGTATTAAGCAGCTTTGGCAGAAGAAGGGGATTTAGAAACTGCTACAGTATATACCTGAGGATCTTATGAATCCCAATTCCTTCTATTTTCAACAATTAGAGCAAGTCAAATTTCCTTAAGTTATTACTGTCTTTATTAGTCAAATGACAGGAAGGCCACTTCAAAACTGCAAATTCAGGAAAGGAACTAGTTGCTTAACTGTGGAAGCAACCTCTGGGGACAGCAGAGGAACTGGATTCTAGTTTGCCTCCACCTTTCACACAATGTCCACAAAGAAACAATGTTATATATTTTTCTCGTTAAGAAAGACAATGATGGTGGAGGGAAAAAAAGAAAAAAAAAAAAAACACCAAAAAAAAGAAGTTACATGTCCTAAGAAGACACCAACTGTCTAACCAAGCAATTTCCTCATCACCAATGCCAAATCTAGACTGATGGAATTAAATTAATAGCACAAAATTAAAACAGAACATTTCTCTCTTCTGTCTTTTTAACCTTTGACTTGTGAGACAGAATGTAACACTGAGCATCCCCTGTACTTCAAGGAGAAAATCAAAAAGCCAAGCCAGCTAATCTCAAAGTAAAGCCTCCAAAAGAAGCTCGCGCTTGGTACCTTCTGTAAGAAAGCAGAACAAAGGATCAAGTAAAATTTCTTCTAGAACTAAATGCTACATTATTGAATGACTTCTTAGAAAAACACATTCTGTTCAAATTTCATTACGTGGAGATAAACTGAAAGTCAGGATTGCCACGGCCGTATAGGACCTTCTCGTTCTCCTCCATATGCACATGTACATCGGCCCTGCTCGTGGCTCTAAAGCACAGTGTATGCAAGGGCCCTGTAGTGGCAAAACAAGACACAGGGCTCAGCTTTCCAAATTTCACTGCACATATGCTTTCCGTTCATCAATTTATTTTTTCCAAAAGGTGTATTTTACTCTCAGTCACGTAGAAAATTACGTTTATAATTCAACTGAAAGAAGGTTATTTCATCTTGCAAGACTTGCTATATTAACTAAATGACTGCACAGGAATAATTATTCCCTCAGATACACCTTCAGCACAGGGCCAAAGAGGCAAGTATCCTGAACCTGTTTCAGCGTGCGAAGAACCAGGATTTAATTCAAGGAGCACTAGTGTTTCATCCCACAAGATGGGGAGTGTTCTGGTCTTAGCTCCACAGCTCTTGGCACATCACCCATCTTTAAGGGTCACATTAAGATCCGCAGTAAGGCTGACTCCTAAATTAAGCATGTTTCCTGACTAGGAACACTCAGGTCACTGTAGGACTGAGCCTGGAAGGAACGCCTTGCCTGCATGGATTTCTTTTGCTACACCTCTGCTTTTGAAGAGGATGACATTAAACAACTCTCCACGCTCCCCTGCTGTGAATTTCCATTGATAATAAAACTCTGCTCTTCCTCCCCAGCACCAGGACTGCAGCTGATTCAACTTCTTCTCAGCAAATGATTTTTCTGATGGAGGCCCAACGCACCGGATGAGAGGCAGCATGACAAACAGTTGTTTATCCACATCTCCCCACACCAAACCAAACAGACTTTGGCAGGACTCCTACTTGCTGGGGGTGGGAGGGGAGAGTGAAAAAGTTTGATTAAAATTGGAAATGACCCAGATTACAATGTTCCCATTGCCTTTACAAGAAACAAAACTGCCCAAGGAGCTTCAGATCACATGGATCTGCCATGTTCTATCTCTGGGGCTATTCTTTTCTTGGCAGCCTGCGCAGCCAGGTTTGTCAGAAAGCATAAGACACAGTCATTTCTTGCAAGTTGTGTGATGTTCAGACGTTAAATCCTGACCTCGTGCAAAACCTTCAATTGGGTATTTGCTTCCATCCATGTCATCTTCATTTCAGATGTTTCACAGTCATTTACTTATAATGATATGAGTAACTTCAAGAACAAAGGTACAAACTCAGCAGTAAGTAGAACAGCGGCAGAGGTGATATCACCAAAAGTTTGCTGTATCTTCCCCCATCTGCTTTTAAACTCTGCTTTATTACTTATTCTGCACACCTACAGTTCCTTATTACTGTGCCCTGCAGCATAAAATCCTCTTATTTTTAGGACACCATGAAAACTAAATGAACATCAAATGGCTTTTTAAATAATCAAGCAGCTAAAAATTTACAATTTTTATTTCCCAAATGCCTTAGTCTATAACAGTTCCACGGAGACAGTGAGGGTCAAAAAGTTCATTTTCCTTTTAGAACGGAGAACACATTTTACAACAACACATTTATGAACTATTAGGACATTAATACTAATAGTGTGGCCTTGAAAAAGATAGGCCATTTAGCGCTTAAGCCATCTTTCAGTTCTAAGCAATTAAGAATAAACTCTTGTTCAGGACAGAACACTTCACACATGAACAAGGACTTTGGCACCTTTCTCTGAAATATTTAGGAAAAACCACCACCGGTGACAGAACAACAGGTCAGGCTGATTCTGATTTCATATGACAACTTCTATGTAGGTTTAGATTCCAAAAAGTTAAGTAACCTGCCAGAGGCCAGAGACATCACCAAAGAAGCCCAGAGTTCAAATGCTGAAGTTCCTAGTTGTCAATCATCCAATCAAGTACAGCACTTGTCCTTCAGCTGCTAAAAACAACACTAGACATAATTATCTGTAAAATTCTTATTTTCTTAGCAACATCTGTTAGTAGTAAAATAAACCCACAGATTGGTATTTCTAAACATGCATCCCTAACTGTATCCTCTCTAGCAACATCTACACTCTTTGCTATAGGTATTTTTTTCCTTTAGCCAGAAAGCAATAGAGTGAGTTATACTGGAAAGAATTTACAACCTATCTTTAAGAGAAATCTAAGTCACTGCACCGTTGTTGTACATCTTACTACAATGTGAATTATTAAAGGAAGCAGACGTTGATGCCTCCAATAAAAAAAAGGGAAGAGTGGCAGTAAGAAAGATAAGAGGAAAGGACATGAGGTAGTTCACTTTTCTACATTATCACTTTATTATAAGGATACATTTGTAGCTCTTCACATACTTTATTAGTTTTATTTGTTCTTGTTTACTGCATTCTGAGCATTGGGTCAAATCATCTTCACACAAAGAAACACAGAAAAGATTAAAAACCTTTACGGATCTGAACCGATTCACAAAACACACATGATGCCAGTGCTTCAGCTCACAGCATTCAAGCTATTTTGCCATGAACATGATGCTCTAATGACTTACAGAAGTGGGACAGAAGCAACTTTTAAGAGCCAAATTATCACGCAAGTTTTATTAGGAGGATAGCAGCTATCACCAACTGGTAATTGGAAGCAAAGAGGTACAAAAACGTATGACTGCTAAAAAAAACTAAAAAAACTACATCCAAGTATATCAGGTCAGCAAGACATAATGTCCCTCACTACCTTCCAGTCTTTCATTTCTTTCTTCTCAATTTATAAAATGACTAATTTAATCTCTTGCACTCTGTGAAACCACATCAGAAGTGATTAAATATATCTGCTGGAGCAGTAGGACCAAAGATGCAATCATAATTGTTACTGCTATTACTTATTCAAAAAGTCCTGCAGCAATTCAGGTTCTGAACCAGAAAGAACTGCTTTAACCTTTGTCTTCTTGCTTTTTAACTGGGATGGCTTTTAACTCTACTTTAGCAAGTGTGTTTTGTCTTGACAAGTCATTTGTCTCTAACACTCCATTTCAGCTGAAAACTGCAACGGCAAATGACCATGCCTTCCTCTTACAGCCCTGAATTTCCATTAGGTAGTGCAGCGAGATGGGTGATGATTTTTCAACAGTTATTTTAAGGCTAACAGCAACATACCTAGCTACCGTGAAAATATCAGCATGCAAACTTACATTACTCAGATTCTGGCAAAAGAACAACTTCCAGTTTGTAGAGCTGCACACGCTGCCTTCACTGCTAATTCTCTTACAAGAGAAATGCATGTTTTTCTAGGCTGACACTCAAAAAAGCGGAGAAAATAAGCGTCTCCTCGGTTATTTTCTTCAACCCCACATTTAGTACAGGTAGGAAAAAGCTTCATTTAAAGTCAAGTCTTAGTAAAACTGCAATGCAGGCAGGTGAAACAAACTGTCACATATTTCAGTTCAAGCAGATTATACAGGCGGTCCTAACATTATTACTGATGCAGCAGTGCTGCCTTCTGTTCTACAAACATGATGTGTATTGCAGCTGACTACCTTATCAAACAAATACAGGAATCTTTTTTATGAATTATTTTTAATATAGCTGCTTTAACAATGCCAGATAACCTATTCTGGGAGAACCCATCTCCATCCCACTGGTAAAAAGCCCAGTGTATCCATTAATTTTTTCTTGCTTCTAGCCATAAGGAAAATTACATTAGTTTGCTGGATTATGTACAATAAGCCAAAGGGAAAAGAAAAAAAAAAAAAAGAAAACATAGCATTTTACTTTTTTAACAAGCTTCCTGCAATCTCAAACTCTTTCTCTTAAAGTTATCTACTTGATCTAGATTACTCACTAAATTATACATAAGGGGATATAATTAATTTTGTTTATTAAGGTAGAGAGATGTAAATTTTCATTAAACCTCCCAGATGACTAAATGCAGTAGAGGATGTTCACTAATCCCTTTCCCTCTAGGAAAGGAAGTCAGATAACCTAGGGCCCATATCCACTTGGAAAGCAAGTGCTCCTTCGGTACTCTGTCTGCACAGCGTCCAGTGAAATGGCCTTCTCACCGTTTGCTGGATACTCCAGGTACTGCTGAAGGGCCCAGGCTTCTTCAGCTAGGCAGTGCGGTGATGGCAGTCACCCTCATGCACCCACATCATCTGAGGCCCTCATGGAGCAGCAGGCCCCCGTGGACCCACAACATCTTGAGCACAACGCTCTTTGTGCCTACAGCCATCCATGAGACGCCATTTCCAACAGGGGGCAGCTACAGATTCTTCTTCCTGTACACACATGGCAGCGTGAGAGGGCAGCGGCATCCAACCATCTACTCCATCCAGGGACCATCTGCAAACCTCACTTGTCTGTTCTCTGTATCAGTGCTCAAAGCGCATCCCAATTCTGCCTCACCTAGCCTGATCCCATTTGGTCCCAGCTGCCTACTCCTCAACGCTGTCTGAATAGATTGTGGTAAACTCAGACCCATCTCTTTCTAAAAATTTCTCATCTGCCCAGTATCTAGGCAGTGATCAGTTTTCTTCTGTCAGATATTTACAAACTGTCATTTTCAAGGCCGCTACTCAGTCTTTCTAGTCCATTTTCCGAGTTTTATTGCCAAGTACAGGGCAGATAAGAAGTTAAGGCATCTCGGCAAATAAGAAGTGAAGGAATTGTCCAAGTATATTGCTCTTGTTCTGAATGGTTTCTATCGATGGAAACTCACACTTCAAACCCGCTGAACCTGATGCTGCCTCCTACAGCTCTTCTGGGCTGTAAATGCACGGTATGTGAAGAGCTACCTGGGCAGCTCCAGACACCGACATTGAAGAGTCAGAGACACAATCTGGGCTTCTCCTAGGCCATGACTGAGGAGTGGTATTGCATACTGCAACTGGAGAAAAAAAGGTGAATTGGGAAGTCTGACAAGCCATCCAGAAAAGTCCACCCCAAGCCCCTTTAATGCTGGGTACAAAATTTTTAAGAACATCACCAAGTTGAGAATTGAGTGACAATTCTTAAAAATAAGGAAATATTATACATCCTTTTTTCTTCTGGAGGAAAACGAGATAGACAGATGATGCACCAAGTCACATGTCATTATTTGGGCCGGGAATAGATACCTCGTAGAATATCCTTCCCTTTCATTAAGCTTTGACAGAAATAGTATTCCTGAATACCTTCAAACCTCCTTGCCAGCTTCTTTTAACCCCAAATAATAACTCACTTTGCAAAGCTATTTCCGTATCTGGAAGCAATTCTTTACATCAAGTTATATTCCAGAACCTTTGCAAGTAATCTGACTGAGATTTCTGGAGGATTACACCATCTGCCATTTGCAACTGACTCTAGGAGATTTAAGTGAGAGGAAATTATGTTCAGAAAGTACCCACACGCTATGTAGTCCAAAGCAAGAAACTGTCGTGTGATTACGGTGGTAAATACTAGATCCCTAAAAACGCATTCTCTATCAACAACAGCTGCCTTACTAAATTTGCGATAGTGACAATTAAGAAATTCTAACTTAATTTAGTTTGCACAGATATACACAGAGCTCTTGTAGCATATTCTTTCATCAAATAATTGTAGAGTCAGGTAATATGAATGGCAAGATAAAATTTTAAAAAAGTCGCATTATTAACTCTGCGGCTAAATGCTATATTTAAAATTTAATTTAAATTTTGGAATTAAATCAAAGTAACCACCCAATTATGTTTGTAAAGAGGCCATGCCATAAAAAAAAAACAACCTACCTGGAAGAACGAAGGAAGAAGCAACTACACATATTTAAAACTGCAGACACTGATATTTAAAAGACTAGAAATCTACCAGGTAACAAGGCAGGCAAGCACTAATTCCTCAAGATCAGCCTCTTAACGCATCCAGTCCTTTCATTAACGTCCTGTACCTTGTAACTGGGTATTTCCTCCGCAGAAGCAGCCGGGGGCACTCCTGGAACTGTGGGTGGTGAGAGCGTCCATCACGTGCCGAACCTCAGCTTTTTTTTTTTCCTAGCAATTCAAACTTTGCCCATAACAAACAAGCCTTATGGTTCAAAGTGGGTTTTTTTAGGGCAATTCGTCAAGAACACACACGTACCTACACCCATCCATAAACGTAGTCTAAATATGAGAATTGATGTCCTTCAGTGATAACGGTACAGTCGAAGCCACACAGCTTTGCTCCTCTGCAGAGGCTTCTGAACAAGGCCGAAGGGGTTCAACATAGTTCTAGCCTACTCCCGAACAGCAGGAGAATTAGGCACAGAAGGAAGAAAACACCTCAATACAAACATAACCACAAACACAGCAAGGGGTTGTGCTAGTTACAGCTCAGGGGAAGAAAAAAAAAAAAAAAAAAAAAAAGCCACGTTGAGGCCTTTGTGATTCCAAGCAGAGGAGTAACATGTCAAAGTCCAAAGGCTTTTTTCCCTTCTATCTACCTTATCTAAACTAAAATCTAAAATTTAATCTCATAAAGCTTTCTTCTCTGAATATCCTTCTCATTTCTACAGCCCTAGCATATTGACAAGGGCCAAACATCTCTTTCTAACAAAAAAAAAAAATAAAACAAAGTAGTTGGAAGGCTCTTCTCCAAAAGCTGCCATTGTTACTGTTCAAGAACCAGCAACTGATTGAAGTTATAGTTACACAGTATCTCCTCATATGCCGTTCTCCATACTAAATTCTATGAATAATAATTAATCAGAAAGACTTAGGAGCCTGTTTCTAGCCTGAATTGCCTCGTTTCCTACAACTTAACTAACCAGCTCATGTCTACTGCTCGTAAGGATTGCAAGAGACGTCCAAACCCAGACTATGTGGGAGTCAATATTCGACACACCTCCTTTGAAATTCAAGTGGTATTATGAGATTTGACTTTTTCAAACCATACACCTCTAGAAAAAGTGATTCATGTTACTTGGTATGAAACCTGGCATATTGCTGAAGTAACCTCCTTTCAACCTTGAAAGGAGATGGATACTCCCCAACTAAGCCCTAAAAAATGAATTCTCCTCATATTGCTCTTTGTAGTGTGCTTCAATGTTCAGCCCCTAACTATCCCTCCTTCAGGAAAAACAACAGGAAAAAAATGTCCCAAGATGGTTTCATTAAGGTATGTCAGAAAAAGGCTTTAAATTCAAATTTGTCGTGTTGCTACAATGGAAAAAACAACATGCACTTTCATACAGAAGAGGGCTCGTATCCAAGCTTCTTCTGTCTCTCTGTTTACAGCGATCGTTACTTGAAATGGCAATAGAAAAGATATATCCAAGCTAAATCATTTAATCTAAAATTTCTTGTCTCCTTGGCAAGTTTATTTTTCCCCTCAACACTCTTCTCCATTTAAGAAAACAAAAGTAAGGAAGAATAAAACATACAGCTTTCCCACCCC
>JAOXNO010000002.1:14429595-14459056 GCA_028565335.1 Limnodromus scolopaceus | reverse complement strand
CCACCCCCCCCTTAGTGCTGTAGAGCAGGGAATCCTGGTGCCAGCAATAATTGCATATTAAATACATATGTATTTATTCTGTAGGGACAGGGTCCAAGGCCCTGCGCAGTAAAAGAGATACAGTCCCTGTTACCTACAGACTTCAGGCCTAAGTCCTCTTCAGGAAATTTGCAACCACAAAAAGGTCATCAGAACTGTGCGAATGCTACGAGCACACAGCAAGCGCTGCAGACAGAAGAAATGTTGAATCCACGGCAAAGCGACCGAGATCCATCTCTAAAACCGGACAAGTTGGAGCAAATATTCTGTGTGCGTCTATACAGGAGCTTTCCAGAAACGTACAAGTTTTCACAAAGGTAACAGCTTAACCAGACAACTTTTGAAAGTGCCAAGCACTGGTATTACCTCAGAAGCGGGGGTGGAGAAGGTAACGCTATCAATTAAGAATATATTTGAACCATAGGTTGTACTTTTTCAGAAGACAAACACACAGATACACAAAAGAAACCGCACCTATACCCTCGTTTAAACAATGCAATTAAGTATGTCCTCAAGTGCTCTGCTGTACTGAGTGATTATTACAAACGTCTATTACCTATGAACTATTTACAAAAATAATTTGTTGCAGAAATCCCCAGGGGTAAGCTTCGTGCCTCTTCTGGTTACAGCTGCACCACCCTCAGGAACAGTTCATCCCTCACCAGAGGTAACCCTCGGCTGCGGCGGTGGCAGCAACAGGCTGATAACCTCCTCCACCGGCACAGGCACCGCCGCAGCGTGGGCGAGCGGCCCTCTCCCTGACACGCACAGGGAATAAATAACAGAGGAAAACCTTGCTTAAGCTGCCTAATGGCAAAAGGAACGCATGTAACTAAATATGACAAAAAGCCATCTTTCCCCCACGGACCGGGGCGCTCATGCATACAAACGCTCGCTCTACCTGGGAGCTAAGAGCAGAGAACGCTGGAAAAAAAAAAAAGGAACTCATCTGGAAGCAATTACGGCACGCATTCCTTTCTCCCCCTTTTTTCCCCCCTCTTCTCTGCACTGCTGCTACTTTTCCTTCTCTCGCCATCATGGCGGGGAAAGGAAGAGACCGTGTGTCCTCAGCTTCTGCAGTGGCAGCCCCGGGTGAGCCCTGCGAGCCCCCCACGGCCACGCGGTGCCCTGCAGCACTGAAGGAGTTCGCTTGCTTAGACAGAGATATTCCTACAGGCTCTTTCCTCCAGCATCGTCCTTTACATAATTCCTTGATGACAGACCCTGTTCGGAGACTAAACCAATTTTAGAGTCTAGAGAGAGTTTTTCCTACATAGCAAGGCTTTCAAGATGTTAGATGGGCCTTTTAGCCTTTTTGGATATTATTATTTTGGGAGAAAGCAACTGCTGCAACTCTAGCGAGCCACAGAGTGGCTAATAACTTTGAAAATGGCTTAGCTATGACCTTTTAAGCCAATAGGCCAGGGTTACCAAGCAAGCAACTGCAGTGAGCATACAAAGAGGAACTAACTGGGAACTTGAGGTAGTAGCGACAGCCAGGCAGATCTTAGTAATGAGAGGATTTTTTTTTTGTACACGAAATATTCACTGTAAGATGAATTATAAGGAAGAAAAAGAATGCCTGCAATACAGCCAGCCAAATGCTATCGGCTCCATCAATTCTGGAAAAAAGTTTTAAAGCTTCCTGCACTGAGTGCAACTACAGAAGACTGAAGGGACACTCTCACCAGGCAGCAGAGCGTTAGCATTACACGACAGCGCGCACTGAGCTTAACGGAGTGCGGCAGATCTCCCTGGAGTCCGTGGAAGAGACGCAGGCTAAAGACTCAGCAAATGCACTTGATGGACAGCATGCTGCTCCCAACGCCAATACAATACCCTGGTCCCCTAAGACAGCGACAGGAGAGAAGACAACAGAAAACTAAGGCTATGACACTGAAGAAGTAGAACATGGCATATTGGACAGCACAAGTCAGAGCTGTTGAGGGAAGAAAGTGACCTCCCGCCCAAGAAATGGGACTGAGCCAATAAACGAGCCAAGAACTCTCTTGCTTGGAAAGTCACCTACCCATCCCGGAGCTGTGGTTTCCCCTCAGCCTTCTCTCGCCTACGTCTCTTGGCATAAAGGAGAAGATAAGGATGCTGCCTCCCCATCAGCACCTCTGGTCAGGCATGAAGGTTGAGTGAAGACAGCTTTAACCTTCAGGTTCAGCTACCAGTGCCAGCACAGACATGCCTTAAGTAAGTATGCCAGGTGGTCTGGAGCAGCAGATAGACAGTGTAACAGCTTGCAACCTCTTCATTTAAGTATATAAACATCCACATTTTACTGTTCCCATAACAGCAACAGAAGAGGCAGTAAAAATTGTGCCTCAATAGCCTTGAAACAGGCTTTGTGTGTAGGCTTTGACACCTCTTCTCCACTTTAAGTCCCCAGTGAACCAGCCTTCTTTACATCTTCCTCTTTGAGCAGGTTCTGAAGATACTGGAGATGTTCCTAAAGGAGATGGTGTCGCTCAGAACAGCTGCCATTGGGGTATTCAACTCAGTTTCCCATTTCAGCAGTAGCCATAAGAGCAGCAGTGAGGTCGAGGGTGTGCAAGGGACAGAAACAGCACCAGAAGAACAGCAGTGGGTTTACAAAAAAACCACCAACCACAAAACACCAAAAAACCCCACGTATCCATTGCATCCCTTGTTTTCCCCACATACACACTGCTTTCAGTACCAAACACTGACACACAGTTAAGCACTGATTACATAATAATCTAAACTGTGCAATTTCTATACAGCAAGAAGTGGCTTCCCCTAGAAAAACCAAAAGACCCAAACTGAGATGAATTACCATACTACTGTACCCATAACAACCAAATGTTTGAAACACATTACAACCAGTCTGTGCTTAGGAAATGACTATATAAACACAGGTCAAGACGGATGACTGTTTAGAAGCACAGGATTAAAATCTACCCTGTCATGATTTACAGCAGTCTTTGATACTCTAACTCTTTTCTACAAGACGTTTTCACATTTTTTTTAATTTATTCTCACATAGTACTGCATCATCTCCTGTTGTTACAGAAGTATTTTTATTCTGTATTTCCATTATACAAATCAAGAATATTCAACATATTTAAATTACAAACAACTAGGTTAAATTCAATTACAATTTTTCCACATCCATCTGTTCTTATATTGCTGCAGAATTTTAACGTTAAGAATACATTGTTAAAAAAAAAAACAACAACAAAACCAGGACATTAAAGCATGTAAACTAAAGTATGTAAAAGTAAATAGACAATCGGAGCTCAAGTCAACAGTTCTGACTTTTCTAACTGTGCTGTAAAACACAAGTTCCTCAAGGGAAATACTGTATTTTCTCTCTGCTTGGGTAATGCCTTCCAAAAATTGACATTTTGAGTACATTAAAGTTTTGTGCGAAACAAGCATGGGTATTAGTTTCGATCCATTGGAAAGTGGTTCACATTTCAAAATCCATAATGCAATAAATCTCAAAACGGTTTTAATTTGTATAAAAGCATATAACCATCTTTTTCCTTTTTTTTTTCCCCCATAAATAACACCAGTGGAAAACCTCAGAGAAAATTTTGCAGCAACTTGAATTCCTTGACTGAAAAGAAATCTGATAGCTTGTAGCTCTTTAATTCATTGCTTTCCTTTCCTTGCTACACTTTATCCTGCTGGGAAAACAAATCCTGCAATTTTTCCCTTGAAGGGCTAAATTTGCTGTATAATTAGTGATGCTTATGCTGATTCTGTTTTACTTAAAAATGCAGAGAACCTTCCAGACATATTTATTAAATTTGTACTTAAAAAAAAAAAATTAATGCACAGAGTGGAGATAATTGAAAAAAAAAAAAAAAAAAAAAAAACGGGGGGAAAAGAAATCCAAGCTACTATAGAGATCCCTGAAAGCAAAAAAATGGAAACTTGTTTCCAACCAGAGGAAATAGATAACCTACATGCTACTATCCTCAGTACTGGGACAATGGGATAAAACACTGAGATTTAATCCAGAGAGCACTCATTTTTCAGCATGCTGTATGTATCCAGTAATGTACCCTGACAGATGGGAGTTTGGAGGTTGGTCATATTCATTTATTTTTCAGTTTTGTAAAGTATGCTTTTCTCCATTCCCTCCACAAATTACCAGAGGGAAGGGATTCAATACACAAATGTAAATAAACACTTGGGAAAACAAACAAACAAAACCCCACATAAACCCTCTTGACCCACCTAGAGCTGCCTGTCACAGTCCCCTCCACTATAAGTAAGTACAAGCATCTGACTCCTATAATATAATCAATAACACAGTAAGGTTGCTACCTTCAGGTAGACTGTTAGGAGAGGGAGGCTGTAAAGTGAGGGAGATTTGCTGATGTCTCTGCCTAGGCAAACTCCCTGTGCTGCCCAACCACTTCACCAGAAAACGACGTGTGGCCATCAGCTCCACACGTATCAAACAGGAGCTGATTGTTCAGTCTTCACAACTAATCCAAGATAAATTGAGCGGAAGCATCCTCCCAGGCATACGGGAGAGGCTTCTCAATTCAAAACTGAGCTCAAGCTGCATCCAAGAAGACCTGGAACCTGTTTCATTTGAAAAACATCAGAAGTTTCCCCATCAAAAAGCACAGCCTCAAGTGCTTTTTGGTGATGTCATCCGGAAGCAATTACCACATGGAAAGGGGAGCCATCAGGAAAGTACTGAAAAATGAAACCTTGAATATCTGAGCTACCATGGCCCTTTGGACAGGCAGCCAATATCCCTGTGCTGGGAACCTGTATAAGGCAAGTATGTTTTATTAAACAAGACAAAGCAAGCGTCCTGCCTGGTTACAACGCCCACCTCCCTCCTGCTACTTTTAGGCTGAACCCTTGTAAGTATTCCTAAACGTGCAAATATTAACCACTACTTTTAAGCCCTTCACCTTTGGACACAGCAGATCAGCACCATCTTGTTTTCAAGATGAGAGGATCACGACCTACATGCTTTTAAAATGTAATCTCCCCAGTTCCTCAGTTCATCATAAGAAGGAAGAATATTTGTCTTGATTAAATGATCACCCACTGATTGGTGCCCGAGTGGCAATTATATGCCCTCTGGCCAGTGGGGTTCAGAATTCATCAGAAACAACATGTTGGTAGATTGAGACTTGGGATGATTTCTCCCACCCACACGTAATTGCAGGTTTACCACTTAATACAAATAAAAGCAACATCCAGCAGATTAGTAGCAGTGATAATGGGCAGCTAAACAGAAGAAAAGACTCAATATTTCAAAAGAAATGCTGAAGATAAACATTCAAACAGAAAGACTATAGATCAAACAGTCAGGCCACCATGTTTTACTGGCACATGTAGAGGAGCTCTGGAATTTGCTTTGTGTTTTCAAAAGTACAGTGGATCTTACAAATCATTCCCCTCCCATCAGATAGGGAAGAACAACAACGAGTAGAACTAGTAGAAACAGGATAAGGAAATCCATGCTGGCATCAGCAAAGTTATTCTTGGTCCATTAGGACACTGAAATACAATGGAAAGAGGCAACCACATTCCTTTATGTTCCCCCATTAGTAGAAATCAGAGCCCTAAGGAACCTGCTGGCTCTGTACAGCTCTCATCCCTCCTAAGTGGTGGTGGCTTCTATCTCCTCCTTACATCTCACTGCACAAACAGTTCTAAGTCCTAGCTCTTAATTATCATCTTTCATATGCTCCGAGACACTGCTTATCTTCTTACTGAAGGTAACCTCTTTAATTTTCCTACTTTTTAATTTTTGCCTGTCTTAGCAAGAAAAAGGGAAGAATTTTCATCACTGTCAGGAGGGGGAGCTCATATGATCAGTGTTTTTGGAGAAAAGAAAGAAAAGCTGTGATCTGAAAGGAAGCAGACCAATTTTTGTAGGACCAGAGAGTCCCTGCCATGGCCCTTGGCTCCAAACACCCACATGATTATCTTTTAAAACAGCCATCATCTCATCAATATTCCTAACTGTTTCCTACCCAGAAATCTAATATTCTGTTTTCAAACTAGAGACCATGCCTGTATCTTCTAATTTCCAAGAAATGAGGGAAGGAAAACAGACTTCTCTTTATTTTTTTTATAAATACAATACTATATCTGGAAAACTTATGTTCATGACGTGGAAAAACTGAAGTCCTAAATGATAACAAGTGGCAACACATAAGGAGTAAGACAGGGAGATTGCTTATTTGATTCAATTTACAAAGGTGTTTATTGCGTTATGAGTTACACAGATGTTGTTTGGAACAAAGGACATGATTTTTCTGTTGCAAGTCTTACCACAGGATGCCTGGATTAATTTCTTTAAAATTTTTTTTAAAAAATAATTAAATAATAGTGTCACTACTGATCCACAGATGCAAGATTAGGTTTAGGCTTACCTTCCCAAAACTATAAGAAAACTGTAATTTCCCTATTCCAAACCTCTATAGTTGCAAGATCAACAGTATCTTAAGCCAAGTGCAGTAGCCTACGTTTAGAAGAACATGAATAGGCATCTAGTGATGACTGAAAGCATTATTACTGTTTTTGGAATTTCAGCTGAAAAATTCGTTTCGAACACAGCATGCCCATTCATTGCACACTATATGTCTATTGTTCTTCCCACAAACAATGAAAATAAAGATGATAGATAACTGATGGTTTTAGACAGCCAGAAGTTTTAGCCAGCAGCATTCAACATGAAAAAAATAGAAATCAACCTTAAGAACTGTTAAATTACTGGGCATTTTCCCCAAAATTAATGGGAAGCAGAAAGCTTTCTGAGAAACTGCCAGCAGAGTCATTTCACTCACAGCGCTCAGAGTCCGTTCTCCAACAGTAAAGCACTCAAAGACCAGAAATATCCATAAAACAATATGTTGTGAGCGATGCAGGCATGGGAGAAAAGGATAAAAAATGAATGGGGTATAGACTATTTGCAATGCAGTATGTTAATTAACAGCAGGAACAGGTCTAGAGAAAATCCTCTGGTGTGATAGGAAATGCTCACCTATGGAAGAGCAATGTCAATGCTAACGTGTTCATCAGTGCCGTGCTCCCTGTGCCAAACTTCCAGGGCACGTGAAGGAACCTCTTGTGTCCTTGTGACTAGAAAGTATAAGCACAGAGAGCCTCATGCCTCATGAAACCAGTGCAAAGAAGGAGGATTTAGTGGGAAGTTTTCTTGACTGTGCGTTCTGGACCGTGTTTCGGCACCAGAGCTCTCCCTGTCACCGTGACCACTGATCTCATCCTGACAGCTCACCCTGAAACACAGCTCTCTTAACGTCACATATCCACAACAAGAAGCAGGTACAGTACAAGAAAAAAAAAAACAGAAAATAAATTACAGCTGTGTAAGGCAAAATAAATCTCTAAATGGGTGACTAAATTTTCTGTGCATTTGGGTATTATGTTAACACATACTAAGTTCAAACCTAGACAGAAAACTACCAATTTGAAAACCCAAAATTAATGTTAGCACATGGGCTTTTTCCCACTAAAAATCTTTCAGCAACCTCAACGCAAAAAAAAAAAATCCTGGATAGTACAGCCTACAGTTGCAATTTAGCATTCATATGCTTTCCACAGGTATAGTCAAGCAACATTAGAGCTGTAACAGCACATTTTAAGATCAGTAAGATGCATGAACCAGAAATGCTTCAGAACAAACCACAGCTTTTGTTTTAAAAAGTCCTGCTGCCTCTGTGTTTAGCTGTGAACGCAGGAAAGCTGTCAGCATGGCTTGTAGCACACACAGAAAAGAAAACTGGAATGATGAAACTTGCTCTGCAACCAAGACAGAAGCTCCAATACGGCACTGCTGTCGTTGTTGAAAAGGGAGGCCTAGAATATTGCGCCAATTGTCTGAATAAAAATACTACAGAGGAACGGATGTAGCAAAAATTTTGTAAGAGCAAGCTTTGAGAGTGCTTTTAGGCTGCTGGAGAAAGGGATGAACTTGAGAACCTGGAGAAACCTGAGCTACAGCTGGAGTCAGCGTTCGTCTTGATATTCCTCTGTCTGCTCAGAGAGCAAATGGTGCCACCAGAGGGGGTGCAGATTGCCATTTACGAGACTAACAGACAAACGTATATTCTTAACATTTCATCTTTTACCAAATCCATGAGCACGGTAATCCAAAACATAGCAAAAGCAAAGTTTATTCCCCCTATAAAATGCATGTCTCACATCTTTTAAGTGCCGCATCTGTGAAGCGAACAGTAAAGCCAAGCGTTCTTCAGGCTGTCCCAGGACTCTGTCCCTACATTTGCCTGTGGACTGAAAAAGAAGCTTCTGACTGTTCAAATTTTAGTCTTCACACCAAATTAACTGTGGTCCCCATGCTGCTTATTTTTCCTCTAAACAGACAGAAGATCTCTTTATGACCTGCAGGAGACATACCACCCCCTCAGTACAGCCCCAGCAGAAGACAACTGCTATGCACCACCTTAACACTTACTCTCATCCTTAGTGATTTCTTTTTTGTGTGTGGAATAAGAAGCTGATATGTAGGATGAAATTATAATCATCTTTTCAAAACTTAGAACCATGTTAATTTATTCCAGTTTGCTCATTCTGAAGTCTGTTCTCACTACTGAAACATTACACTAACTATTGCACAAGTAAAAGGACTGAGAATGGGTATTATTTAGATTTCATACCTTCAGTAACTAATGCTTAAAAATTATCTCCTTTGTCTGAACATCTTGCAGTGCTATACATTATAGATGTGCCTAACATCTGCAGGTATGTGTAGGTATAAAAAGGCTCTGGAAAATGTTTCAGCATCAGCTACACATCTCACTTTTCTCATTAAAAGTATTTATTTTAAAAGAAGCTCTATTATGAAAGAGAGTTTCATAAAAAACTAACAGCTCTAAACTACAGCCCCACTTACACCTTCAATCAACCAGGTCTTCCAGAACAGCCTGGCAAGCTTCAGAATTTACACTTGCAGCCATGCCCCATTCAACACACACTGTGCAGAACCAACACTGCGACAATAAATTAACTTCTACAGGAAAAGCTATGCATTAATGTCTCTCACACCATCCAAAATATAGGCTATGATATGTCCAAAACACAGCAATTTCCATTTGATTCAGCAGATGCAAACTCAAGACTTTCATCGCCAATACAAACCCTTCCATGGGGTTTGCAGGAAAAGTCCCACAAGATCATTAAAACAAAGAATGAAAAAAAAAGCGGGGCGATACAGAAATGAAAACACCACATCTGAGGACAGTGACTAGCAAAACGTTTCTTTACAGAGAAGTCACTTGTAGAAAGCCCTACTTGTCAAAATCCAGGTTTGTAACACCTTGGTTTTCCAGTCTCAGCTGCTAGTAAGACTATATCCTCTAAACACAATTATAAAGGGAGGAAGGTATAAAATCAATACATCACGCTCGCACATCCACAACTTTAACATCTTACTTAGAAGGACCTTTCCTTTCTAATAAATTGTGATTTCAGTCTAAGATACCTGCAGAACAATGACATTCTTGAAAATTTTTCAATGAGCTGTTTTGGCTATTGCCAATCTGCTATCAGAAATCATTTACCAGTTTATCTTTAGAAAAGCTGACTGTGTAGAAACCAACGTAAGATCTGAAAAAGCATGTAACAGAATGCCTGCTACATTTTCTGTACAAATAGCACACATATAGCTATAACACATATACCCTATGTCGGGGGTGAAACAAAAAAATAAATACTTTTCTTTGAAGGAAAGAAGAATTCTTTTCCCCCACACATGTGGCTTTTAATCAGTCTCTAAACCACCACAGGAAGCCCGGGTGGTTGGGACTTCAGCTGAAGAGCTTCCCGTGCTACTGAACACTCAAAGGGGGAAGTGGGTTATGACACTGCCACAATCAAACCACCAGAAAAGCCTGATTTTGGTCTTAGAATGTTTCACTTCTTCCCACTGCACAATTCTTACCACAAACCGTATAAGGTAATGGCTGGATTGGGCATCAGACTGCTTGGTTTGCCAGTAAAAATGTTTTTCTTTCTTTATAGGAATTTTGGCAATTTATTTCAATTAGGTTTTGCTTGTAAACAGCACATTTCTCTATTTTCCAGCCAAATTACTGCAAAGAATGGCTGAAATACATCAAATCCACTATTCAGGATGCAGATCTATGCTATCATCAAATCCCTTAGAAAGGCAGAAGAGTAGCATAAAGGAATTATAAAAGGAAAAAAGAAACATTACTCCAAATTTCTCACATCCTTTTTCCATTTCCCTCTCAAAACCAAAGACAAAGCCAAAAGAACAGCCAACAAAGAGCCCACGAGGCTACTCGGCACCGATGCAACCGCCCAACTTTCCAGTACCTTTCAGTGCAGCTATACAGTAATGCATTTCTGCTTCTGCTCTCTTCCAACTCATCTTCCACCCCAGCTCCAAAGATTACCGGTTGATTGTACAGACGGTATCTCATATATGCTGCTCCCAAGACCTCCCAGCCCAGCAGAGCTTTGTCATTATCACGTTGCTATTGTCTTCCTCATCAAGTCTGTGTTCCGCAAACAGGTCTCTGATTAAAGCCAGACAAGTTTGCTTAATGACCATGGTCATTATCACCTGGTTTCAGGTGCTGCCTGCGTAACACTTGATTTTCATTATATTTACTATGTTACAGCAATAATGTAGCACTCTTCAGCACTGCTTTTGGGATGAGCGAGATCAGCAAGCAAGTACTTGTAAAATTAAATAAGCCTTAAGCTGGAGTTAATGCAAGCTTGAAAAGAAATCAGAATAACAAACTATCAAAAAAAAACCACAAGGGAAGTGTTATTAGAAGCAGCCTTACTACTTTTCCAAGCACTGTACGTGGATCAACACCTATTGTATGCATATGTATCAAACAAACTATTTGACTTCATCCCTGTGATTTAAAGATATACGTTAATGCTGTGGGGAGGAAGGAGGAGGGAGCTAAAGAAATTATAGTTATGTACAGTGAACACCCAAGTATTACTGGTACTCTATTAGTCAAGCTGCAGAATGTATTTGTATTAAAGTGGCAAGAAGATATAAAATTAGCACTAACAATCCTAGGAGCAATGTCTGAATAAATGCAACATGAATTCATGGCTTGCATGCAAATGAGTTCAGCTGCAGTTTCAAAATACTTCAAACGCTTCCTGGCATAGTAATATTCTTATAAAGCAACATCTCCATAACAACTCAAATTATTGGTTCTCCAAATCCTTGGAATCCTAAGACAGTGTGCATGTATCAATTTTTTTCTATTTAATTTTTTTTTTTCCTGATACCAGGACATTTATCCACCCAGGTCTGGAGAAGGCAGCCTAACATCAGTTTTAACTGTAAATGAGTAGAAGTCTTTGTCCAAGAGCTGCTGAAAAGAAGCAGATAAAAACCCAACCAAACAAAAAAACCAAACCGAAACAAAAAAATACCCCTTCTAGTACGGGTCTACAAGAAACATCATTGGTATAAATTAAAGAAGCAGAACACCTGGGAGACCACAGATTGACAGATGTGCCTGCTACCCCAGCCAGGAACCACTGCCACACTTCAGGCACTACAAGCTGCACGTACAGCACAGAGCAGACACCTTCACAGCCAAAACCAAACCAAACACGCCGTAGATACCCTCTGGACTTTGTGCTACGGGTGGCAACGTAACCCAGACCGCAGCTTTACTGCGGTGCAAGTCAAGAGGCGGCCGGCAGTGGCCCGGTCCTTACGCGGCCCAGCCAGCCCGGCGGCAACAAAGGGCTGTTGTTGTAAGCCAGCACCAGGGCGGCAGCTGAACCAGTTGGCCCAGTACCCTACCTTGGTCTGCGGGACAACAAAGGCGGGCTGTGACCTGAGCAGACAATTAGGATGTGTTGGTGTAGAGTTACAAAGTTCCAAGGGGTCACTCACGGATGGATTTTCGTACCGCGGTACAACCCCTTTACAAAGCACTATTATTGGCTTCGGGGTGAAAGGAGCTTTCAGATTCCCCCCAAATCCAGGGAAGTAACTACCACAACGGGGTATTTTTTCCTGTATAAAGCTTACTGCAAAATTGAAGTGAAATTCCTGAGATGAGCTAAGTAGCTTTACCATACACATAATAATTCTAGTTTGTAAAGGACAGATACCAGGTAACCATGTTAACTGAGGCACTGATGAGGAAGGTGGTGAGCAGCTGTGGAATAATTAGCAAAGACAAAAATCCCACCCTATTGCCAAAGACACTCAAGCTGCAGCATCAAGTACAACATTCCCTTCAGAAAGTACAATCAGCACGAAGTAAAGCTGCTCAGTTTTGTACCTATGCTATTAACAATTCCTGATGTACCTCCTTACAAAGAAACCCAGTTGTGCTCTCTTCTAACGACACCGCCAGTGTCACCACCATCTATCCCACCACACAGCACTGCCCTTCTCATCAGCTCAA
This sequence comes from Limnodromus scolopaceus, assembly GCA_028565335.1. Taxonomy (NCBI): domain Eukaryota; kingdom Metazoa; phylum Chordata; class Aves; order Charadriiformes; family Scolopacidae; genus Limnodromus; species Limnodromus scolopaceus. Next base: position 14,446,598 of record JAOXNO010000002.1, on the reverse strand, counting down.
ATCCCATGGTGCCGTCCCAGAAGGACTATTTCCTCTCTCAGTAACGCTGATCCTCAAGGTCCAACTTCCCCTTTTAACCACCGGTTCCAAACATGCGTAGAAAACTATTAAAGACAGACCTGAAGCAAGCAAAAAGAGAGCCAAGATGTCAAGACACCTCTATGCCACCCCAGTCTTTTAATTAAGCAAAGAGAAAAATGTTCTTAGATGATCCAGTAGTAAGAAAATCAGATTTCTTACTTCTTCACTAACTCTTAGCATGGCTCCAGCAAGGCTAAAGATCATGCGCTAATCAGAGATTAGCTCAAGTCAACTACTCTGAACAGTCACGTAATTAAGTCACACAGTCCCACGGTGGGCCTTCAGGCAATCCCGTACTGGGGGGTTCACAGCCACCACCTCCGGCCAGCTGTAAAACACCCCGAAGGTCAGAGTTACTTGGCCTTATTTACTTTCTGTGGCAAAACACGGACCTGTGTAGATTGCTACCAAACGGCAAAATGCATGAGAACTTGGTGTTACGAATGGCACTTGAAAAACAAATCGGAAAACAAAGTTGTTAACATTTATAATCAGTGTAAAAACGTGCGTATTTTCATATTTTCAGAATCCACATTATGTCTTGAGTAAAAAGCAACTTCATTTTCCTGATTTTTAAGGGAACTTTAATAGAAAACTTCAAATGAAAACACAGCAACCCTGAGGTTTGAAAAATATTTTTGTGCTTTCCCTTCAGTCCAGCATCTTCTTTCCCGTGGAAGATCACTCCCCTGCAGGGCCAGCAGCAGCAGCAAGGAAGCACCAAGCTCAGGCGTCTAACTTCCAAATCCTGCCAAACGAACTGGAATGCAACTCACGCTATGAGAAAGCAAATTTTGTTTGCAAATTATCATATCAGGAACTCAGGCACTGGTTTAACAACATGAGGGTCATACGTAATCATCGCAACTCATGCGAGCGGCAATGCCTTCACAAAACCCAGGAGAGGAAGTGTTCTCCTGCTTAAAAGGAGCATGTGTCCATGCACCTTCTTAAACTGACCTGAACCTTTGAAGTGATGCTGTTTAAGGAAGGTTTTTTGGACTTCCCCTCTTATTTTTTCTTCTTTTTATTTTTATTTTTTTTTTCAAGACACAAGACCTTGTTGTCTCATTGAAACTCACTTCACCTGAGGAAAATTTCTTGGGCCCAAAACACTGTTTTCACGGAGTTAAAAAATAAATAAACAAAAAAACCCTACCCCAAACAACAATGAACTCCACCCAGTTCTAAAGTTACATTGGTTACATTGTAGCACTTAAGAGTAAATTAATCCAATAAAAGGTAACTGTATCCTTTCTTTCCGTTTCCCCTCTTTCCCAAACTACTAGAACAGAGAGAATTTCTGTATCAGTTTTCTCAAGACCGCGTCCTTAGAGTTCCCAGAACAGGGTAAATGTTAACTCCTGCACATTTAATTAAATACTTCCAAATCATAGCTTTTAGAAACAGATCCATTTCACCAGAACATAAGAATTAAATGCAACAACCTTACCATCATAGTTCAACCTTAATATTGCAGTTCAAGAACTGAACTACTTATTTCTGGAAAATGTGATGTTTTCCAGGAGAAAAAAGTGATTTATTACACAAAGTAAAATATTATACACCCAACTCAAAGAGATTTAGTATATTCAGTATATTTAGTATCAGAGCCATGTTCAACAGCAGTAAATCTCAAAACATAGAAAAGCACCGTGTTTCATAGCATTCAATAATCTCTGAAATGTTACTGTGATCACAGGAAGTCATTTCTACTTGCTTTTTCCTACTAATTAAAAAGGCAAAGAGCAATAAGCAAGATGACAGAAGCCAAGAGTAAGATGAAGAGAGAAATAAACCAGATGGCATAGGAATATATTTATATATATACTTAAGTTATTCCCAAATTATGAAAAAAAGAAAGATCAAAATGTTTTCGTTTGCCCTATAATCAGTGCTCTTTTAGAAAAGAGTTTTCAGACATTTTAATGTGAAGTGGATTGTGAATTCTAATTAAGATACAGCTGTAAGCCAGGATCCTGTCATACAATTAATCTTAAATCCAACCTCTAGCCAAGCAGGGTACAGATGGAGTTAGACAGATGTAATTACAAAGTCCATCAGCACTAAGCCACTGGGAGAGGTGGCAGGCTTTCCTGTATTTCTTCTTTGTCCTGGGTGGTAGGCTATTTTTGTCAAAATATACCAGGAAGACACAGCTACCGTGATCCAGTCACAGCTCTTTAATATTAGCTTTAGCTTACATCATGTATTTTAAGGCACTAATTTTGAAAATAACAACAATTGCACTCCTCTTTCTGTGGGCTGCACTGTCTAACAGAGCTCAGGAGTAGGTATTGCATTCCCAGCTTCATTTGTGTCCTTTGGGATGAACGCCTCCCTTCTTTGCTTTGAACCTCTCCAACTGTAAAACTGCATTTTAGCACCATTCTGAACCTGTAAAGTGAGATTAATTGTTGAAAAAACATCATTTTGAATATAAACACTAAGGAAAAAAAAAGATGTTTTCATAATGCATGATCTGCTCTCCCATGGCGTTCACGCTTACATACTAGTTTCCTCCGAACGACAGAAATGCTTTCCAAAACATCTTCAATTCATTACTGTCACTATACTCCATGCATTCATGGAAATTAGCAGTTGCTGCCAATTTTGAGAAAAGAGACAAAAATACCCTGTTCCACCTAAGAATCAACTTTTCACATTAAAGTGAACTGACATCTTTATACTCAAAGGACAAATTTTGCAATCCCATGTCTAAACATGATACAGCAACTATAACTCGACTATACTTCTATAATTTCTCATTTTCTTACAGCATCAGCAATGGAGAGGAATTTCCAATAGCAAGGCATATCACACCTAGTTTGACATTTTCCACTAACTGCAAAACCATGAACACACTTTCTGTTTAATACCCGAAAACAGCATTAAGATCACACTTTTTAAATGTTAATACGTTCCCATTTCAGATCTGCAAGTAGCAACTTAGCACAGAAAAAAAGAAAAAAAAGGTCTTTATACAAAGCAGTGAATTCACATTCCATCATCACATGTGGACCATTTACTTATCTGAAAGTAGTAACAACGATTATCAGTAAATTTGCACTACCCATTTTACCACAGTTATCCCACCCAAACGGGGGAAATCAACCACCTCTCCCATGCAATGGGCTTTTCGTATTTTACTAAGTAGTTGAAGAAGTAATCAGAAAACAGAACTATGCAATGGAAGTCAAATCTGGTAAAATGTTCAGAGGCAAATTCTTAACTTTAGGGTCGTGAACCGACAAATTTGAGAACACACTAGAGTAAGGATGCTCATACACGTTTTCAGTTCTGGATCCCTGCATATCTGGCCATGCCCAAGCCCTGGACTTGGGGCTCAGCAAACATTCTGATCTTTCATTTTTGTGTTCAAACTGATATGCCAAAACCAGATGTATTTTACCGGAATGGCAACAACTACAACAGTGCCAGTAAAAAAAGGTTTTTTAAACATTTGTCATACGTGGTAGGAAATTCTTCATGCAAACTCTAACTAGCAGTAAGGGTAATCTCAGCTAACTTAATTGACTTTGTACCAAAGCAAACATGGAATGCTCACAATCACCACTGCAGAGGAAGTTCAAGAAGTTTGCTCTCGCTTCTCTCAGCCACCCACTCCGCCTCTCAGCCCTAAATCTCTGTGAAGCTCATCATCACTCCCCCCAGGCTACAAAGCAAAGAGACCCCAAGCCCAGGCTGGCTGGCACGTTCTCCGGGAACACCTGAGTTGCGAGGCAGGTTGAAAACAGTGTTAAATCCTACCCCCAAGCCTATGAAAGATCACCCAGCTCTGCAAACAAGCACATATAATTGCCTGTGATCTATTTTTTCCCATTACAGAACTCCACCTGATTTTCATCACGAAGGGAGTCCTTGAGATGAGTTGCCTCATTCTTTATTAACACTACATTATTCACATCCTGCTCTGAATACGCATCGTTTTCCCTCTTCTCCATGCACAAGTCCCTGCGTCCTTCAGAGGTGGTCATTCCATTAACAGCGTTCTCACACTTACCTCCGGGGCATTTATTCCCAATTTTTACACTAGGAAATTACGGCAGAGCAATTAACATCGTTAATGCCAGACGTTCAGCTTAGACATCCACAAAATGGCTGAAATTAAATTATACAGAAGGTGGTTCACAAAGGAAGCTTCTCTCTAAAAGGCCATTTTTTAGGAGGATTATTTGAAGCTGAAAATTGTTTTTTATATTAGCACGAAATGAGCATTCTTAGCTTAAGCATTAGCAAGTTCATTCTTAATGAAGCTCTTGGGGAACACAGAGCTGTCTAGAAGACTCAGAATAACAGCTTTCCTTCAGACGCCACTTCCAGCCGAAAATATACCATATCTGATTGAGACAGCAGAATTAAACTTTCAAGGACTCAAGGTTACTGTATTTTAACTCTGTTCTTGATTTGAGAAAAGTTATAGGGAATATTAGTTATATAAGTATTTCATTATGCTAATAAATCCTTAAAAAATCCACACAGCACTTCCTTTGAAGTAAGTTTTTAAAAAACCCACATAATTTCAGTAAGACCTGCGATATGAGTAAGCATTTTGACAAACCCAGATTTTATGTTCAGAAGGCTGCAGATGTACTTATTTATAACGCAGAAAAAAAAAAAAACAACCAAAAAAACCACAGAGAAACAAACAAAAAAAACCCCAGTAACTGTTGCAAAGACTGACTTCCCTAAGTCACCTTTTTCCAGCATAAAAGAACTCAAGAACAAGTTTATTTCTTCAAGAACTTTCAAAAGTCCTTTCTGGAAAAGCCTATCCAGTGGAGTACCTCGCAATCCAACACCCAAAGACACAGATGCTTTGATCCAATTTTCCAACGTGCCCCATCTATTTATTACCTTTACGCGCAAATGCTCAGTACAACTTTGCTATCCAGAGTAACTTCAGAACATAAACACCAGACATCTGCGTTTTATGTAATTTCTTCAAATCAGAATTAATTTAATTTTTAAAAAAGCATAATCAATCTTTATTCTTTTTGAGTCTCACTGAAAAAGTCGTTAACATAAGGATATCTCTTAAGGGAATGCAGAGTTATTTGTCCTACTAGCACTTTCTTACATGTTTGCCTTCTACAAAGCAAAGTGGGGATCACAAAAGCAGCCCCTGGGTTCTTTAGTTTACAACATTATACAATATCTTACCATAATTATAAGCCAGTTTTAGATCACACTGCTGAGAGGGGAGGGGAGAACAACACCAAAAAATACGTTTAGATTAAAATTCTGTAGTATTATTAAGATTAAAGAAATCACTTAAAACAGCATATTCCATTTCATTGCCATTTAAGATGTTCAAATCTGTGTGTGTGCATTAGTGCATACACACAACAGGTCCCCTGACACCACTCTCAGGGAAGGCACCAAGTGCTCAGTCAGGGAAGCCGAGAAGTTTATCTTCACAGCACACCCCTCGCGACCCGAAAAACACAGGAGGGCAGGTGAAAATAGAGAACGGTGATTAACCAGCCAAATGAGACTCCCCTCCATAAGCTAACAAAGCTCGGTTGAAATCATTAAGAAAATTAAGCACACGCTTATGATTTTCTGAAACGGATCTAGAAAAGAAAGCATTTCTAATACTAAGATTTCCACATGAAAATGGAGATACTATCCAATGTCTGATATTAGCTGGAATTAAATCAAAGGCCAGGGCATCATGAGCAGAAGGTCAGAAATCTACAAGGTCAGGAATCCTGTAGCCTCAATGATGCCAAGTCACCCCCTCTCACTGTCATAAAGACCAGGAAGCTCTAGTCATGGCAAATTTACTATCTTTCACAGGCTATTATTCCACCACAATGTGCCATAAAGTGGTTTTAGTGATTACTGTGGGTTCCTGTCTTACACAACTAATGATAATATGATGTAACAACACTTTAGCAAAACTTGAATTTTGATTTTGTTTTTTTTCTTTTCCTTTATTGTTCTCTTAAATACATTGTAGGAATAAGCTAAATCATTTTGATAAGAGAGAAAAGGTCTTTAAAAGTCTCATCTACTTTCAATATAAAAATTCCCCACCCCCAAATAGTTTTTCATTACTAAAGCAGCACGTATTAAAAATTTCCATGCATAAACTTATACATTTAAATGCATTTGATCATAAGATGAATTCACAGAACATTTTGTGCGGATTCCCTATATCGGCTGCTACAACCCTCAGATAGGATGTGGCTCGTGTCTGTGAGAAAGCTAAACAGCTTCAGAGCAAGAACCAATGAACTCGACGCTGTATTGTTGCCATGCAGAGATTCAGAAGAAATTAAAAAGAATTTAACTTGCCAGAGATGCTGAGAAGCACGCAGCGTAGCGCCCTGAAATCCCTCCCACGGGAGCACACCGTGTAACACAGTACGGGCAGCAACTGCTCATCATCGCAGCCAGGTAATGGCCACGCTTCAGTCCTTAAGAGTTTCACCAGTCTGCCTTCACCTGCTGGTTATCACTCCAAATGAGGAAATCAGGGGCCTCAAAAGCGTAAAAGTTCAGTAGCAAAACCATACAAGCCACCTGGCATTTTTGCTGCACTTAATGAAATTATAGTTATAACTAGATATATAACTATATAACTATAACTATAGTTAGTTCTAAAATTAAAGTGAGATTTGACATTCTGGACAGTATAATGGGATAGTCCCCAGCAAATGAAGTTTTATGCAAGTCATGTACGCACAGCATATCACCGAACATCAACTCTGCCAGAGAGAGAAAAACAGCTTAACATTTACACATCGTGTTTTCTTCCAGACCAGCACAAATTACACGCAGGTTTCAGTCGAACAACACTGTACAGAACAGGACTCTCACCAGCCTTCCTAGGTGAACATTTCTTTCATGTATTTACCAATTTTCATATTAATACCAATACTCTTAATATCCTACCAAGTCCAAAAAAACTTAGGCAGAAAGTATCCCTGACCTCAGCATCCCAAACTGCTTCTCAGCGTTATCAAGGAACGTTCCCTTGCTCAGTCCAAGGACTGCTCTGCCACTTGCAGCAATGCAGCTCATGGAAGACTCCTGACCACTGCTAAGATACCAGGAAAAAAGAAAAAAAAAAAAGAAAGGTTTGTCAACCAGGGTAACAGACAAACATATCTGAACTACGAGCTAGCACAGTGTACCTTGAAGTGCTGGCCTACACACTTTCAAGGCCAACAATTTGGAAAAATAACTCACTAAATAACCCAAAGTTCATGTCTGCAGTCTATACCTAAGTCAGCCTCGTCTTGCTCGGTTGGTGTTTTTTTAACCCATTAAGGCAAACTAATCAGACCCTTAACCTAAAGAAGTAGTCAACCCACGTTACAGAAAGTGTCCTTTCCTAATAAGCCCTAATGGCAACTAGAAGCCTCGGAAACTTCCCATTTCTCCAGCAAAACAAGCCAAGGCTGCCTGTGCACTGGCAGAGCATCAAAGGCAAGCTGTTGCAGCAGATCTAAATAAGGAGGAGAGAGTCAGGCAGTGGGAGCATCCCAAGCACCACTGCCACACAACCCAGCAAAGAGGCTGAGCAAGAAAGTTATATTTTTAACACTTCTGTTAAAAGGGGGGAAAAAAAATACCAACGCTTTCAGGCGAAAACAGTAAAATGGAAAGTTAATTCCCTCTCGAGAATATCTCTTTTTGAGGTATTTGAGGGGGTTTAGTATTGCTTTTTCTGATTTTATTATTTTTAAAACTGGGGTTTTACTTACATCAGTCATTCTGAGCCTAGCCCAGCTCAAGAACTACATGATGGAGCAGCTGACGACAAGAAGCTGATCAATTACAAGGGAAAGCCTACTGTTGTTTAAGATTTGTTTAGGGGTTTTTGTTTGATTTTGGTTTTGTTTAAGACTTAAGCTATTTTTATTATTTTTAACCACACCTACTTAAGACAAACAGCTTTTAACAAACTGAAAGAGCAAATCTGTTAAAAATACAACACGCCCCATCTCCAACTAAAGGTTAAGCAAGCTCTCAAATAACATCACTCTTTCTCATAAAAGCATTCAGAAGGGAAAAAACAGACTGGACATTCAGGATTATTTTAAAGATTAAGGACTGAAGTTAATACCTGAATATTTTTATCATGGTGAAGCATATAGCCTCAAAGAAAACCTTTAGATAACCTGATTTCACCACCATTAAACACACACTCATTTACACACCACCTAAAAATCAGAATATTATAATGATCTAAATGCAAAGTACACCTTAAAAGTCATGGAAAATGTTCATAAAATGATGTATGAAGTGCTTAAGAGAACCTTAAAACTGCATAACAAGCAGCTTTCCTGAAAGAAAGAAGTCACTAAACCCACATCTGTCAATCTGCTGTCGACTTCTACTTGAAGAGCTCCCAACAATTCAATCAATCCCTCTTTCTACAAAAAGATCATAAGCAACAAAGATGACCTGAAATTATTTAAGTGGTCCAAAAGAGGAAGATCACGTGGTTACTTGAGTTTCAAAACTATCTCTTCCTAGAGTTATTTTTCCAAAACAGCATGCAACAGGAGAAAGCTATCCAGAAGAAAAATAAACACAAACAAGAAACAGAAACAATACAGGAGATAAATATAATTTTATGCTTGTTAAAATAACACATGAACATCTACGTAACAATTTAGGAGCTGTATTTGGTAATTTTGATATGGATATTTACCATACCAGCTTTATTTCACTAATCCAAAAGTTTTGATGCTTTTAAAGAAAACCATAGATACACACACCTGCCAGCCCGTCTGTCTCAGAAAGAAAGAATTTACTTGAAAAGCAAGGATTTTGGTGTGCCAACACCAACACAACATAGCTCGCCTGCACCAAGTGAGTCCAGAATTCCAACTACATTTTACAACAATCCTCAAGGAAAAGACATCAACCTACATTACTGCTACGTTCTCCTACACAAAAACCCATTTTGAGGACTACTGAGAAGCAAACAGCTATCAGCCTCACCTTCTGAGGCCTAAGCCTACAAGTGGTACTTTACTGAAGACATTGTCTAATCCAAAGAGCTTTGTACAAAAGATTTGGATCCTGCCAACACTTGCACATGCCTAACTTGATGCATATAAACGGGGATTACTCACATGCTGGAAGGTAAGTACATGAATAATGAGCATGTTCATGAATCAGCAATTAACGTTCAGGTAGAACAAAAAGCCAAGGTGAAAGGAGAGGGGGCACAAGAGGCAAGAAAGTTGTCACAAGGCATATTAATAATTATAACAGTGAATGCTCCCTACTGGATTTTTAGGAAAGCTAACTTCAAACTAAGTTTAGAGAACATTGGCTTTGAGGATTTGGGGGTAGGGAGGAAGATAATCCCTCGGTTTATGATCTGAATATGCAATAAATTGTCAATTATGTAAAAAGTCTGCCAAAAAAAGAACCCCTAGACTGCCCATCTTTATCCAATCCCCCCAACTCTCCAGCTAAAACACTGGTTTTACATTCACACTGACTTTCTTTCTCCAGCTACAGGCCAGATGCATGCCTGGAAAGCTTCTGAATCAAGGCAACATGGCCTGTTTAAAATTCAATTCCTTTAGCACCTAACTCAAAAAAAAAAAAAAAATTAAAAGATTTTTCTGAAATGCAAACAGCAGGTCTCCAGAACAAACTAATTAATGCTGCAAACAAGCAAACTGCGAGCAACTCAACCTGGGAATGGAGACACTGGAGGCTTTAGAAGTTGTGAAGAAAATGTGGGGGTTATATATAAAAAATGGCCTGCTCTTAATTTCCTTTGACACCAGTTTGAGTAAAAAGGGCCTTCCAGGTTTAGTAAGTTATTCTAGATTGCTCAGTAATCATACACTGGTGAGAAATATATCCTTAAGTGTTCACCTGAAGTATTCAAATGTTTCCATCAGTTTCTTCAAGATCCATTAATTCTAGGTACCCCATCTGCTACCACCAGCTTCTCAGTCCTGCAAGGGGTGTCCTGTGGAGATCAGACTCCATTTGCACAACAGCTTACAACAGGATTTCCCAAGTTTAACCTTATTTGTTAGCTACGGCAGCAAGGGATGCTGATATTCAGCATCAGTCGCCATCAGCACACCTGCCAGAACACCACAACCTATGGCAAGCACACAAATATACAGCAAACGTTGTACGCTAGGCATTTGGAACTGGTTTCTAAGCTATAGTGCTATGGGTCTCTTTCAACATTTTAGCAATTCTATCTTGCATTGGCAAGAATTAATATACCAGAGTAACACTGAGAGCTCCAAAACATGGCCGTTTTAGAAGAGCCAGGCTCCAACATTCAAGACACACTAAGAGCACCCATCTCTTCAGGGGACAGCACCCTTCTTTTGTGCTTTCATTAGGAAAGTCCTGGTTAGCTCACTCGGCGCCACGTTTCCATCTCCTACACAGAATGATTCAGTTCTAAATTATCACCGTTCACAACGAAGCAGCCAATGACTTGCACCTTGAAGGTCACAAATAATGTTTCAGCATTGACTACTCAATATAATTTGGAAAGTCACGGAAGCGTAAATGTCTCAACTTCATTACTAAGCTGCGTTCATACAATGTTATATGCACTAACAAGTTTTGCCATCTCAGTCAATACTATGAAGACTTCACATAAGGAAATTTTATGTACAGTGTTTTAAGAATGTTTATATATATTTAAAAAAAACAACGCAGGAACTAATTGCCTCACACTCTAACAGCCAAAACGTGCTGGGGACCGAAAAGCTCTGAAAGAAGAAACCTCTGTCCTTGAGACTGCACAGCGTAAGAACTGTTAGAAAAAAAAGAAGTGAAAAGTAGAAGCAATTTATCAAGACTTACCAGTACCTTTCTAATAACCAGGGCTTTGAATAAGGAATTGTACTGCTATAAGATAATAATTGAAATAACAATTCTGACTAAAGGGAGAAAGATAAAGTGAGTTAACAGCTATGAAGCAAATTGAAAGAAACAAAAAAAACCCAGAAAGTGGTAAAAGCAAGCAGCAAAGTTTAAAAAGGATACTTAGCTCAAATTGCAGGCTGCTAACAGAACTGGAAAACCCAAAGTCACTACCCATGTGGTCACTGTGGTCTTCACTATGTAGACCAAAGGTTCAAAAAACTCACAGCAACCAACACTGGTTAAAGCTACAAGACAACAGCGAGACTGAGAATGGTAGTTAAATGAAGCTAAAGATCCGAAACCTCCGGGACAGGCAATCCTTAGCTTTAACAAATACATAAGGAGCTAGTTACAGAAAGCTGTTGGCTTTTCTTACTGATCATGTCAGAAAGTGAAATTTCTGCTTCTACTTCAGGAAGTAACATAGAAGTAACAAGCTCAAAGAACCATCAAAAAATGCATGTCTCTCCTCTTTTCCATATTTTTGTAAGAGACCAAGTCCCATGTGTGCCCAAAGCAACTCGATAGCTGTATGCACTGATATCACAATAATTATTATTATTCATTTTACGCTGATGAAAATCGTGAGTTTACTGTGGCCAGCTTTCCACCCCCTCCCAAGCAAAAATTTAATTGAGAACTACCACCCTTGGGATTTGTGAACTACTAAAACACGCATTTCCTTCTTTGGGATTGAGAGTCTGCTTCCATTCACTTGCTGTTAGACATTTCTTTGGGAATACCCCTCCGGACACTTGCCGGAAACTTCCTGCATATTTTTAGCCTGGTAATTCCAGGAGATACCACAAATCTGAGATCATCAGACGACACAGGTAGTACAAAACCAGCACTGGGTATTTTATCAAGTTTAATTACTGCTCAGCACTGCTGAAGACCTGTACTTCTTCCTCGTGTGACTTCTGAATGCTGCCTGCTTTTTCATCTGCACAATTCAAGAAATCCTGTAACAAGGCTTGCGAAGCTACCCCGGGAACTAATAACAGGTCTGGAAAAACCCAGACATACTGCTCTACTTCTCCCACTCTTCAATTTTCAGCGACGGAAGGGAGTGTAAATTGTACTTAATTGCAAAATTGTCAGTTGAGTCCTTGAGTCAGTAAATTATGCTTTTACAATTTCTCCTCCTTCTCCCCTCTCTCCTTTCCCAGGGAATGCATGCTTCCAGCATTATTTCTAGTCACTGAGCACTTCTACTGTCTTCTTTCTTCCCCTACCTCACGCCACAGCCTCCCAAGCCCCCCTTTCTTCTCACTCACTCCTACAGGACACCACATCCCGCCCTCCGCATCTCTCACTCTTCCTCCGCACAGTCTCTCGGCTCCTCGCTAGCTCCCATTCTCACTCCTGCTCGTGAGCTCCTCTCACCAGTCAACGTTTCGTGGGGGACCAGTCAACACTTTGTCGGGGACCAACAAAGAGGGGGCACAAGGCGGAGGCCCTCACACCAGCCCTGAGCAGTCACACTGCGTTTCTTGTGGGTCTCCCCGGTGCTGCCGGCAAGAGAAGTGGGTGCCAGCTCTCCATCTCCTGAATTCACACAGACAGAGCTTGCCCTTCATGTTTGTTTTTAAATATGCTGAAAGACTTTGCCATATTTAAAAGTTAATTTTGTGACTTCAAATCAGATACTGCCTGAAACAACTTGCTCCTTTTCAATAAAGCAGAGGGAGGAAGTTGATATAATCCCTAAAAAGCTATAAATGTTTGAATTCTAACTTTTTCCTGCTTCTATAAATGCCCACATTTACTTTTTGGACTGGAAATTAACACCTGATCACTGACCAAGCGGAGCTAGAAAAATAAGGCTTAGTAAATAATAGAAGGAAAACTTTCAAAGTCAATCTACGACCATCTTCCTTCTTGGCCCCTTAAAGATCTTTGATCTTTTAAAAAAATGCAATCAATTTGGAATTCTAAATTTTGAAGTTTTAAATCTGAAGTTCCGCCATTGAAGCTGTTAAATAAAACACCTCCGAAGCCTAACGTGCTCTGCTTTTAAAATCCAAAGCGGTGCTAAATCCTTCCAGTGAAAAAGCCATTACGCTATGGTTAAGCTTAGAGACACACGCTCACTGCCTGCAGCCGTACGGGCACAGAGAAGTAGGAGACCAACTGCTAATATAAAAGGAAACTGTGAACCTAGAAGTTTAATAGTCATGAAACCAGCAGCAAAGCTTTTTAAGTTTAACAATCTACTCAGCTTGAGGATAAAGTACTAAAAGTGCTTTTGTTGCCCCACAAGTTCATCTTAAAACAAATTGCAAGCTTGACAACTAAAGCCACCTTTTACCGACTTTTTAAAGACCAAAAAATCCAAGTACGAAGCTCTACATTACCTGACACAGTGTAGAGACTACATAGTCTCATTAGATTTCTGGTTTAGCCCTTTAATTGCATTTTAAAGAAAATACATCTTTAATAGTACTTGTCACAATGAAATATCTTCCACTGTACTCTTGTCTTGGACACATTTTATGTCACAAAATTCACTTTATATCAACTATAAGAATGAAATATCTGCTTAGTGAGGTCTCTATGAGATAACTGAATGCTGAGAAGTCATTTATTTCCACACTAGAAGGGATACGTTATTCTCTCAGGATACAGGATTTCTCACATGCACGATGGAGGTAATTTGCTAAATCATGTATTTAATAACAGTAATAATCCATGAGTTCACCCCAAAATAAAAAAATAAAAGCGCTTGGCACACGACTTCAAGAATTAGTCCCTGTGCAAAGTACTGGGAGATTTTAATTCAGCCAAACAGTCACTTTCACATGGGCAGAGCCAATTTCTCACCGAAGCATTTACCCTAAATCCTAACGTAGTAATCAAAGGTCTTCCTCAAGGAAGGAGGAACTCATGTTACTAAACATGAGTAAGTGAAACAGAGCAAATCGCACTTTGCTCAGCTTCTGCTTTGACAGAAGGTAGTTTCTTGTTCGATTTTGCACTCTGTTTACTGTTAGGCACACTATTCTCAAATTAGAAACAAAACAAGCTTAAAAATATACATTTTATTGGAGAAACTGTGATCCACAAACCACTACACGGATTTAGGTTTAAGAGAAGCAATTAGAAGCTACTACCCAAGACCAATACATTTAAATGGGAACTGAACTGGGGGAATTCCACAAAGAAAAGAAAGCCCCTCGTAACATAAGGGCAGAGTTACCTATACTGGAAGTCCTTCAGCAGTTACTGGGACCCCAGTTCTTTCCCTTCAGCAGTCAGACTGGCTGTTTACTTCCCTCCGTGCTGTGCAGATAAATACTTGTAAAAGTGTCAGCTCTACATTGTCCAGCCAGCCACAAGAACTGGTGGGATAAATACCAGCCCGAGTTTCCAACTGAGTTTACGTACCACCTTTGAAGTCCAGCAAGAGGTGATATTTAAAATGAGAGGGAAGAGAACACAAAGTCAAACACACAGTAATGGCACGTGCCCCATATGTTAAAATGGAAGGAGAATCACTCGTGCTAGTGGTGTTGTGAGCAGGCAGAGCTGGCGTTGCACACTGAATTCTGCAACTTTGAACAAAATTATGTTGCCAAACACCTTGCCATCTCCCTCACAAAAGCAGCACACTGGGAAAAGGAAATAACAAACACTACTACAAGAAGTTATTGGTTATAAATAATTTTCATCTCGAACAAGCATTCAGGGGATGTATTTTCTATTAGCCTTCTCTTCCAAACAATACTAAAATTAAGTGTCTCACTGTAAGCTGTCACTTTTTCATATACTGATCGTAATTTTAAAAATTAATTCGGCTGGCTAGATTCAATTAAAGGAATGTTTTAAGATGTACATTTTTTGCCTCTAAGAATAGAGGCATTTTACATAACATACGCTGAAGACTGCTTCCCTTAAGTATTTTAAACACAGAATCCAACAGTTCTCTTTGCTACTGTGTTTACAGTTTGCTTCTACACCCAAAGAACAAAAAAGCAACTTGACTCGTCAGCCTCCAACACCCCCAGCGAAAAGGAGTAAAAGTCCTAAATGGCACGAGAAGAGCCAGTGGTCAGACTTCCTACAGGGAG
This sequence comes from Limnodromus scolopaceus, assembly GCA_028565335.1. Classification (NCBI taxonomy): domain Eukaryota; kingdom Metazoa; phylum Chordata; class Aves; order Charadriiformes; family Scolopacidae; genus Limnodromus; species Limnodromus scolopaceus. The sequence continues at coordinate 14,431,545 of JAOXNO010000002.1, read as the reverse complement.
ATATTAGAGTAAAACCCAATTATATCTGCACACAGGTTCCAAAAAGAACCTTTCTACTGCAGTTACCCTCAAACATTAACTCTCTGCATAACACATCCAGGACAGGCTCAAAACAGACCAGGACTTTTCGGAGGCGTTCAGCGGGCACACGAGCAGCCTCATGACTAGTTACCATGAGACCTCCTCAGGGGAGTAAATTTGGAATATATACAACAGTGTTTGAAAGCTCAGGTCCTTTACCTTCCTATGTGCAGGATGGTTTACTCCTAAGCTCACTGTTAGCAATCTCCCGTGTGCTAATTTGTAAACATGTTTATCACAAGGGAAACAAAACCGTAAACTCTCAAAGTTAGCTCTTTATTACTGCTGATAAATGAAAGCAATAAAATTTTAAAAGCCATCATATCAGGGGAACATCCTTCCCCACACAGATGTTAATTTAACTCGGATTAACCTCATGAACGCATTCAGTCAAGGAGGATATAGTTCACTTTGCCAATCAAACTACTTTTCCCTTGAGAGCTCAGCATTTCAAGACATTTTGTAATTCCAACTTGTGTTTTAAAAATAAAAAGTATTATTATATCAAATGCCTACTTCATTTTTTTCCTGCCATTCATGTTTTACACCTTTGTTTTTAAGGCTGGGGAATGTTAGTAGCCCAGGACCATTAATGCATCTTCTAAACAAGACAAGCATTAATCTAATCATACAAAAAACATCATGGGTCCCATTCTGAAAGGCAGCGAGTGCCCTCATCTCCCATTGATGTCAGACCACATGATGTTAGAAGTGTTGAGGTCTATTGTTCCGTCCATTTTTCCCCACCCTGTGAGGTCCTGCCATATATTCATTACAAAAGGCCATACACTATAAAACATTGACATGAAACAAAACAGAAGACCCTCATACATTTTTCTATGTGTTTACAAAACTCCTAGCATCAACAGCATAATTCAAATAAGGGCAGAGTACACAGTGCAACTGCACACACAAGGACTATTCTCCAGACAGAAGCAGCTCTTAAAAGGTTTTATTTTCCTAAAGAAATGGTATAGTTTATAAGAGCCAGGAAGCCCTCCCAGTGCAGTACCTTACGTAAACAGGTAGTCACCCTGCATTTCCCACATCTGGTAACAAAACCAAAAAGAAACCCCACATTTCTGCATCAGTCAACTTGGACACACACTGGAAGGGGACACCTACACATCACTTGGACAACTGCATATTCTCTCGCTATTGTCTAGAATTACCATTTTCTTCAATTTAAGTATTTCTCATCTAGAAACACAGCTGCAAGGCTTTGTGTAACATCACCATATTTTTTTTTTTTTTTTTTTTACTATTTGGTAAAATAGGTAAAATAGCCTGTAAAATAGCCTGGTATTTGTCCACATAAAAGTAGACCGTGGCTTGTTTTGGCGGGGGGAGGAAGCGGGGAGAAGACCCGTGGGGTCAAAGCTCAACTCAGTTATGAAGGAGGTTTTACGCTGAAGTTCTCCTCGCCTGGATTTGCAGTTAAATCGGTTGTTTTCCCGTTCTAACCACCAAGAGGAGTGACAATAATACAGCCTCAAACAAACGTACGTTTGTCCGGGGGCAAAACTAGTTACAGTATTTATTCAAAGGCACATCTGCTGGCGCCCTGCCCGCCGGCCCGTCCCAGCGGACTGGCTGCGGGGGGGGCGGGGAGGGGACGAGTTTCACAGTTTTGCCCGGTCCAGAAGCGGCTGTTTTAACACCACCAACAGCCCCAGAGGAGCTCGGGGGAGAAAAACCCCTTCGGGGTCGGGTTTTCCCTGCTCCCCCCCCGCCCCCCCCCCCCCTACACCGTCAGCACCCGGCTTCGGGGGGGGCGGGAACAGTAGTAAGAACCCCCCTTGGGGCGGCTTCTCCCCGCACAGCATCCCCGGCACCTCCCAGAAGAGAAAGGAAAAGGGTCGGGAGCCC
>JAOXNO010000002.1:14413944-14428066 GCA_028565335.1 Limnodromus scolopaceus | reverse complement strand
GGGAGGGAGAAAGGGAGGGAGGGGGTGGCTGCGGGGCCCGGGGTCTTCACCGTGCGGCCGTTTCGGGCGTCGAGATTTGATTCATCCTGAGCCGGAAAAGGCAAAACATCCGAATAAACAACCAGGCCGGCCGGGGCTTTGTCAGCGAGAGTTTAGAAAAATGAAAGTTTTCAAAGCAAAGGTCTGACCGTGAGCGGTACCTGTTGGCTCAGCTCCCCGCCGAATGCAGTTTCATCAGCGTTTGGTGAATAACCAGGGCGCAGGAGATCTACCAACAGACAGGTCTGTGCTCAGCAGCAGCGGGAGCACGGAATTGTTTTGCAGATAAAAAGAATAACAGCTTTTCTGTCTGAAGGTAAAGGGCCTGCCGGCCTCGCTTGCTCCAAACGGCACCTGAATTTGCAGAGAGCTGAGGGAACAGGCTGCGGAACGACCGCACGCAATTACAGCCTTAAATTTGCATTTTAGGAGAGACTCGTAGCTACATTTCTGAGATCCTGTAAAAATAATGGTGGCTGTAATGACGCGGGACGAGCGTTACCAGTATGTGTGTTAGCCCCGTTACCTCTAGTAGCAACTGAAATTACCTGAGAGCCTCCTGCCCAAACGCTTGTGCACTTTATTTAGCGGCCGGAGAGCTGGCCTTAGCCAAGTACAAGGGGAAGCAATTGTTCCCTAAAATTTTCTGTTAACACGCCCACTTAGAGAATTCAGGTGCTGAACTGAGTTTCAAGTCACATTAAGTAGTTGAACAGATGATGATGATGATGATGATGATGATGATGATGTCTCTCATATGTGAAAACAGCCTTGGGTTCTGTGCATAATCACAGTATGCATTCTACTGCTGTTAGCGGAGGCAGATTGAGAATAAAGGGACTTAGGGTTTTTTCTCAACCTCATAAGTCATTATTTAAAACTACTTGAAAGTATGGCATGATTTTGAAACAAGTTTTTCCATGTTTGGTCCATTGTTACTTATGCTGTCATAGATTCACTTCTGCTAACTTTGCATCCGTGGATTTCCTAGGAACTTTCTTCACTAGGCAAAATACACAGAGATTAGCTTCGTTGGCTGATGACTAACATTGTACATTCCTGCAAACTGTGCTCTTTCTGGACTGTTTAAATTCACCAGAAAATCTGCCTGTTTCTTTCCAGTAAGTTGGGCAAAGTTTAGCCCGTAAAGTGATTGTACATTCCAGAAATGCTAGTTAACACCGGTATCCATTAATTGTTGTCTTCAACTCAGCAAAATGAAGTTGAAGCAGAACAGAGTGAAACACTGAAGCAGTAAGAAGTGGAACCTGCCTCGTGTCACCTGGTGCACAGCCGAAGCAGACACCACTCTCAGCTGGCGCCGGTCCCCTTCTCTGCCTCCAACAGAAGGTAGGGCAAGAAACCGAGCAATCAAAAGCTTTCGCAAGGCAAACGCACCAGAAGAACGAACAAAAATTGCACAAGTTGTTCCAGTATTTCCTAGTTTTTTTAAGACTTTCTAATTTCAGCCGCCCTTTAACAATATTGTTTTATTGTGTGGGGGTTTACATAGTTTCCTGTAAAGAAAAGGAAACAAACCACCAAATTTCATTACGGGGAATTACGATAAGAGCTGTAATTTAGATCTGTGCAGCAGTCCTTGAAATAATAAAGAACGATCTTGGTTTCCATCCTCTGCCTGACTCAGCACTCTGACACCCGCTCCTCGCCAGAGGTTGCAGGAACACAGGAATGGCATCCTTCAGGCAGGGCATAACCCGGGGGTCTTGAGTCCCATCCCAAAGTCTAGAGGGAGGTATGCCTCGGCAAGGGTTTGCTCTAGGCTGGATTTACTCCTGCCTTTCCCAAAGGTGTGTCCTAGTCCTTTGCCTTCTCTTCCAAATAAAGCATCGGTCTTCTCATCCTGCAACGCCTGCCTTGCCTTTTGTTTGCAGACCCACATCTCCCATTGCCATTGCTCAGAGAGCGCCGGGTGGCAGGTAAATCCCTGTCGGATCAGGTTTCTTTCTTTCTGGCAACGCAGTTTCCATCTTTTTGTCATATCTGTCTCTCTTACACTCCACTTCTCTTGCAAATGGCAAGTCTTCTTTGCTCTCTTCAGACAAATTTCTCTCTTTCGTGGGTCCAGCCGGCAGGCAATTGCCTGTGTCAGAGAGGGACCTTGCTGTTATCTCAGTTGCTTGACTGAGTTGAAGTTGACTACCTTCCCCGGCAAGCGCAGGGAAAGTCTTCTTAAGATTTAGGCATATATGTCATCTTCGAAGACTCAAACTATGAAACGTGCAAATATATTGTGCCAAAAGTTTATGAAGTGACCAAAATTCAGATTGTCACAGTAGCCCAGAATCTATGATCCTCTTGCCAAAATAAGAACCAAAACCAATTGCCATTGGTACCTTCCTCCACCCCTCCAAGAGAAAAAAATAGAAAATAGGCAAAACCCTTTGGTTCCCCTGCAAAGTTTTCAGAAAAAGAACATATCCGTGGAATGAATTTTCAGATCTAAAATCCAAGTTAATCAAAGACAGATCCCTGAAATGAATTAATGTCTGCAACTTGCACCGCTTATGCAAGAATCTACCAGGTGTTTGTAAGAGTAGCAAAAAAAAGGAAGTTCTTTGGTTTTTTAGACCAAATAAAAAGAAGGATTTAAAAACATGTAATTAAATATGGAGCTCTCACACAGGCTGTCATGGATGCGTGTGCAAAATTGGATTCAAACCACAACTTGACAGATTAACAGAAAAAGATCGGTAGATTTTTCTAAGGTTCGGAAAGATTTCCAAATTCTTTATTATTTTTTTTTTAAGATTTAGAAACTAGGCTACTGTATGCTTTGGGCATTAGGAAAAAAACCATTGACTTTCTGAGAGAGCATATTAGGCTAGCAATACCTATGGATCTCAAAACCTACCTATAAGTTTAGCAATACCTATGCCTATGAAGTCTGAAAAACATTTGGGGCACACGATGGGGACACAGAGGCAGAAATTGGTGGGTTTTTTATTCAATTTTGTCTTTTTTCAGAAAGAAATGGAGAAACACTAGTGCTGCCATGCAGAAATGAAGTCTTTCAAATACAGATAAAAGATGCAAGGCTTAAGAAGGTATCGGACCTTGGGAATGATTTTCAAAAGCAGAAATTGGAATTTGAAAAATCAAGTTTGGTATCTGCTTGGTATATCTGCCTCTGAAAAACCTCCCTCTGTAGATTTAAGATGGGGGCAACAAAGTACTTTTCAGTCCTTTTCTTGCAGAATTTTTTGTTGGGAGGACAGGATCATCCTCAGCACTGGCGTTAGGTTTCAGCAAACAGTCCTGCAGCTGGAGAATATTTTTGTTCTAAGTCCATATAGCTCTGTGCAGTATATGAAATCCCAGCAAATTCCACAATAATAACTACAGTATTAAAGAAAACACAAAACAAACAAAACCAAAACCAAACATGCAAGCCTTTGAAAATATTAAGATCAGAATCAAGAGCAACAAGAGCATGATTCAACCTCTAGTACAAGAAGATTTTGTTCCCATAATTGCCAAAACACCTTTTTTATTATGCAATAATCATCATGCTTCTGTATGCAAACTCAGCACATTTCCTGAAATACGATGTTGTGTCATACATTCACATTAGAAACTAACAAGAGATTCAAATTCACATAATCCAGCACATAACTTCTCCCTGTAAAAGTCTATCTGCCGTACAGATCAGAGAACTTTAGGCTGAAACCAAGAAGCCCCTGAACATCATGCCAATCAAGCAGGAAAGGGAAAGAGGAGAGTAGAGGAAAGAGGAAGAAGACAAAATAAAAGTAGAGAAGGAGAAACAGATAAGAAAATCCTACCTGATTTCAAGATGGATTGCAATAAAATAGTATAAAACGATGTACCTGTGACGGCAGGGTCTGCACAGCACCCCGTGACTGTTCTTCTATCTTGAAAAATCTTTGCTTCCAAAAGCCATTAAATGATGAGCTTATGTTCTACATTGGTCATCCACATACCGGGTGACACTATTGTATTATTTTAGCTTGGTATTTTCTGATAAGGCACCCTCTAGAAACATCTAGGCTTTAAAAGAGATTTCTTATACTCATGTAATTGGACTTTTAATAGTACAATAGTCTTCTGTGCAAAAAAATAGCTGTCACTCCTTCTCAAATACTTCTACCTTCTCGGCACCTACCTGCTTACTGCTGCCCCAGTTCTACTGGTAAATCCCCTTCTCAGTATCATCAATCTGATCCAGCCAAAAATTCTAATGACCAAAAGTAGAGGATTTTTTTTCTATTATTTTTAAATACACAGGACACATTTTATTTGCTTTTTGGTTTTGGAGCCCTAAGGATACAGGTCTTCAAGCTTCATTGGCAGCCACGTACCCTAGAAACGGTTTTGTAATGAAAGCTAAGCTTCTCACATAATCATATGATTCAAGCACCTAAGGGTTTAGAGAAAAATATTGAGAGATTTACAGGAAGTTACTGGAAGCTGACAACGCTGCGTGGATCCTGGGAAGGAAGATTATACTGTCTCCAGGGCAGGTATATGGAAAATAGAAGTGATCATCAAGCTCAGATTAGAGCTGTGGAGATACAAAGTGCACACCATCGAGATGGTGTAATAGGCGTTCCATGGAACGCCAGCAGCTCAACAGTTCTCAACAGAAGCTTATTTTTTCAGATTGATGTAACTGCTAGACAATTAATTAACATTTTCAGGATGGGAAGGTGTTGGTCTAGCAGGCGAGCAGATCAAAAGATCTCATTTACCCATAAAAAAGGAAAAAAAAGCAAACCCAAACATAATGTGAGCAGTTTCAGCACTGCCCAAGCAAAATATTTCGCCTGGCAGTATCGCTTCCAGGAACGGGCTATGCCCGTAAGTCCGGAGGTCCTCCGTGATCCTGCTGAAGCTCCGGGCTGAGGGAGCTGCTGTCAGACTCTCACAGAAGCACAAGGATCATTTATCTTCCTAAAAACGTCTAACTGTGAACTCCAGGAAATGGCTTAGCTCTTTCTTAAGTGAGCTCCTATGACATACAGTATGAAGGAAAGCAGACCAGAGGATTATATTGCACTTTTTTTTTTTTTTTTTCTGTAGCCTTAAAACCTTCAGTCATTTCATCTTGCCCTGCACTAGGCAGTTTTCAGATAGTAAGGAAGTATTAATCTGGGCAGGGGCTGGACTGGTAATTCCAAGTAAAATGGAGAAGATCAGACAGTTATTTCAGTCAGCTTCAACAGAAAGAAAATACCCTGTCTGCTGAAGGTTTTAAATTTCCCAGGGCTGTTGAAAAAGCAAATTTATTTTATTTTTTTAAAATATTGTTTTACTTCAGCAACTAAAGATTTGCCTGTTAAAAAAGGAAGAGAAGGCCTTTCTCTGGGGCAGAATACCTGGCAGGAAGGGCATTTGTTTGCTTGTTTGAGGGGGGAAGAAAAGGGTGAGTAAATTGGCTGCTCCCGGAGCTGTGAATACACGCAATCACTTCTGTTTCTCAGACAACTGCTTCCAAAAGCAGGCAGGAAGAGAAAGCCAGCAATACTGCAGAGGCACATCAGTGATGATCCCACAGGGCTGTAAGAGTTCCAGCTTTCCTGGGGAAGGCACCCTGCAAGCACCACCCGAGTACCCGTCTGTTTAGAACAGAACTGGGGGGTGATTTAATTTTCTCTGGGAGACTGGGCTGACTTGTGATGTGGTCAACTTCTATAAGCAAGCAGATGTTAAACAGCCCCTTCAAAAGCTGTTGCTTGCAGTTTGTTATTGGTTTAGTTTCTAGGTCAGTTTTCAAGTCAAGCCAAGAGAGGCTCTTTATACTAATCATTTGTTTCTACTTCTTTTAGCACTAATGGGGAGATAAAAGCGAATGGGTGCCTGGAGCATCCCTGGGTAACTTCTATGAACAAGCCATGCACAAGCTGGGAATTCGTAAAAGAAACCCCAAACTGCAGTTGAAGGTGGTCGACAAGTGTAATAGTCGGGGCTCCAGAGACGGCTTTGGCACAGTCTCACCATCTTCATTGTTTTCTGTCAGCAATGAGTGTTTTCAAACTGGATTTTAATCTAAAGGCACTTGAAGAAGAAGCAAAGGTATTTTCTTATGTTCCTTTTCATATTTGAAGCCTCAGATCTGCCAAAAATTGTATATGTACTTCTAATAGCAGGTAGTTCCCTTGCTCACTGACATGCGAGGGCTTTAGAGCTGAATACATCTCAGTTACAAGCTGAGTTTCTGAGGGTCTCCAGGTCAGTGAACGGACCCAGGGATTAATCCAAGACTCTTTGCAGATAACTGTGATCCTCACATTGATTTTAAAGGGCTTTGGTTCAGATGCCTTGCTCGTTTATCTACCAAAATATACACATTTTATTCTACCATTAAAAAATGTAGTATGTTAAAGAAACTGCAGCCAGAGAAAAAGGGAGATTGTTTTGATAGAATATCATTCTCGTCAGACATTAGCCTGATGGGTATAAAAAGAGAAAAAAAAATAATCTTCTCATGCCCAGCAGGCAGAAATGACAAAGCAGAGCTTTAGAAAGACTCGGGGGCAGAATGCTTGCAGAGCCACAGGAAACACTGCCCGAGACACACAAAACCCACACACTTTTACAGACGGTGAGCATGGGGCAGCGCTTTAATTGGGGTACAGCTGGACTCGAAGGAAAAGGCTCCTGATGCTAAAGAGAAGCCAGTAATCCTTGAAAGCTCCAGAGCAGTCCAGATATCTCTAGTCCAAGCCCAAAGAGCACCCTGAGGAAATGGAGACAGGTATGCATGTACTGTGGCTCTCCGTGTTTCCCTCGATACCGTGCAACTCCTGTTTTTTCACAGATGCCTGCAGAGCTAGTCCCACAGCTCGTCTGTTTTGCAAGGCTTAAGCTAAAGGTCGGGGGGGGGGGGCGGGGAAGAGAAGTGGCAGCATTTGAAAAAACCAAGCAGATGAATATGAAATTTCTGCATATGAAAATAGACCAATACTCAGATTTGGTTGGACTTCAAAAGCTTATCATGCATGGAAGCAGATGAGCAGGATTGTGGGGAGCATCCAGCTGGAGGGGATTATTATTGCTTCATAATGAAATGCTCTTGCATTCTGAATTCGTCTGCTTTATGATACAGGAGAAGCATTTCTAGTGCACTTGCACTAATTGTGTACAGTTTTACAAGTCTTTGTGAAAACCAGACAAACATAGATGGTCAGGAGTTTGAAAAATATGCTGTTCTTTAAGCGGATCCTGTGTGTCATGTCTGTAACTTTAAGTGCTTTTAGGCAGCAATACATTGATTTTTGTTTACATAAATACTCCATAAATTCCATATGCTTCTCATTTAAGAAGAAATTTTTATTTTTAACATTGCAGGATGTTCCTTGGGTGGGAGGGGAAAATGATTTTTGTAGGAGGTAAACACAAGACTGGGATTACAGAGAGAATAAAGCCAAAGAGAAACCCTTGTACAACTGGCTACAGTCAATTTGCTTTGGCAAAGCAGCCTGTGGGCCAAGACGTAACCAAAGACTGAGGAGTGTTTAACATGACAAAAGTACTGGACTTGACTAAAGTCAGTTCTGAAAACAGTAACTAACATGAAATGAAGTAACTTCTAAGGTACACTCTCATTTAGAAGGCAAAAGGAACACAGTCTCTGTGCCAGTCTACATGCCTTGGCAGGCACGGGAAACCCATCAGAGACTTCCAGAATGAAATAATGTCTCAGGTTGGCACAGTGGCAGCTGCACTACCAGCTTCCACAAGGTTTGGTCATTCAGTTTAAACTGAGCTACGAATCTTCAACGCATCTGTATTTTTTCCCCTCATAACACGAGTGCAAAAATTAAACATTCAACAGTTCAAATTGACTAGTAATTTTTAAAAGAAAAAATGCCGTAGAAGTAATTTAGAACTTCAATCATTATACATGCCAAGATTTGTCAGAATTGAATAACAAACAAAAAAACAACTCCCAAACCAAACAGAAAATCCCTACCAGAAAAAAAACATACATAGCATGGCCCAGAATAAGCACAAACATCTAAGACAAAGTCCTGAGCAGCATGGAAGCCTTAAAAAGAATTTAGGTTAAACTTAGTCTTTCTGGATCAAGTCGGCAGCAACACTGTTTAGAGAAGTGTTGTGCAGCTGTTTGAAACTTATAAAGATGTATGAACTGGTGGGAGTTTGATGGATAGAAATAATTAATATAATGCATATATCAAAGCTCATCGAGTTCTGCCGAGTTAAGAGTTCTCTAATTGGTTTCCAGGGGACTTGGATTAAGCCTCAATTTGGTAATAAAAATACAGTACAAAAGAATAACTGAAATAAAAATTCTCCAAGTCTGCCGGCGATATTCCATGAAGGATAAATACACTTCATCAGCAAGGCAAGCCAAATATTATCCTTTTACCATGGTCTATTTGTACTGTTAGATATTTTTTTTCTCTTAACTCATCTTCAGAGCTGCCACCCTCCCCCTCCAAAAATATTAATGGCATCAAAGGGCTTCCCTGCTTTGCCCTCTCCTTTTCCTGCTAAGTCAGTTTCTGTTTTGCAGCTGACTTCAAGAGCAGCAACTTCTAGCCTTTTTCCGCTTTCTTTGGACGATGAAAGAATAAAAAGAACTATACATGGCAGATGCTAATCACATTGTTTAATCCACACATCCTGGCAATAAAAACCTAGGAAGACAAGTACATGCCACTTTGATGACTCTATTATCTCCTCTCACAACTGCGTTCCTAAGGAGAGACTATTATCATTTAATAGTCTTTAATAGACTGAATCTGAAGTACAGAGAGCCTAAAGATTTCCTGAGATCATAAAAGTGTGTGGTAGGAAGAGTTAACTGATTCGACATGTGCCAACTAGACCAAGCCGCCGTGCTGATCACCCATTCTCCTTGGTTTCAGTCTCAACAGAGCACATATAACACACGGGAAACAACATTTGTGTCAGGTAAGTGGGAAGGACCAGAAGCTGTCTAAAGAGAAAAGTAAGTGGAGAATTAAACAGCTGAATACACTTTTCAGTGCTGACAAAGAGCCACATGAAGCAGGGATGCCTTTCATTTCAGTTTAAAGTACAAATACATTCCCTTATATAATAAGGTCCTTTTTTTTTTTTCACTAGCTGTTTGACCGTAATTGTAATTTTGATGGCAGTAAATTTCCACATCCAGATGTGCCGAGGAGATGTTTTTTCCTTGAGTGGTTTAATTATCCTCCAGGCAAAGGCTCACAGTAACCTTGCATGGCTGAGCTGGAGCCAGCCAGTGGCACGGGACGGTTGACATAGCGCTGCTGCGGGGAAGCCATGTCACCAGCAGTGACCGTCACCACGGGCCCAGGAGGGAGGAATCTGTGTGAGACACAAGGACAAGGAGAAAGAAATAAATGTAAAGGGGAACTAGAAAATGCACAGCAGTGGCATAAGTCAGAAGAAGTAAATATCTTCTTAAAAATGGAAGTTTAAAGGAAGCCACGGTGTAACGAAAATATCTGCATGAGCTGAAAATCTGTAAGAATGGCTTATGGGAAAGGGAATGAGTTCTTGTGTGGGCTTGTCAAGGTACCTACACATACAGCAAACGTTTTAGCATCATTGCTCTGGAAAAGTGCAGGGGTCGAGGTACTGTAAGGATTGAGGCGTGTCTTTCCTTCACTGCCAGTATGTGCATGAAAGAGATTCCCGACCCACCGTGCCTTCCATGAGTCACACAGTGTCACTGCTGGTGCTTCCAGCCTGCACCATCATATGGCCAAGGCCACCCTCCTCACTCCAGGGACAATCAGCAGTTTACAATAGGGATGCTGTGAGTCACAGAGTCCCCTACATGTGACTCCACTTTGCTCAGGCTGAAGGACTTCACTCTAGAAAAGAGAAAAGAAGCAACTCTTATATGAAGTAACAGAAGAGAAAATAATATCACAGGATTACAAACAGGGATGAATAACACCACACTTCTAACCAATTCTTCTCAAAAACCAACAAAACCCTGAATAATAAATCCAGTCAAATAATTTTTAAGTCTCACTTAGAGCTAGTTCTGGCATTTTCTGGAACCCCTAAAGTTTACCAGCACAGCCTCACTATTGCTTTTGCATTTCTTGGCAATTAATTTTCTTTATTTTACTTTTAAAAATCTGCACAATTGAACACTTAAAAGGGATGCATGCAGATAAAATTGCCATATGTATTGAAACATTAGCAAACAAACACCCACTTTCAAAAAAAGGAGAATAAAATGCCTGTGGTTAATAATCCAGATGCCCAGACACCTGCTGCTTTTGCGACAGCTTTATTTCTGGTCAACAATGTCTTCAACTGACAAAACAGCTATCATGGAGGAGAAAGGAACTTGGTATGAAATCCTGTGTGGTACCCCAGCTTTCTGCGGACCCAGAAAGCTGCAGTGACATCTGCATGTCCTCTTTTATCCATGGACTAAAATTCCTCAGCACCAGCCAGCTTTGAAATCAACAAGATGATAGCACAGTGATGGCAACATTCATTGCAAATAGTTGTGTTTTTCTTAATAACATCAACAGCAACAAAACATCTATATAGAATAGCTTTCCTTTTCCAACTTTAGTGAATTATCCATCTGACATTCGTGGATGTGGTAGTGGGAGACACAACACTAGAAATTTAATTTGATGTAATTTCTGTATCTTGGCCCAGCAGTAGGACTTACATATTATTAAAAACTCCTCAAATAAGGATTTTCCAGGAATGCTTCTGATCTAACTGCAGGTATCAACACTAGAAGACAGATTCCTATTTGTCCCTCAATTATAGATACGACTTTTCACATGGGCTGTACCAGAACCCAACATGCACAACAGTTTTTACACTTAACTGTAGCACATCCCTGTAGTTAAGGAGCTGCAATTGTGTACAGCTGGTTGAAAGAGTATTATAACCAAACAGATGCAATAACTGAAGGGAATAATTCAGAGTTATTATTAATAGTCATCTAATGAATGAATGATGATTTAACTCTCAGTTGTCACAGCCAGTGACAATAATCTCCAGTACAAATGACGAAAACATAGTTCTCAGGAACACACATCCCTTTGCCAGCTATTTCCATCACTTCAATGACAGAGTCCTTGCAGAGATTATGAACATCTGTGTGTCACTTCACCTAGCTGGCACCTCTCTGTTTCCCCCCAAACAGATATGAACTTCCACTCTGCTTTCATACCACCTTGCTTATCTTTGCATTCCCCATCTTTTCAGCTTTCTTCCCCCTACCCTCAACACCGGCAGAAACCACCATATCCCTGGGCAGCATCAGTCACACCTACCATCATTGCTTCCATGAGGAACACGCAATTATGCCTGATCTTGCAGGTTTGGACTCACAGGACGGACTCTTTGGATTAAGGAACACCTTTTGCCACGTGATGCACCCAGTGGCTTTTCATATAACTCTAAGAAACCGCGGTGGTGAAGACAACGCTGTATCCAAAGCAGCTCACGGCCAACGGAATCCCTGAGCACAGCCAGTCGGTACCCAGTTCTCGCCCAAAAGACCACTGTGAATTGAGCTACAGGTATGACAGGAACTAGCAGAGCTACAGGCATCCCTGTCGCTGTCAGACATTAAAGTGGAAGTCATCTTTCATAAATCTTGCTGGTTTCAGCTGTCCATATGCAGAGGAGACCACCTGTCTCATATTATTTTCAGTCCCAAACAGTGGTCTCTTGCATCTCCCAGCAGCACCTTCAAGTGCTTTTAATACAGCCTTGCTTTGGGGCTCTGCAGCAGCTGAAGAATGTGAGATGCAACCCAGGGAGCTGCCAGGACTTCATGCTTCAGAGAAGCTCTGGGAGCTATATTTAAGTGCTCGCTACAGAGAACGAACGCAGACTGTAGCAGTCACTGCTGCATGGAAAATGCTGCGACAAAAGGCTCGTCTCCTTTCACAGAAGAGATTCGCTGCTCTCCCAATTGCCAGGAGCAACTCGCTATGTTCCTTTGGAAATGACTACAGCCTTCTACTTAAGCTACTTACTTTTTTCCTTCGATTGTTTTTTTAAGTCAGATGGGGCAAAGGATAAGCAAGTCTTTACTAATTCGTCAAAAAGCACACCTGGAGTCTGTTTTCTCCTTCTTAAAAAAATTAATTCCCTTAATCTCCTTCCTCACATACATGATTTTAACAGGAAACCTTCCTTCTCATAGTTGTGTTTCAGCCCTGATGTTACAAACCCCAATTTTAATAGAAAAACACCGCTTTTCCCAAAACACCTCTTTCCCCAAAACAAAACGCTGCTCTCTAGTGGAAGACAATGATATGATCTAATTTCATTAGAAGAAATGTTTTAAAATTTTCATTTTATCAGCTACAGGAAACCTTAATTCATTTTCACAAGCACCACCATGCAGGAGTAGTAGGGCTGGGCTTTTTTATTTCAGTCTTTCAGATTGCCTTGTGAGATTTTAGTATTTATTCCTCAAGTTTGCTATACATTTATATCAATGCTATAGTCACATCCAAATTACCTGCCAAGTATTTATGAATTAAAATATTAGTACATGCTCTAAGTTGATCCCTTTTAATTTTTCTGATTTTAGACAAAATAAAAACCACAGGCTAATTCTTCTTATTCCCTTATGGTTTTTCCACATATTTAATTACAGACAGGCTTTTCTAGGTCTGAATACATAGCTTTAGCTAACCGTTTTGATGATACAACCTTCACCAGTTACCTTCACAGAAGACTTTTGGCAAATACGCAGATACTGTGAAAATCTCTATCCTGATTGCTATGGGTTTCTAAAGACATTCCTGCCTCCAAGCAAAAATACAAAATTGAGGAATTAACCTGTTGCAGTGCTCCCTTCAGCTTATACTGAAACAGTGGCGAGTGGCCAGACATCAAGGAGTACTTGTCCTGAAGGAACCAAATCCTACTTATAGTTAATTTATAAAATACAGCATTCATTTGCCTTTTTTTAAAAAAAAAAAACCCAAAACCCACAACATATATACAGCAGAAAAAGGAATAGCTCTCCATACTATATTTCTTCAAGTTATGGATCAAAGCAGCACAGGTCTAGATTCGTTCCCAGCTGCCCACATTCACGACAGGAAACTGATGTAGCACACGCTTCTGTTTCCTTATCTCTCTGCAGATAAGAGACATGTGTAAAGTAGTTTCCTGATAAACATACTAAGAAAGTACTTTATTACCTTTTTTTTTTTTAATGAAGTGCCTTTTCAAAAAAATTGCTCTCTGCTTATTGGCTTACTAATTAATTTTAACTACAATTTTTGCCTGCATACTTCTTCCACCTGAAGTACTCTGCCCGTCAAATACAAAGGCAATGGGGAGGGAGCGGTAATTCGGCAGTCACAGATTGCTAATTAGTGTAAAACTCATCTGTAAAAATTATATTCCTGTCAGGTCTGTATCTAGTCTTCTGTCAAAATCAGGTAGGCTACATACACTGTAGAATAACACGATACGGGCTTGCAAAAGCACTTCAGGCACCTGTGACTGGAGCTGCACACCCTCCCAGGGAGCCCTGCAGCCCCTGGACACGTGCTGGGCTTTCCAGAATGTTCTCCGCTGCATCTCGCCATCCGTGCACATCTGCCACAGAAACCTATTTCATAGCAAATACCTGAACCCTCCTGCAGTCGTCTCAGGAAGTAAGAACTCAGCCCCTCCGTTTCATTTTTTCGTTGTCCTCTCCTGCTTCACTTATGCTTCTGCTCATGTTCTTCTCAGATCCCATTGCTGAACAACAGATGCTGCCCCTAGGGCTGACCTCAGCCCACCCCTTGGCTGATGGGCCCAACACTGAATTTCACTGAATTTTTAGAGTTGGAAGGGACCATAGAGATCATCTAGTCCAACTCCCCTGCCTGAAGCAGGATTGCCTAGAGCTAGAGCATGTTACTCAGGACGGCATCCAGGCGGGGCTTGAAAATCTCCAAGGAAGGGGACTCCACACCCTCCCTGGGCAGCCTGTTCCAGGGCTCTGGCACCCTCACTGTAAAGTTTTTTTCTCATATTTGAGAGGAACCTCCTGTGTTCCAACTTGTGCCCGTTGCCCCTCGTCCTCTCACTGGCAACCGCTGAAAAGAGTCTGGCTCCC
>JAOXNO010000002.1:14393865-14413844 GCA_028565335.1 Limnodromus scolopaceus | reverse complement strand
TGTGGCCTCACCAGTGCAGAGTAGAGGGGGAGAATGACTTCCCTCGACCTACTGGCCACACTCTTCCCTATGCAGCCTGGGATTCCGTTGGCTTTCCTGGCCACAAGAGCACACTGCTTGCTCGTTGTCATCCAGTGTGCTCCAGCAGTCACCACAGCCTTCCACCTAGCACCAGGCCTCCAGGGCCCAAGTCCTTCTCCTCAGGGCTGCTCTCAATCCATTCTCCACCCAGCCTATATTTGTGCTTAGGATGGCCCCAGCCCCACGTGCAGAACCTTGCACTTGGCCTTGTGGAACTTCATGAGGTTTGCACAGGCCCACCTCTCAAGCCTGTCCAGGTCCCTCTGGACGGTGTCCCGTCCCTCTCAGTCTGCTCTCCTGAAGTCCAGGGTCATGACCTTGCTGCGTGCCCTCCTCACCTCCCTAAAGAATCTTGAAATCCACGATTTCATGGTCACTGCAGCCAAGGCTGCCTTTAAGCTTCACATTCCCCACCAGCCGCTCCTTGCTAGACACCATCCAACATGGCACCTCTCCTTGTTGGCTCTTCTGTCACTTGGAGAAGGAAGTGATTATCAACACATTCGAGTCCTGGATTGCTTATGCCCTGCTGTATTGTCCCTCCAACAGATATCGAGGTGGTTGAAGTCTGCCATGAGGACCAGGGCTTGTGAACATGAGGCTGCTTCCATCTGTCTGTAGAAGGCCACATCCACTTGATCCTCCTGGTCAGGTGGCCTGTAAGGTCACCTGTCCCTGTGCTCCCTTTAATCCTGACCCATAAGGTCTCCATGGGCTCCTCATCCATGTCCAGGCAGAGCTCCATGCACTCCAGCTGCTCACCGACATAGAGGGCAGCACCTCCTCATCTTCTCCCCTGCCTGTCCTTCCTAAATCCAACAGATAATTCATTTACTGACTGTACAGAAAGCCCAAACAATAATTACTAATTCAGAGTGCTCCTGTAAACAATCCATTTAGGGCTGAAATACCTATGAAGCACATACCCTGCTCCAACGGCAAGATGTGTTTATATTTAAGCAAGATAAATGAATATGTATTATAAAACATATGTTGTAAATAAGTGAGATTTAAGCTCAGTAATTCTCAACGGTCTTAATAACTAAGCAAGTGAGGGATATGGAAGTTAGGCCATTCATAAATTATTAATGCACAAATATAACGCATCAATAAACGAACACAAGGTTTACATTTTCTTTATCGCTGTCTTTCTTTATTGTCATAATAAAGACAATGATAACGGATGCAATTTACTGAATACTTTAAACATATTCAAGACAGCAAAACCACCCCGTAAAGAGCTGCATTTCACTATATTTACAAAAAACCGAACAAACCAAAGAGGTGGTTACTCATTCCAATACAATCTTCAAAATCTTCAACCATTTACATTTTTTTTTTTTTTTTTATTCACAAAAATACCAAGCACTTTCAGCAGAATTTCCCGTGATAAAATGAAGTACTTATGCACAGGAAAGGTTTACAGGTTTTCTCTCCATTTGGCCCCTACCTGTCTTATACTTACATCTTTAAAAAGAAATGAAGGTAAACAGTATACAGACAAATTGGTAAGTGGCAGTCTCACCGAGATCACAAAGAACATTTAAATTTATTCTGAAATTTCTACTGTTAAAAGGAAGATAGCAAAATATTTATGGCTTTTAAAGGAGATACTAAATGCATTATATTCTCAATCTTTACCCTACCAAAATCTCAGCAGAAGCGTATCTTCTTATCAGACTGAAAAAACAAAATAATTGGAGAATAAGTATATTGAATTTCACATCAGGTCCTCTTTGCATGGAAGGTGATTTCAAAAATAAATAGTGGCACCTTAAAACTTAAAAACAACAGATTTACATTCTCTGAATATAGCCTTACACTTTTCACTGCGACATGAAGACAAACTGCAGCACCATCTCATTCACTTTCAAATGCAAGATTATTCAGCAGCTGCTTTTACTTCATTAGTGCACAACTTCTGCTTTTTTCTCTATTTTGTTTCTCTCCAGCCCTGGCCCATGTTATGAGCACACTGAATATCCAAAGTCTGCTGACAAGAAAACATGAAGATACTTTCCACCCATAGCACCAGAGTAAATTTAAAAATACTACACTGAAATAATTTAAAAACATATATTCATTCTGAAACTGCTCGAGTGGGCTTAAGATTTAAATACTTCTAAACTATTTCATGTCCATGCAGGGAAACATCTTCCTTTTTGTTTCTACTTCATATATTAAAATAAAATTAGGTTGTTCATATGACCCTGCTCAATTATGAAACTTTCCCAAAACTTAGACTGCTGTAAATTACAGATTTGAGCAATGTAACAGCTGCTATATATGAAAAACTACTTGTAGTTTGTAATGTTCTTATTACAGTCTTCTCAGAATTTAGTAACAGCTTTACAAATTGCAGCTTCTTGTAGGCACACCCCATAGCAGGTTTGTGGGTTTGGGGTTTTTTTTAAATCAAATCTGAATACGTGTGTCTAATACTGAGTTAGTAACAACTTGCACACATTAACATAAAGATTTAATTCTAGCACATGAAAAAAAAATATCAGCTGAAATCCATTTTAAATTTATTTCCACTCTCTGGTGCAGAGAAGCTGCTCCTTTCAGGGTCTGTACAAACAGCTGGCAAACAACTGGGCAATTCTTTTGATGGTATTTCACTTACCAATTCACAGTTATTGAGACAGAACTGATATTGCATATTTCTTTGTTTCTTAACTCAAATGATGTATTCTTGCTATTTCTTGTTTTGCTATAGTGTATTATGTCCAAGTGCTATGTAACAATGGGGATATGAAATTCATTATTATCAAATATCAGAGGCCTCCTAGGAGGGGTGGATTCTTTGTCTGCTTTGTGCAACAGTTTAAAGAGTCCTGTTCCAATATTCATCGGAATTCCCATGATGATGCACTCAGAAACACCTAGGGGGGAAAAATAATAATCAAAACATGTTGAACATCTAAAGAGTACGGATTTATAAAACTATTTTCATTTGCCCAGTGTGTATGCATTGCCTATCAAATCTCCTCAAACCTCACATGTAAAGACCAAGGTATCTTCACTAGATAAAATTGTTATGGTCATCAGATCAGTATGTTATTTAATCAGTGTTACTTAAATTCTAGACAGTTGGGAAAAATTCAAGCTAACCTAAACACCTTCTTTAGCAACAGAAGAGCTTCAGAGGGTTTGTTTTCAGAGAAGACACATTCCACTCGGTGCCAACAGCAGAAGATGCAAGGCAAAGTTACTTCACGTTCATTCTCTGACTCAGTGCTAAGAATTGGGTCAAATCCAGCCAAGTTTCCCTGAAACCCCACCAGCTTCCCAGGGAACGAGGCCCAGCGCCACTTTAGCTGTACCACTTCTCACATTCTCACAATTCAGAGAATGCTTGTTCTGAATTTAAAGATTTAGTCTGTCCCAATGATTTTTGATAGCTGTAACATTTTCACAGCAATGTGTTGACACATTTATATTCCAGCTCTACTGATGTATACTCTTCCAAAGAAGGTTCCACATTAAAAGTAAGCTATCAGATACCAGTGGTTTTATTCTTGGCATCCTATTATGATCCAAATTACACTTTCATGCATTCTCAAGAAGATAAGAATATTGTCCTTCACATATATGTTTAGGAAAACAACAATAAATAGCTGTATCTTTGAATGCAGAAAGGATGACAATCAATTTTCTTAAAATTTGGGCAAGACTTGATTGATAATTTAAGTGTATATGAATAAAGATTCAGTATTGTTGCTCTTAGACCATTGCTGCATTTCTACTACATATAGTAGAACATATATAAAATGCAACATCATGCACTTAATCTTGTGCAAAATAGAATTCTTCACTGTTATTTACTGTATATTTAGGCTCACTATTTTGTACAGCCCCAACAGCACACAGGTTACAATAGATAAAGGAAATATACCTCTCTAACACCTAACAAAATAAAACTTACCTGGCTTTGCACAATAACCTTTCAAGCTGAGACAACCTCTGAACTATGGAAACTGCATTTTGATTTTGGGAATCCTTCCTCCCTTGCAATACTTCCATGTGTACAACCAGGAGCCCTTCCTCCCCAGCATCTGACAGCAGTCATGTATAGCCAAAAATGTTTGGACAGAAGATACGACTGTTAACAACCAAGTGTATGTCCTGTATCTGCTCAGATTAACACATACTAAGGGCCGATGACAATCGCTGCGGAAGGGTGAAGATAATGATGGTAGAGCAACTGCCAGGACAGCACACTCTGCTCTAA
Organism: Limnodromus scolopaceus; assembly: GCA_028565335.1. NCBI lineage: Eukaryota > Metazoa > Chordata > Aves > Charadriiformes > Scolopacidae > Limnodromus > Limnodromus scolopaceus. Next base: position 14,409,529 of record JAOXNO010000002.1, on the reverse strand, counting down.
TGACCATCCAAGCCTCCTCCAGTGCAATGTCTTGTAACGCTAGTGGTTAGAATCTATTGCAGATCTAATCATCTGGCTGACAGCTATGAACTGCTGCTCTCACTTTCAGCTGGAAGAAGCCAGGCAGAAATGAAGCTGGTCGTACCGCTCCTATTGCAGAGTCTATTCTTGACACTTCCCTTCCAGACCAGCTCCTCATAAATGAGTATCACAGCAGTGATCTGTAGTAGCCAGTTCTCGCTCTTAAGGTAGAAATGAGAGTGCTGTTGGCTACTCCTTGGTAAGGGGACGGAAAGGTGAATCAACTACATCTCTAAGCAGTGGCTTAGTAGCACTTCCTGCTGATCCTGCTTCTACAGAGGATGCTGCTGGAACTGGAGGTACTCCCTCTGCTCTAGTTTCAGCCCACTCTGCCCGCTGAGAGGTGGCATCAGCAATTCTCAGAAGAAAATGCTTGCCTTTACGTAAAGACAGCTTTGGGAATCAGCTGCTCCCCATTTTGTTGGGAGGAAAAAAAAAGCATCTTACAAGATCAAGGGATTCAAAGGCCACATAGTCTAGAACTACAACCACACATTCGGGAGAAGCACTGATTTGAGATGCCATTCAGTTCAGCACCTATAGTTGATTTTGGGTACATACTCATTTTTCTTGGCAACATTTATAATTTTTTCCTGCTCTGGAAATGCAAGCCCATGAGTGTTTTGGATCTTCAAACATTTGGGTCTTTTCATAGCAATTCAAAGAGATAACTAGGGATGGCCAGGTCTGGCAGTTGCACAGCACTTTTTCATACAGGCAGGCCAGTACCCTCTCTTCAGTTTTGGAAGACAGACAACAATTTTCTGTTTTGTCCATCCCATTTCCTTATTTGAACTAAAACATTTGTATAGAAGGCAGCATGAAAAGGTGTTTGGTTTCCACATTATTCAAAACAAGATTTTACCAGATCAGAGGAGACTTTAACAAAAAAAACCAACACCAAAACCAACAAACTCTTTTCCTTACTGTCCAGGATGGAATCAGTCTCCCACAGGATCTTTGCTTTTATCATGGGCAAATAATAAGAAAAAAAAAAAGTAAATCCCACTCGTATGGAGTGCTGGACAGTCAGCAAGTGGCAGAGTCTTAAAATACAAACTAGTAATGCAAAGGTTTCTAACAGATTCCAGTGACTCAGGAAATGCACTGTCCACAAAGCACTGTTGGAAATTGACTACACTTTCTAAGACCACCTAGAAATACATACAAACCAGTAAACCGTAACATAATACATTCATATTTTTATACTTCATTGGCACCCAGAAATTCCAAATGAGCCATTAGATCTCCAGGATGGCAGACCTTACATAAACAGATGATGAAGAGGGTGGAAACTGCTTGACTTCTCCTTTTCTCTATTCAACCTACTAGATGGACACTTCTTAACAAATCATTCCAAAATGTATATAGCTTAAAGGAGAATGAAATCTGGGAGAAATGGGCGCAAAGGAGTTTAAAAAAGGAAAATAATCTCAATACCAAGTATTAAAGTACGTGGCAGAAATGCTAAATTCAGAGATAAACAGAATGACGAGACTCATCTATTTGAATTTTCTGTTTGGCTGCGTGAATCTGTGCATGATGTACTTGTGTGTGTGTGTATACTTATATTTTTTAAACTCTCATCAGATTCTTTCATGAATTCACTGAGAAGATGATTCAGTGGATGTTAATGAACTTAAAACTGAAAAACAGAGAAATTTAAAAAGAATTTTCTAAGGACAGGAATCTTCTCTGTTCTCTTAATGAATGGAATACCGATAAACAAGGCTTCTAATTTAAAAAAACCAACATGCCATTTTTATCTATTAGATCAGAAATAACTGAACATGGCAAGAACTTTGCCTTTCTGTTTATTTTTAGGTACAACTGACAAATCACATAAGCAATCCTTCTGCACAGTATGATATTCAGCTATGCTCCCTGAGACATACGTCTTCCTACTTCTTAGTAGGAATGAAAACAAAACCTAAATACTGAATGGGGAACTAGACTCCTCAACAAGCTCTACATGTTCAAGATACAAACTTTCACAATTGAAAACACAGAACTACTGACAGAGGAACAAATTTCCTGGTATTTCACTGAGCTATGTGGTGAGAAATAAACCCAAATTACTAAAAGTCTCCTTTAAGAAACATACCACAAACGTCCAACTGACTTCAGGAGATCTCAGACTGAGATAAGTAGAGAAAGACCCACCAAACTTCTAGGATCAAGAAGTACAGATCAGCCTCAGACCTGAAGTTTTGGACATGTAAGCTGGACGGAAAGCTTAACGAGGGCAAAAATCCAATGCTTTGAAAAGGTTTACTGATGCTGGGTAAGGGCCACAAACTGCAAGAGAATTTGCAATACCTACCACAAACAGAATCCTTCTGTCCAAAGTAGGCAGCATCAAAGAGATGGTCTGCAGTCTTTTCAAAAGAAGCCAGCATCAACACGCTTTCCTTCATTTTCGCCAGTCCAAACCTAGTAATGCCCAGCACTTCACCCTTGATAGATGGAAAAACCCAAAGACAGACAGACAAGAGCGGCTGGAGGTCAGTTATGTTTGCTAAAGCAGCAAATTAAGTGAACAAAAGAAATGTAGTTTTCATTCTAACCACAGATGAAACAAGTAGTAAGTAAAAATGTTACTATTTACAATATAGCAGTCATAATTTGCTGCTTCACAGTTAAACACCCTGAAGATTAATAGTTCGGTAGTAATCAGTATTTAAATAAAACAGAAGTGATTATTCATACACAACAGAAGCTGTTATAAATTGTTAGTAGCTGTTCTTTTTTTTTAAAGTAAGAATATTGCAAAGACTGAAAGAAACATGGTCATGTTTATTATAAACTAGTTGCTGAGCTACATTTTCAGCATGGTCTGAAGATACTGCTTATTGTCTACTGATAAATCTGACTTCAGCTGCCAGGAGATTACAGATGATGTTAAATCTTCACTTTTTCACTCTCCAGAAAAAAAAAGTAATTAGCTTTTTAGACTAACTTGTTGTATTTCTGCCTCTGTTTCTAACAAACATCCTGATTATAACAGGCTGCGCACAGAAGCACAAGTCAGAGCTAGAGACAAAAGAATGCATGGTAGGAGCCCAACAAGTGTAAAACACTGCACTCTGATGCCCTTTTCCACTATTGTGTGGCAGCTCCGGAGGGCCAGCCCTGGGGACGGCTGTAGCTCGGAACAACAAAGCCCCACAGTGTTGGAAGAAGTCAGAACTCCTCCATCCGTTTTACTCAAATTAAACCCTTGCACTCTGGCAGGCAAAGTGGAAAGTCTCACTTCACCAAGTGTACTCTAATCTAAAAGACATATCGGATGCAAAGGAGAGGAAGGCAATCAATACAGAACAGATAGGGTTTTCTACTAACAAGTTCTGGAACACTGTTCATACTCTACGTGTAATCTGATTCTATTTGTAACGTCTGTATCCTCTGACTCTTACACACAGCGCAGCTGCTATGAACCACACCCCATGTGGTTTTCTGCACAACAAGCCTTAAATTGCATGCATGGTTACCCAAACAGTTGATTTTCATAACACAATTTTTAGAATTCCTATTTCCAATATGAAATTATGATTCCCTACTCATTATATCAACTTGTTTTCAGTCAAAATAGACCTTCTCCCCAGCCCTGACCCTCCACCCAAGAACGAGATTAATTAAGCATTTTGTTTGATATACAAACAGTATTTGTCCAGTACAACTTACAATTCTTTAAACCTGTAACTGATTTCCGTCTCTCTAGCTCATCTGTTCTTCCCAAACATGATGAAATTCATTTGTATCAACAGCCCAATGAAACATTTAGAAAAAGCAAAATACAAACCTTGTAAGTCATTAGATCAGAGAGCAACATGACATGTCTCCTGTCAATGCTCATACCGTGGTTCACCATTGTGTACTGAATCTCATTGATAATGGTTGTCCGAGCAGCCTCAATTCCTAGTGTCTTCTCTACCTACACAAGAGATTATTTTAGATTAATGAAGAACCAAATGCTTGGAATAAGTATATTCCTGGAAAAAATACTATCTGCTGTCAGATAATACTCCATATCCATTACTACCCTTTTGCATTTCTCCATTTTAAATATATTTAAAGAAAAAGCTTATTTGAAGAGAACAGTGCTGCCAGTTGAATTACTCTCTTGTGTTAATGCATTCTGACAACTATTAGTGAAATCAGGCTTGATTAGATATCAACTGCTGCATCTCAGCACAAGCAAGCAGTTGTAATGAAGAAGCTGTGGGGAAAGCCCCACAGTCCCCATTTGACCATTACCTCGTAAGTGTTGTTAGAGGACGTTTTTGTTCCTTTCACTCCGTGAGTAGCCATAACAGCTCGCAGGTTATCACCTTCAACTAGAAGTTTATATTTTTCCTTTCCACTTTGTTCATCTATATGAATGACAGCTCGGGAAACCTCTGGTATACCTTGCACTACAACCTTCACAAAACAAACAAACAAACAGAAAAATAGGAACTTTGATGTGTACAGTAATGAGGCAAAAGAGAGTAACCTTTATCAGCATTCAAACCTATTTAGAAACTCCAGTCTTTGGAGTAAACGCTCAATTAAAATACACACAAAATAACATTTCCTGCTTTTAAATACACTAGTGCAAATGTGACATTCACACTGTTCTATAAACCTTATTCGCTACCTACATTTTATATTTTATGCCAGATATCCTCACAGTCAGTCCTGAGTCTCTGAATGGTGGTAGAACCACACAACTGAAAGCACATCCTGACCATAATAAGGTGCATTTATTAGTATTTTTAAAATCCAAAGTAGCTAGTCTCCTCACAGCAAGCTGCCAAAATGCCAGATACTGTCACATGGTTCAATTCTAGATGCAGCTGGAAGAAGACCTAAGTATTTCATACTGCTGCTCCACTCAGAATGCTGCAGTAAATGTTCTAAGCAAAGTATGGAGGCTTCAGTTTTATTTATGAAGATTAGTAACAGAGGCTCAGTTTCAGCTGTAAAGCAGTAGCATCATAACCTAAGAGTTACTCAGAGTCTTTTCATTGTCAATCCTGACAAGAATCATTTTGTCTTCCCACCATAGAATCCCAAATTATTATTACCAATTACCTCCCACAAAAGCATGAAACAACCTTTGTTTTTACCTTTGGTAGTTCTTCCTTCAGGGACTGCAACACATAATACATTGAACTCTTGCTATTTTCCCGAGGGGTCACACATACAACTGCTTCTCCATGGACAGCAACATCCCCAGGCTTTACTCTGAGTTTAGATATGCAAATAGAATAGCGCACAGTCTCTGCGTTCACCTGTGGCGAAAGTCAGCCAGCAAATATCAGGGCATCTCTTTTAACATATACAAATCTGCTCAAATACATGCAGCAGTCTTAACAGAATATAAAAGAGTAGAATGTAGAACAAAATGGTTACTCTGTAAATTGCATTAAATACTACCCTATGCTGAGCGTACCAGCCTGTATGCTAACTAACAGACAGAAATGGCATCCTTGTGATTAGCAAGACCAATTTATGTCCTCTCATTTCCACATAAAGAAAAAATTATCCCCTTTACAAGGGAAAAAAATGAAAAAAAAGTCCAGATGTAATGGAGCCAGAGGATATCCTTTGTTCACTTTTTTTAACTTCCACTGATCTGATTTCTGTTTCTGAGACAGGATTAACAGACCCTTTGGAATTTACCCAAAAATTTACCTACATAACGGAACAACTCACCTCTAATCTCAGTAGTCTAATGCGCTCTAAAGACAGCTTCACTAGGATGAAACAATCATCTGGAAGAAACACTTCCTCAATATATTCTGAAATCTTTAAGAGGTAAGGACAAAACAGTTAGTATGTGAAAATGGTTAAAATGCCCCGTAGCAATTGGCTAATGCTTACATTTAAAGCATTAGCAATAATACGGTATTCCCTACCTCTCCTAATAAAGTTTTCTCAATTCTTCCTTTAACCAGACGGGCAAAATCAGGATCATCATCTTTGTCCAATTGTGCTGTTATAATAGGGGTGCTACAACGAATAAACAGACAAAAAAAAAACAGTGAGGAAATTGCTCAGCTAGATTACAGATGGCTATTTGACTTACAGTTTATGAAACCCCATCATCTAGAGAAGTATTTAATAACACAGAGAGACCTTCAGCTTCCTCAGGTACATTTAAAAAAAAAAAAAGATTGTTCACGTACTTCAGGCTGGTAAAAACAAGCCCACACACGAGAGGCTATAACACAACTAGTGACTATTTTTATGGCATACACTATTCTAGTATTATTTAAATATGGCTTGATGTATACCTAGGCATAGGTATGCTTCAACTATGGCTAAGCACCAGAAAGTTTCACAGCATACGACAGACACCTAACAGAATATTAAACTTAATCAGTAACCACTTTACCTCATTTGATTTTTCTGAAAAATAAAACCTGTCTCTTCTCTGGCCCTAAGTATCAATTAGTTGGGAAGACATTAGATTTTCTTGGTTGGGTATTCCATGGATTCAATGTTTTCTAATATATTACTGAAAACAAGGAAATGCTAATGCATATTCCAAATTTATCCATCACATTTCACTTACACAAAGGGAAAAAAAAAAACCAAACCAAAACAATGTTAGTACCTAATAGCCTTTGAAGCATTAATGATTTCTTTGATTCTTGGCACACCCAGAGTAATGTTCATTGAAGCAACACCAGCAAAATGGAAAGTCTTCAGAGTCATCTGTGTGCCAGGCTCACCAATACTCTGTGCACAAAGAGCTCCTACTGCAGACCCAGGCTCCATCTGTGCTCTGGGAAAAGAATTATCTCATAAAAAAATACAGAAAAAGACATAGAACTCAAAAAGGCATAAAGTCCTAAGCAAGTGAAGACAGAAACAATTCTGGTAGATATATGAGAAGTTTGTTAATTATTTTTTTAATAAATTAGCAGGAGAGAGGTTAAAATGTCAATAATACTCAAGACACTGATATCAAGCAAGGCAAGAAAATGCCCTGTCACACAGGGCATACAGACCCAGGATAACATCAGAACAGACAACAAAACACTTGTCCTCTTTCTGCTAAGCATCAAGCAGTAGATTCAGCATTCATTCGGGGAAACTCCCCTTTACTTGTTTAAGCATGAGAGACCTTTATTAAGTCTTCTTTAAGAAATTGTTATGCAGATTACTTTTTAATGAGAACAAAATCCAGATAGTAATGCCTTCTTGTTTTCATCTTATTCAAAAGCCCTATACTGATGACCTACTTTCCCTTCAAGTTATACATGTCATGGCCTCATTCCCACATTTGCCCCTTTCTAAAATTTATGTACATTGAGAACTAGTTGTCCTTACAGGACCAAAAAAAAAAAAAAAAAAAAAAGAAAAGAGATAACCACTACTACTACATTAAACGTTCTCAAAAAGAGATGCGAGGGGTGGTTTACATTCTCCCCTACAAATTTGTTGATCCTGCAGTCAGCATTCTTCAGCACGCACAAGAGCACAATGCGATCTGCTTTCCTAGAGCAAATACAGCCTCCGAATTAAGGCACAAAACCGCTTCCTAAATCAATCTAACTTGTAGCAGCCTCTTGCATTTTCCTTGATGAGCTCTTACCAAGTGAAAATGCTCTCTAATAGTGATTTAGCTTGTAACATTTAAAGGAATTAATTCTGCATGACTGTAAAACAAAATTATTTAAGGAGCTGTTATTGTTTTCACTGTTATTTGCAGATCTCTTTACATTCATGTCATATCTAGCCCAAAATTGCTGAAATCCCAGCTGAGAAATTTTTCCTGGCACAGTGACAATAATCTATAAAACAAACAAAAAAAATTACCATAGCAAATAGATCCTTTCCAAGGGTACCATCCTTCAGTTGTCAAATCAGCATAATATACTGTTAAAATAAGCTACTACAGTAAAGTAGGCAATTCGTGTTAAGAACACTTATGACAAATGTAAGCAAGCAATCCTAATAACTGAAAGCAAGAAACTGGTAATTGCTTTAAAATAGCAATGCTAAGAATTTAACAGCTACATGAATTTACTAGAAAAAAGAAGTATCACTTGTGAACAATTGATGCAGGTGAGCACAGGGCCACAAAGCAGATGTCACCAATGGCTGCATGCCAATGAACGAATTCAAGGAGTCTACGTGAATGAAACATTTCTCAGTGGAGAATAAAATATGAAAACATCCACACTATTGCTGTCTTGTTAGAGACTAAAAATAACAAGGAAAAGGCTCCTACAAACGCATAACAGATTCAAGAACATGTTAGCACAAAGTGTGACGTAACTCTTCACAGACCGTGTAGTTCAAGAATAACTGTCAAGATTCATATGGATTTGAATATGATCTATTCAGACACAATTTTGCATGGACTCTTTGGAGGTTTGGAATGTTCTCCTGCAAGAGTGGGAGGAAGGGAATATGTCTGCCTTAATGAGCCCACCTGTAGGTGGCAATGCCTTTTTTTTTTTTGGCATTCTACCTTTGTCTTGCAATGTTTATGTCATTGGGGTCAATTGTTTCTTATTCTCTATTTGTATTGCATTCACAACAAAACCAACATTCATACAGTAAAAATAGCAAAACATACTCCTAGACTGCAAACAAAGCAATAAATACAGAATTGGGGAAATAAATTGACAGTACCAGGCTAAACACTTACCTCATGTATTTGTCCCTACATGTCTCTAGAAACTTCTCTAGTTGTGTTGGAGTAATCCTATCCAACTGATACAAAACTCGTGGCTGAAAAGAGAATAGAACAGTTGGAAAGGCAATAGCTTATGAAGACATTTAAAATAACTACAAAAGTACCCACTTTAAATTATTTACCTCTGTTGTGCCATTGTCATTAATTCCATACTTGTCTCTAGTTTTTTTTATCTTCTCAGAAACACCTTTGATGAATTTTTTAATTTCCTGAAATTACATTAGAACAACAGTGAGCAAGACACGGTCTTCATAGTGAAGTCTTCAGTAGTAAGTTACTTGCTTAGAGCTCCAAACGGAATGTTTACAATAAATTAACAATGCACAATACGAAGAGAAGAACATCAAAACTTAGACACACATGTACACAGGAATTTAGCAAACCAGATTCACTCTTGTGTAACCACAAATTAGTAGCAGTACATGAGGAATATGGTCCACACTGAATAAAAGCATCCTTCCTGAGCGCACACTGAAAATTTAAGATTTAACCTTGGTTGATCTTTCCTTCCTACCCACCACATACTGAAACCAATTCTACCACCAAAATAATAATAATGAACATTTCAAACTTGTTATTTTCTGTGTATGCTGACACAAACATATTCTCACTCATTTCTCAGTATTCAAAATAAATCCAAGTAGAAAGATTGTGGCAGGAGAAGCAGTATACATAGGACACCTGCTGGACAGATTTCAGAGTTTCAAGATGAACTTTAAGGGGGAAAAAAACTCTCGAAATTGATACATACACGTCAGTCTCTACCTAACATAGTTCAAATAACTTCTCTATGCTGTGTGTATCTGTCTGGCGGATAACAGCATTTAACGTGCAGGAATACCTAAGCCTTTCACTCTCAGCAGGTTTACCCAAAAGTAGTTCTAGCAGTCTTTACTGGAACGTAAATTGAAACAGTACTGTTAGAAGAATACCCAACATTTCCATGAAACATTATTCAGGCGTTACGCTTTGGATATAGGTATGTACACCAGAAGTCATGAATTAAGAGGCCCATGATTAAACTCTTCATAGAAGTGCACTCAGTGCAAGTCATTACCAGAACACAGAGTTATCAAAACCTAAATATAAACAACAAAACCCCATCTACTTCAACAATGACGTAAGAGGAGTGAATAGTTTGATTTTCCATATTTAAACCCTTTCTACCCCATTAGTCCAGTCTGACAACCAGGATGACATTTGTATAACATCACCTCTTTCCCACTCAGTACCAGACTCCTTCCAACCACTGCAGCAGTCGGGCACCAAAAAGTACTTGCAAAATTGAGTAAATATATTGAGTGTATTGAATGACTGCTTTTTTTTTTTTTAGAATGGGTTTCATAAATTGTTATCAAAACACTTCTACTACATGCTAACAGAATCCTCGGATTCTCAAAATAACATTTTTACTGGTATTCAAGCTATCTTCAAACAGTACATTATTTTCTGTGAATACTACAACAAAGCTCAAACAAAAGAATTGACAACAGGAGTGTGCTGCTAGAATGGATCCTTCAAGTTGTTTCCCCACTTGGATGACAACAGGATGCGTTCATGCATTTCTGCCCCTTTTGCTCTGCAGTAAGTCATACTAATTCACAAATGAAGTATTTTCCCATTTTAAAGGTTTTTGACCATGAAACCTTTGCATAAAAATGATAATTTATTTCCTAAAATAAGCATTAAGTAATAATGGGGTATTAGAAAAATTAATGTTTTTACTACAAGTGAATAATAAAAAAAGCAACATTGCAGTACTTCCAGAAGATCACTCAAAACATAATGTAGAGAAAGAAAAACCATTAAGGAGAAACTTCAAAAATAATTATATTTTGTAAGATGCTTCTTTTGTGGTGGGGCAGGAAGGGACGAGCGGAAGGGGAAGAAGGCAAAATGTGTAACGCTGACTTCTCCCTCCAGTCTGTTGAAGACTAAGTTCTTTTAAATTTTCACCTACTCACATGAAACCCCGGGACAGAATAACCATATTATAACCAATATAACCATATATTATAACCAATAATAACCACATCACCACCAACTCCTCAAAAGAATTTGTCATACTGACCGAAGATTTAGTCATGTGGAGAAAGGCCGCAACAGGGTAGACCCAAGACCAAAACAGCACAGGACTGCAAATAGCACTACGGCAAACTATTTATTGTCAACTTTTCCTCTCTGACAGTCACAATGTACCAAAATACATATACAAATTGTTATGTATCATTCTGATTTGCAAAAACAAAGTACTCAAATGATATATCATTTCCATGCACTAGAGTCCAAAAGGAAAAGTGAGACAGAAAAGATAAATCTCTGAAGAGATTTATTTTTCTTTGTCAAAAGTTTTATTCATGCACAAGAACTAGAAAAGGAAATAACCTATTCCTCTCAACTTTCAATTATCTGTTGGTAGTTTATCCAAACTATGGATTAATTTATGCTACAAACAGAAAGAAAACATAGCGCTCTTTCTGCCGAGCCTGTCTCTATGGAGTTCCCATCTTCAGTGCAACACTGTCCTCTGTGAGCACAGCTATGGAACTTCCAGAGGGAACTCAAGAAACCACGGGTTCTTTCACACAGTCCAAACCTATTAAGTCTTTTAGTTGGGGTCTATTTAACAAAAAGGCACCAAACGGACTCCGTAAGCTCTGGCTCAACGTGGCTTTGCCAGCTCCTACAGAGCTGATGCAGTCAGGGTACAAAGCCCAGTCACTCAGGTGTTTGCATCGTGTTTCCCAGCACGTAAACTGGTGGGATCATTTCTATACGTGAAGGACTGCTATGTAAGAATCTTCAGAGTCAAGCAGCCCACTGAAACACAGTGGTACAGACCATCCCACATGATTCAGTAATAATCCATTCAAGTCCAGGCGGACCCCTTAGGTCAGCTCTACATCTGCCAGCACCGACGGGCTCTGTGCTGAGCCTTTTCAATGTTTGCATCACACTCCCCGGTACTCATATTCTATCGTCTCCAATAAAACACAGAAAAAGGACTGAATTTTTAAATTGTGAGGGTTTCTAAAGATTTTCCCAATTTCAATAAGAAGAAAAGAAAAATTTCCCTTCACTTGTATCTTAATAAACTCAACTATGTTAAAAATATTAATACAACTGAAAGCGTGCCAGCCAACAATCTGCTTTTCCATCAGTTGAACTCCCTCCAGTGAGGGCAGAAAGCAGGCAGAATAAATGCTACTCTGTTTGAAAAACAACAGTATGTCTAACTAGAGGGGATAAGCCCATTATAGGAACCTCCTGGTAAAATAACAGCAATAAGAAATGTCTCTCCTCTGGGAGGGAAAATGGAGGAAGAGATGGGAAAGCATCAGAAAAAATACGCTAATATCCCTAAAGGTTGAAAGAACGAGTTTTAGAAAGCAAACTCGTGTACTAAAAGAAAACTTCTTCAAATCCCCAAGTTCAGCTATGGGTATTAATTCACGTGTTATGGTTTTCACCATTAAAAAGGAATTGGGTAAATATTTGTGATGAACACCTACATTATAATTTAACAAGCAGCAATGTATATATGCTAATCAGTTACTTTAGCACTATACACACAGCTTTAGCTAAAAGCACTAACATTAATGCTCACACAGTGCACACACATGCTACAATTACCTCATTATATTTTTCATAACCTGTCTCAGTTAATGTCTTCAAGGATGAACAGAAAAAAAAAAGAAAAGGAAAGAAGAAAATGTAACAGTATCTAAAACTTAAAAATCTTAAGTTAAAGTAATTACCATCAAGGTGATGTAGCCATATCTGTGCTTCTGAAAGTAACAGCAATTATTTAGATTTTCCTGATATGATTAGAGAGATGTAGACCCCAAAGAACAGCTTTATCTTCAAACTTTGATATTTGTATATTGCACAGTTATTTCCTTCAGAGATGCAGTTAAGATTTACAGCCTATTTCAAATATGGATATAATGATTTTTTCAACTTTGTTCTAGCAACAGAATTGGAAATCAGGTTTATAAACAACTGCTTACTAGCTTTGTCACCTTCACTCTGAAGCATTCTGATCTAATTATAAAGAAACCCTTCAAAAGCAGGTCCTTAAGTTCATGTTCTCGTCACTGCCAGTAATCAGAAGGTTCATCAAGGTAACTGCTTTATGTGTTCACAGGCAGCTTAATTCTACCGTTTTTATCACTCTCTCCCAAAGTAGTCTTAAGTGTGACTGCTCTCATAAATACTAAAATTGCTTAATGCTTTCAAACAAATTGACTTTTGCAACTCAAAGCGCAAGCAGTCATGTGAACATTCACTCATCCTTGTAAGACACCTAAGTCAGTCATGTGAACATTCACTCATCCTTGTAAGACACCTAAGTCCTCCCGAGAAGATGTGCCCTGTCCAGCAAAGCACTTCGTATGACTGAAGTTTTTTGCTGGGTTCGTATCATAGGAAAGCAAGGGTATAGCTGGTGTTTCTATTCCAGGAAAACAAGCAAATGAGTAAAAACAGTTATTCAGAAAGTTGGTAATACCAAACATAGGCATAATGGAGTATGACACTCAGTCCTAGTGGCTTCTTACATAGAGTCAATAAATATTATTTCATTCATGACGTCCGTGGGGAAACACATAACTACTATGCCATCTTCCTATGGAGAGAAATATCAACAAGATATTTCAGATCAGTGGCACCTTCTACTCGAAAATCAGTAGGTTTTCCTCACATTTCTAATGTTCCTGTGGTTAACATGAACTATCGTAATAAGAATTAAATTTCTAGTCCTACCTCCCTGCCCCAAACGTACAGACACATATTACTGAACAAACTACTACTCCTACTACTAATGCATAAAATTCAGTCATGGCTCCTACAGAGCATCAGAGCATTTATTTCATTTCCTTGATTTATAAGGAAAAAATAATCATAATTTGATAAGGAAGTGAGATAATTACCTGCAGAAAACTATCTCGGCAGCAAAGAAATTCATTCTTCTTCATGATGGACTCGGATGTTAACACCAATTCATTTTTACTAAGGGCTGGTTCACTTCGGCAGGGATATACAGCCTTAAGAAAAAAATAAAAATAACTTCTTCACATAAAACATATGCACAAAAACTTCACTGTCAAGATACAGAATATAGATACATACAATTGATTAAAAGCTTTCCTTAGGGTTGGGTTTTTTTCACTATACACTACCAGACTATTGTGAAGAGAAGGTCCACATACACTTCTATTTACTTATGTAAATCTGAAGGTATAAACACACACACACACACTTCTAATTCTATCAATTACTACTCACATTACAGAAATCTGAACAGTCATTTCAGCAAAAGCCTTTTATCTTTGTGCTGGGGGTGGGGAAAGAGGAACCAAGTAACAAACCAACCACAAAACCAAAGCCTATCAATACCATTCCTCAGACGTCAGAGTATGTCCAGAGTTATTCAACAACACATCAGGCTCCAACCTAAGAAGCAGCTCAACACAAAGAACACGCATGTCTTGATTTAATAAGGGATTATTTTGTGTAATGAATTCAATCCAGTACCCAACCAAGCCAGTAGCAATTTATCAAGGAGTTGGGTATTAGGCTCTAGAGCTATGTCTAACTACAGAAGAAAATTCTGTTTTTCAGAACTTACACAGACTTTGGTCCTAGTTGCTCTGTTCTAATGTAAAAAGTATTTATAAATCCTAGCACACACATGCTGAAATATGAAGAGGTAACTTAAAAATAAGTTCTTCAACTGAAACAATTTTCCCCATAATTTATTACTTCCTCCCACATGCTTAATAGTCTTTGCACACTTCCAACAAAAATTTCAGTACTCCTTACTCTGATATTGTCTAGAACTCGCTTGAATTCCAGTGGTTCATCTTTCCCTTCCATGGCTGCAGGATCCAAGCCATCTCCTCCATAAATAAACTGTATAATATCACCAGTAGAACTTCGGACTGTCAAATCATACTGCGAGCAAAGATCTTCAAGTGATTTTACCAGCCGCCTCTAAAGGGGAAAAAAAAAAAGCAAGGAAAGTAAATAGAATCTTTTTAAAAATAGCTACTGATTTGGATTACAAAAAGTATAGAAACCAGACTCAGGAAATAAATCTGACACAATGATTAGCAGGCATGAAAACCTATTTTAGTCGTACATTATCCCTAGGGCTTTACTGTACTTTCCCTAGAACATGAAAGCCAACAATAATAAAATTTAAAGCAACAACACAGCTCTCTACATTTCGAAATCCCATCATATAGGAACCTTAATGCTAAGCTGCAAGAATCTATTATAGTCTGAAGAATTTCTTGTGTTGGTTGGCATTTTTTTTGACAGAATATTCATATTCTTCCAATCAGGTTTATTTCTGAAGGGATACAACACTTTGCACGTATGGAAGCAAAACCACTCAACGATTATTGTCACTGACAAAAACCAAAGAGCTCGTCCAAAGCCAGTAGGTGTTATTTTTCTACCACTGTTACCTACTTCTCTTACATTAATACATTGTATTGAGAAATGTCCTTACTACCATCCTCCCTCCTCTGCCTCCCTAAAAAAAAGAAGGCATGCTATGAAGCATTAGTGATTAAAAACATTTTTACTTGAAAGATGTTCTGTGACAGTAAATTAGCTCACTAAAGAATATAAATTGGTATTTTTTTTCACTGAGGAGGAAAACAGTAAGATGAAATGTGTGTTCAGTTTATTTTTTTTAAAAATTCCAAACTCCAAGTGCTATAACTTATTCATGTAGACTGAAAATTGATAAGGAAAAATATTTTGCAGGTTGCTTGTTATATTTATATATATTTGTATATACTTGAACACATGCAAACATTATTCTGTTAGTTTGGGAGACAAATAATCTGATTAGTCACATGTTCCAACAAGAAC
>JAOXNO010000002.1:14376614-14393765 GCA_028565335.1 Limnodromus scolopaceus | reverse complement strand
TTGAAGTCCAAGTTTATATGACCAAGGGGCTTGTTACCTAAAGAGGACAGATAGCGAAAGGGAGCTTTAGTCCTATTTCTGTCATCCAGAAAAATCTATTTTTTAAATAACCCAAACCAAGGATTTGTATTTTCTGTTTCTCATTGTTGAAATACCGTACCTGAAAGAGCATTCACAACTCAAATCTATGTTATAATGTATGGACAAAATTTCCATAATTCAGGTGGGTTTTTGGAACTTACACTACATAGAAAGTAGTCCTCAATAATTGCATAAACCAAGGGCTTTTATCAGCCATATTCAAGAGGAAACAACTTAATATAAGCCTGCTACTGTAGTGTTGCCTGAGGTCTGGTTTATAAACCTCACGTCTACTGGAGGAGAGTCATGTATTTCACAGTATAAATTACTCTGTTACATTAAAAACAAACACACAAAATATACACACTTCTCCCCCACCTTAACATGCACATAAGAAATAACCTCCTTTTTCAAGGCTGATAAAACCCCTACTCCACTGCCAGTTACCTGCATGTATCCAGTTTCGGCTGTCTTCACAGCTGTGTCAACCAGACCTTCTCGACCAGCCATTGTATGAAAAAAAAATTCAGTGGGAGTCAAGCCAGAATAGAAACTATTTGCAACAAAGCCTTTTGCTGCTGGGAGCTACAGAGAAGAGTGGGGGCAAAAAAAAAAAAAGGTTGAAATGCACATGTATGTTCTGTATGCATGTTACAGAAAAACACATCGTATGTCATCTAAATTCTTTCAGACAGTTAGCCAATACATACACAAACACAGAGCAATCATCTCAGCTGCATTTAGCTCTGAAGTTCAATGTTTCTATTTTAGATTTGAATAAAGGCTTCAAAACCATTGCCTAGTTCTCCCAAACTAAAACAACAGACTTTCTTTCCTACAAGCCTTCTCATGCTTCTAGCCATTCCTTGCAAACACTACACCAACTTCTAACTCTTCAGCCTCCCCTGAAGTTGCAAAAATTAAAAGGGCAACAAAAATGTTCACTTTGCAATAGTATAGCAAAGGTATTTGCAGTGCTGAAGACTAAGGAATCCATAAAAAAATATGACTGGATGTACATACGTAACTAATTGTTTTGAATGGTTTGCCCTCAGCTCTGAAAGGGGTTCTTGCCAACGAACTTTATACAGGCATCCATTTCAGTCAAGTAATACCAGACTGCCTCCATGATCACATAGAGCGATGTATAGGCTACACAGTGGTTCATCTTAGAAGATCACTTTTTGCTGTTATTTAAGGGGCAAGGTTTTCTAAATCAGTAAGAAAGCTAGAGTGAAAATTCAACTTCTTCCTTCTCATCTAACCCATGAAGTATTTTCTCTTTCATTTATTCAGTAAAAATGATTTTATGTTACAGAACTCACAAGTTAGAATTTGGACGTTCAATGACAAAAGCAGTAGCTTAGCTACCACCTGATACTTGAGTTCTCTAACCCACTAACAGGACTGATAGCTGGCACCTAGAACCTTCTCTACTGATCATTAGATTTCAGATGGCAGTTTTAAAAAAAATCAATCTGACTTGTATTAACAAGTGCATGAAACTCCTATTGCTTCACGTAAAACAGAACTCAAATACAGAACGTTAAGACTAGCCTGTGGTATCTGTCTATCCTAGTGGAAAATGAAGAAAACCCAGACTCCAGAAAGGTTTATCTGGTGTGTTTCACCTGTCTAAAGGTACCAACACACACCCAGCAGTTGTCCTGAGAAGTCTTAGTGCAGTGAAATAGAACGCAAGAGAGAAACTTTAACAAATTATTTTTAGGATTCTAAAGAGAATCAAAAATGTCCCATCAGACTTATTGTAACTTTACTAAATTTGAAAGGTCTAAGGAAGGCTTTGCTGTAACAGCTCAAGCTAACACTACTGTTAACTCCCAAATCTCATTCAAAACTTTTTCATTCACCATTAGTGATTTTTTTCTTTCACCATGTCATATGACACATCCTATCATGTCCTTTTTAATATTGTTTAAGGCAACTTGTTACTTGACAGTGTATTGTCACCATACAGAATTACCTTAGAATGCTTCTCAAAGTGAGGCAAAGATCTGTTCTCAAATCCATCAGGAACTCGGGACCCACTGATAGCCTGCTGACCCACACAAGCGATCATCTGGGATATATTAATGAAGGAGCCTGAAAAGAAAGTTAAAAAAAATAATGATCTCACTCATAAACGAGAAATATCAGCAGTCCTCTGATAAGCTGTCTCCACTTCTGTGAAGATCTATCATTTAGCTTCGTAATTCGTCAAAAATGCCGAGTTGCAACAGTTAAAGAAGGCTTTCTGCTACTTGTCTTCTGAATTTCAGCATTTAGGCAGACTGACAACTAAGTTAGCTTATGATATAGCTAACAACTCCTTTTACATTTTTTTTCTTTGTGCCATAGACATTCATGCCACCACTATTTGACTACAGACTACTACTATTATCCTATTTTGTATTACAGATTGTGTTTTATACAGCCCATGATCCTAACCTACATATTTTGCTTCACAATTTCTTCCATTAACATATTCTAACAATACTTTTTATGAAGGGTTCAGTGCCTACCAAGATTCCTACAACAAATTAAGTCCCACAGAACAAAGTCATTAACTCAGAAGTTTTATTTGCTGAACGTTTGCAAACACTGCCTCCCCCCACCCCAAATTATACATTTAACGTATGCTCCTTAGATTTTAGTATTTCTTTAGAAATACAAAATGTCACCCTGAGGCTTTCCACGATTTATTAAGAAACAAAGAAGGCAAAGAGTTAAGTGATTTCTTGATATTCTCACAGGAAACAATTAAAAGCTCAGATAAGAATTTGCGTATAAAACAAATATTTACTACGCAGGCGGCCCTTCAGAAAGCAAGCAGTGAGATGGCTGAAATGTTAGTTCCAATTCTTCATATATCATTTCCAGTTGATTTTTGCATGTGATACAGATACGTAAGGTCACAAATGCAACTCAAAACTTTTTGGTGATGAATTAATTCAAGTCTTAAGAACACCTAAAGTTCTAACAGGATGTTTTTTCAACTTGTACTGAAATACTTGTACATTACTTGTACTGTAAATAAAAAACTAGCCCATCAGCTTGATTTTAATTAACTATGCCCAACCTGTACTAACTGAGAGGAATCACTTCAAATCTATGAGACATTAATTTCATACTTGCACAACTGACTGAAACAAGCTATAAAGATAGAACAAGTAATTTTGAGAACAGTCATGAAGCAAAAAAATCTGCTTCCAAAGGTTAGCTATATCCCTACCTTTAGAACCACAGAGCGCCATGATAAGGGGACTGTTGCTCTTGTCCAGTTCTCTGAGACAGGCACTGCCAGCATGATCTCTGATAACAGAGAGTTCTTTAAGGATTAAGGCCTGAAATCCAAGATTTCAAAGATTCAGCATTCATTAAAAATACCATACATAAACAGTACTCTACCACTTGACAGCAATACATTCAGTAGTCAAAGGGAATTCAAAATACAATAAAGAGAAAAAAAAACCCTAGAGTTGCTTTGGGTAAAACAAGTTTAACTTTTAACTTGCATAACCTTCCAATTTGCTGGGCAAAGTCTTTCTTGGGATAGAACAGGCCAAGATAACCTTCTTGGGGATAAAACAGGGGTTGCCACAGACAAGATAACCTATTTTGTCAGCAGCACCAACTTAAGCTAAACTGAGCCCTGAACTAAGCTTTAAGCCTCACTGTACTACGTGAAAGGTTACCACAAAAAAAAAAGCCAATGTATTTTTGGACTGCTTTCAGAGAGAACAATGCTGATATCTCCAATTGTTAAGAACACAACTGCATCAAAAAAAGCCCCCAACATCTAGAATATACACAGCTGTCTGAAAAGAAGAAGAGTGGAAAAGACTGCAAGACACTTCTTTCAGCCAGAATGCCACTTCACACCAGGCAGTACTTTATCACAAGGTGGGGTTTTCTCATTGCTTTTTGTCGTTATTGTGTGTGTGTTCTTTTTTCCTTTCTACTTTTTCTTAAAGGCAAAAACTAGACATTGACTAGCTAAGATGACAAATGTATAAAACCATTAAAAACAATGAAAATAGTGTTCTTCAGCTGACTCCATTAAGTGCCTGTAAATAAGCTTTTGGACAACATTTGTTGCTCTTCATCAAATTTTCTATAGAAAAAAGAAAAAACTCAGCATAACTGAAGTCCACTTCACTTTTGCCCCAGTCAGGGGCAAGAAAACACTTGCATATAAACAGATCTGTAACTCAAGGAATATTTTGTTTCTTGGTTTAAGTTTTCTGTTACTGTTCTTTATTAATTTACAAATACTGATAATCTAATTAATTCATTTCAATTACCCTGTAATTTTACTCTCATGTATGTCACCCCAATACATTCAGTCATGAAGGAGGATCTCCGTTATTTAGTATTTAGCTAACATTTTTAGATGCATACAAACATCTAAATGTGAAGTCTAGACTCAGCTAAAGTTGCACACCTAGGGACCCTATTTGCTCGCATTTTTAGGTTTCAGAAGACAGCTTTGAAGTTCAAAATGTATATCAGTATATTCATTAAGTCTCTACTCTAAATATATAGTCATTTAAATTTAAAATTTTACCTCTAATGTCTCTTCTGCAGTACAACCAGGCTGCTGCTGTAGCTTCCCAGTGTTCAGAGCTTCAATATACTCATCACACTTCTTATAACCAGCATTCAGGAGCTCATACTTAGCTTTTAGCAGGCCCTGCCCAGGGGTTACATCACCAATTCCAATTGAAAACCCACGATTAGCTATTATTGGGGAAAAATAAAAAAAAAAAAAAAGATTGCATTGATAGCTCAATCTCATATAGGGAAAACAAATTAAATCCAGGAAATATTATCATCAGGAACTTTATTTTTTCCTCCCATCATGCACTTCATAAGCACAACCAGTTGTTTCACTGTTTGTCAGCTTTGTGACTAGCTTTTTTTTTTTTTTTTTTTAAACATAGTACATCATATTTGATGCAAAAATCTTGCTGGATTGCTCTGTACTTCTGCTTTAAGACGCTATTTTGGAAGGAAGCGTACTTCCCCTGTTACTTACAAAGATAGACGGGAGCAAGTCTCGCTAGTCGTGACATGGCATCTGCAGCTTCTACCTGTCCCCAGTCTCTCAGCAAGATGTAGAAGATGTTGTTCTTGGATCCTGAACCTAAGGTTCCTTTGTCCATACTGCCACTCATTAACTCACTGTTCTGAATTGTGACATCTAGAAATAAAAGAGCAAAAAGAATGAATTGTTTTTCTAAAAAAATAAATACCTAAACTCTAGTAATTAGTTAGGAAGTAGGTCTGTAAATAAAAGCTCTATTCATGAAAAGAAAAAACCCAAATACATGCATTTAATGTATCTGTAGAAGTGCATGAGTAAGTATGTAAGGGGAGCAGCCTACAACCTGACCTTACCAACTTCAGTTAAAATTTATTTCCCTTCCTCCTCAGAAAGCCTGCTGTATCCAATTTAAGACTTGTGTAAAACATTGTGAATAATCCTTCTTGTTGAAAGAAATAAACTTCACTTCATTAATCAGAATAAAGTCTTCAATCAATCTTATCTGGCCAGAAATAAAGTCCTCAATCATGCATCATAAACCAAAATTATTAATTTATTTATAAAAGTAGAGCAACAAAATTTCAGGAGTAAAATTACAATTCTCTTATTCAAAGATTCTGATACTCAGTTCAACTCAATGACCTCTGGAGGCACAGCTTAAGTTTGAAAGACATATTGGACCCAGATGCCTCTTTAATTACAAGCATATCATAAAGACATCCGTCTTGCCTATAGGCCTGTACACACTGCCTCTTTTAGATGACTTCGTTTTGCTTCATTAGGAACCTTTTGTTTCAGGCACTTCCTTATAAGCTTTAGCCTTTAAGCAATTAAAAAGTATCTTTGGTACATGAACTTGTGTGACAGCAGTACAATATATGTTCACCCTCAACTTCATTATGCATCTTTTGAAGCATAACTGGCATATTAGATGGATCCAATTTAAATCACTTCACGCAGAATGCTGTAGATGTTTGCACACTGTACTCTACGCTCAGTATTTTCAAAGAAAATTTAAGTAATCATCATCTTGAACCAGAATTCACTGCTCTATCACTTAATATATACTATCACAATATACCAGTTCTCGAGACTTTGAAGAATTTGCAGAGAAGTTTCTGAAGAGAATTAGTGTTGCTTCAGAATTTATTTTTTCAGAGAACTGAACAGGGCCACTGATGAAATAAAAGTTTTCTGCATCACCTGCTACTGTTGAACTCATAAAATGGAAATTCTTCCCATACTTCCTAAAATGAAAAGACTGCGGAGCAAAGAAGATGGCCTGTGTTCACATCAGTGTGAACAGGATTGCTTTGTTATAATGTTTACCCCACTTTCCTCAGAGGCTGAAAAAAATTGTGTCACCATGTTTATAATCAACTCGACAACCTCGGAGTGGTCCTGTCTTCTGAAGAAATCACTCAGTCTAGTGTAGAGTGGATTCAAGTCCTAACTGGTCAGTTCTTTCTCACATCAACATTGTATGACAGAATTACTGTAAACCAATGGTTGTTTTCTAGGTTCCTTAACTCACACTTCTGAGCAGCAAGGAGCCAAGCTAATCCTGCCTTCTCAAGTTCTCTTCCAGCTGTTACTACATGAATATTAAATTAATAATAAGCAAAGCCTTGCTCATCTTCTACAGCCTATTCAACCCTGATGCTGTGTGTTCCATCTGCTACTCTGACCTCCCTAACTAGAAGAATACAGATAATTTGACATCCTAGGGATTCCTATCTTCCCCTCAATTCCCCACTCCTTTTGCAGTTTGACTTCTAATCCCTGTATCACTACCCTCACTGAAGATACTACACTCTTCCATTTGCTCTCTACACAACCACTTCCTAAACTTCTTTGCTTCTATCTCTCTCTCACCTTCAAATACGACGTTAGTATCATGGCAAGTCCAGCAACATATAAAATAAATTTTACTACAAGAAAACACCCAAGTCTTTTCTTTCGTGTTCAGTATGACCCCAATTTTTGAGAAAAATTGCGTAATTTTATTTTTCATTTGAAGAATACCTATGTGAAGTACTGCTTTAACTACAGTGAGCTCAATGGCAACAAACTCAACAAAACAATAGCTATGGTTTCTTTGAAGGCTTCCAAAACACAGCTTTAGAAATGTCACTCACAAGAATCATTGTAACACAGGTCTTCCCCTCTGCCACAGTACTGTTTGCCCTTGGTTCGTAGATTGGCTTTCACGGGACAGTCATCGCTGGGTTTGAGAATCAGGCTGAAAACCTGTTTTCCTGTCCAGAGTGTTACAGGCTTAAGGAAACAAAAGGACAAGAATTAGGATTACAGAGTTTATGCTACAACTACAGTAAAACAGCAAACAAGAATTTAATTGTAAAATTGGTTTCTACACAGAACCTTTTATCCTTAAGTATACTTACAGAAGTGCATAGTAGCATTCCTTTGAATAGGGACATACTATGCACTTTTATAGATCTAAAAACACTGACTGCTGAATGGTTATCCTTTACATAAGGGTATGAGCATGCATTTAGAGAAAACATGCTCTACTGCTCCCTCTCACTGTCATGTTTCCCTTTCTGACTACAAAAGTAAAACAAATATGCTGCTGTCATTTTATTCCCCAAAGAGGTTGCAAAATTCGTAATTCCTTCTTTATATAGTGCCCTTGGTTTAAATTTTTAGGATGTTGAAGTTTTATATAATTATGTACACCCCTCAGCTGCAGTTAAATGTAATTAACTGTCACAGCTAGCACTAAAATTATTCATTTGGAGTGACAGAAGCAGTCAAAGAATCACTGCTCTTATCTATTAGCAAAAGCTTATATCAATTTACAAAATTCACATTATATATTGCCCATAATTGCTCTGACCTTGCTTTAAATTAGTATTATTCATTGGCATTTCAATTTCACTTTCAGAATTTCCCTAATATTACAGTTATTGTTTTGAAATTAAATAAAGAGTATTAAAAAAAAAAATGTATACACTAGTACTTAGCGAGTATTTAACACACCGGAAAGCGTACCGAACTCTCTTCAAACAATACTCTTTGCCTCAAATACAAAATTAATCAGACACCTTTAAATGTATGTGAATGAAGGCTTAACAGATCCTAATCTAATAAATGATTCCATAGCTCTCTTCAAAGTTTGTGATAAATTCACAAATACTCTGCCCTTCATAATAAATATTTTGTGTACATGATGTAAAACCAACAACAAAACACAACCCTCAAACAACAACAAAATCACATAGCACTTATCATCTTTAGTCTTTAACACATTGCCAGGTTAACAACTAAAGCATACTATTTCCCAGGTTTAACATCTCCTAAATTTGGGATACTGAAACCTAGAACTCTGAGCATTTCAGGATATTACTTGAGGACACCCAAGGAATAATACAGTTTCCCCTCTTAGTGCCATTAGTCTGCACAGCTTGTAACAGTGCGGTTACTAAGAACGATGTACCTTCTACTGGCCACCAACAGCCAAGTGGTCTGTCTCACAATAGCAGGACAGTAGCAAAGCTGTTTGAACCCTGCATCAGGAGGGCACCATGCAAGGCTGACTCTGTTCAGCATCAGGAATCATCAAACAAGTTCTGCTTAACTTAGACCCTGAATTCTGATCCTTACACTTTGCAAATACAAAATCTCATACAAAAGTAACGACAGAGAAAACAAGAACTGTCTCTGCTGAGAACATCACTGTGGGTCACAGACACACAACACGGGAATTCTTTGTAACATTAAAAAAAAAAACAGTTTGACACACCTTCAGAATTGCTGGAGGTGGAAGACGAACTTTAATCTTCTCATCCTTGCCAACCAGGATAGATGCAATAATTTGACAGGCTTTGGCTCGATCAAAAAAGGTATCCTTTAATGTAAGAAGATAGGCACCTAGAGTGTAAAAAATTAATAACGTGACAGACTAAAATGAGAGAAACTTTAAAAGCTATTGCATATTCAGTATCAATTATTTCATTCTAATACTACTAGTTACCTACTCACTATGCAAAATGACAGTAGTTCAGACAGCTTCAGTTGTAAATACTTTCCAGAATTTTTTTTAAATTGCTCCAGAGTCAAATTTCTAAAAATTATAATCGGTGCATATCTGTAATCTATTCTCCCACTCAGACTCTATTCCATAGGTAAAAATAAGGCCTTGGCATTAATTTTTGTACACTTTCTTCCTTATTTCCATTGGGACATTTACCAAAGAATTAAGGAAACTTGACGGTACTTACTGTAAGTTAAAACTAATTTTTGACTAATGAATTCAACTCCTCTACCATAATAATAAGCAGTCTATATTGTCTACCTAACACATATAAAGATACCAAACATTCATTTTCTCTGCCAGAGAAACACTGCAAAACATATGCAAAGGTAGTAATTATTTCAGCTGCAATGGCAGACACCATGAGAAGAGATTCTGAGGACATAATCAGATTTCAGACTAACAATGGCCTTACTTTCCTAATGCCATTTTGACTTTGCAAGGAGAAAGTTTTCAATTAATACAGAAAAATTCTCGAAAAGAGGGAAGTTATTCCTGAAGAAACAATGGTTAAATCGCACAGCTCTAAAGTAAGCTTATATACACACCTGTGAGGAAATCTTGAATAGCAGCAATGAGAGGTTCTCCATTTCTTGGGGTTACCAAGTTAGCTTTAGTCTGTATGATAAGAAACAAAAAAAATTACACATTTGAGGACACCGATACTGATATGTCATTTGTTATTCAGAAGGAAATATCACTTAAGGCAGTTATTTTGGCAAAAAAGGTAAGAGCTTATTCTAAACGAAAGTACAGCTGTCATGAAAAAAACACAGAAAAAAGAAACTTGAAGTTTCAGTTTACCACATGCAAACCTATTGACAGTTCAGGAATAATTTGAGAGTAGTTTCTGGAAATTAAACATTTCCAAAGCAGCAGTTGCAATCATCAGTTGCCCTAAGATCCTACTGACTCCTGCCTTCTCCGGCAAAGCGCCTTTTCCAGTACGTGGACACTATTGCTCCCTCATTTCCAGCTGGACTGCCCACCTGCAGTTGCTGGGCTGTCAGACCAGAAAGCAAAGCACATGTCTGGTAACAGAGACACCCTATTTCAGGAGCAATCACTAAGGACAGCCAGGCAGAAACATACTAAAGACACCTACTTACTTAAAACCACTGAGTTTTCCACAGATGTGCAATTTAAGTCTATTAGACTACCGTTGTGGAACAGTCCTAGTTTATTCTAAATTCCCTTTTGCAGTGTTTTCAGGCAGCTTCACAGTCACACATTACCCATACCCCGGAATCTTGATAATATTTCATATTTCACAAGCAAGTTAAGAAATACAGGGCTCAGTCTGTCACTACCAAAATCCCAATGCCAAAATTATCTTCATACCCCCATTAAAACAAGCGCTTCTGCTTTTGCTTCTTCTGTCTGAGGAAGGTGAAGGTTCATCTCATCTCCATCAAAGTCTGCATTGTATGGTGTACAGACACATTCATTAAATCTGAACGTCCTATGAGGCTTTACTCTAGCCTGCAAAAAAAAAAAAAAAAGAAAAAAAGTGATGCACGTGCAGTCAAGCATGCTAAAAGATGAAACGCCATGCCCGAGTGCTTCCTTGTAGGCTTTATCCTTTCTTTTTATTACAGACTTGAGTCAAATTTTCTGATTATAGGATTTAACACAACCAGGAACTGACAGAGATTATACTTAGGCTATATTATATAAATGTAGATAGTAACTTCCATTATTAAGAATTTATACAAAGCACAGAAACAGCATGCATTGTAGAGATCTCATCAACTCTGTAAAAATGAAATGCTTACACCAGAACAGATACTGAGGTCAATTGTGGCTATTAACAGAATTGTCCAGACAGCATACTGCCCAGACTGACACAGCAAGTCACATAAAAATTCCCCAAATGCAATGTATTCATGCTTGTCTCCAAGCAGTGCTTCTGAAGAGGCTGTTTATTTTTGTGTGTGCAAGAGATAAACACTAGCAAAGGTAAACCACCTGATATTCAGGGATGCACTACCTGTATGGTAGACTGTGTGTGCACTTACAATGTGAGCCATGATGCTCAGCTTATGAAGAGAGGGCTGTCGATTGAACAGGACTATGTCACCATCTATAAGATGTCGCTCCACGATATCACCAAACTTCAGCTCCTGGGCCATCTTTTCTCGATTTCCATATTTTAAAAACCTTATGGCAAGACAATAATGGAGTCAGAAGAAATAAAGTCAGAGAGATGTGAAGACAACTGAAAATAAATTCTGCGTTTATAACACAAGTTCTTCCATTAAATGTTGGAGTATTTGTATTACAATAACTAGAAGACAAAACTGGTGTGGATTGCATCACTAAACATCATCCCTGTTGTTATTTTAAATAATGAAGGTATTTGTGACATTAGTTAACAAAGCTACAGTTATTAGTAAAACAAGTAAGAAAAAAGGAATTTTGAAAACAAAGAACTTGCTTCAACTGTGTCAGAGAGTACAGGCAGTTTCACTCATCCACCATCACTTCTTAGTACCCATAAACTGACTGCATATTAGGTCTCTCAAAAACAGCCAGTACAATGTACCCAAAATTGCCTGTTTTCATTAATCTCTGTACTACACCCTCTATTCCAAATAAGAGAGACTCAGTCTATAAAAAACCCCCAACCAATCGAATTGCAGTTCACTAGCATTAGTGTGTACGCTTAAGTTTAAATCCAACAGATTATCTAAAAAGCTAAACCTGAGGAGTTAATAATTTTTTTGTTGCTGCCCTTTATGAAAGATTCTAAAAATAAATTTTAATCCCTGTAGATATAACTTTTTAGATAGCAGTAAGAACAAGTTGATGGGGAGAGATAAAAAGTGAATGGTTACTGATAAGCATGATACCTTTTCATCTGTGTGTGCCTTTGTTGTATGAAGTTGGCTCCAGGATGAGTATCAGGACCATTACGGACAAGTTTCCTCATAAAATCAATATTTGCTTTGTTCACCTGTTGCATAAAGACTTCAATCAGAAACAAATGAAAGATGCTTCAGGACCTCTTGTTTTTGCTGGCGGCTTTTGTATTTTCAAACTTTAGGCTCAACTGACAATCACTATCACAGCCTCCAGCTGCTAAAGGGAACAGGCAGGAGGGAATAGAGAAGGAAAATATAAGCCCATCTTAGAGCAGAATATCAGAGTGAAATTTAACTAAAAATCTGGGAAGTGAATTCAGAAGTAAAAAGACACAACCATCCCTTGGGCAGATACACCAACAAATGCATGAAGCTAAGGATGAGTTAAAAAGAGCAAGCAAAACTCTCCTCTCTTGGTATGTCACTCCTTACACAATATGTCTTCACAGCACTTGCATATACCTGATAGTACAATGTACATTTACCAGCAGCAACAGAACAGGCAAGGCATCACTGAATGACATTTTGAACATAAAAGCAACACATTCGCTCCCTTTTATAGTAAGGTCATGAAGGACAACACTGATGCCTGGGAAACAAAAGCATAGAAAAGGTTTTGATTCTACATTACTTACCTTTTCAGGAAAAGTTAGTATTTTAGCAACATGAATAGGTACTGCTACTTCATCTATTCTTAAGTTAGGATCAGGTGAAATGACTGTTCTGCCGGAGAAATCCACTCGCTTTCCAGACAGATTGCCTCTAAACCGACCTGACAAAATAAGCAGGTGAAAACTCTTACATAAAGTTGTTTTCAAAATGTTTTATGTTAAGACAGCATATTAGAAAATCTTTCAGGGTATATCAATGAGGCACAACACAACAGTAGATGAAAGACGTTCTGGAATAGCAAATATTTTGTATCTTAATTAAAAAAAAAAAAAAAAGTACTTAAAAACAACTTTCTAGACAAACCTTGCTTTCCCTTAAGTCTCTGAACAAAACCTCTGGTCCATTTTTTAGGTGCCATGTTGAGAGGAATTCCTGAGAGCTCACTGTTAATGTACAGGGCACACTGCAGCTGAAGAAAGTCCCAGTCTTCCATAATCATCTGTGTTTTTGCTCCTGATATCCTATGCTAAACAAAATAGTAAACAAGCTCAGAAAACAAATATAACAACATACAATAAACTAACAAAGAATTTTTCTGATATTCTTTTTTTGAAAATAATATAAATATAATAACTTTATAATACGATGCATATCACTATAGTGTAAGGCCATTCACAGGAGAACCCAGAAAAAAAAATTCTTTTTACTAGCACTGGCTTTGGACAAATGGTCACAACACTACGTATTTGTTTAAATTATATTTTCCCAAGCCACTGAAGCTAAGGTAATACAAGCTCACAAACAGGAAGATTGCCAGTAGTTAATATTTTTTTAATCACAGGAGAGTTAGCTGTCACTTGATTTTCTTTTCCCGACAAAAAATCAGTTTTGAAAAGCCTGAAGAGTATCAGCCTGGTAGAACTGTTCTTCTAAACAAATGATAAATTGTCAAATTTACTTCTAGTCTCAATTCGACAACCATGCTAACTGAAACCTGATTTCTTAAGAGCAGATGGTGGAATATATTTCACTTTCTATATTCAATTCTAACCAAATTGTTTTGAGGGTAAGAGTCTCTGAGAGCTTAAAGGATGACTCACCTTTTTTATTACGTCATTAAGAAAAATTATCTCTGTTAGTTTCATTGTTAAGTCATCTTCGTTGGTGCCAGACTTCAAGTCACTCACCACAGAGGGCCTGATACACAGCGGAGGCACTAAGAGTCGCCTAAGGATCAAATCTGAAGGTTTACCTGCTTCTGGGTTCATTAGAAGCAGAGGGATATCTTCTGCTGGGATTCTTTTGAAGAGGTTCAATACTATTAAAGGATTTAAGTTTTCCTACAAAAACCATTGGAGAAAGGAATTATGTAACAGTTCCAATGCTTCTCCTCTTCACTCATTTACTCATTGTTCAAAAATAACATATTTTAAAAAGACAAACAGATAAGAACTATTAATGCAAACAAAACTATGTCTTATTCTGACCCAATGCTTTAAGCATCTCCAGTACTAAGTTGCTATTTTCTCTCCTTTCTTTTTTCCCTTACACATCAGTGTTTACTTCTCATCAAGTTACTCTCTTATTTTAAACAGTTAACTGAGAGGATTTCATAGTTACTTGTTAAATCAACTCAATAAACCTCTTCCAACAAACTTATAGTACATTGCATTCATTCTATTGGTATGAACTAACATGAATTACAGTACTTTCTAGGCTTTTTTAAAATAAGCTCATTTCTCTCTTATTACAGCTACTGCTGCAGTATAAGAAACTCCAGATATTCGTTACTTTTTCTAAATGTGTACCCCAAGATCTTCCCAGCCTTCAAAGAGCAGAAGGAAACAGAACAGCAGACAATGCAAAGCTGAATGAAACAAAACCAAATTAACTCTCCTCTCTCCTGGGCAACACTAAGTTCTTATGAAGAAAAAAAATATTCTGTGTCTTGTAATAATCTCAGAGCTACAGTAAATCTGTATGTACATGCAAAGCTTCTATGGGCCTGTCTTTACAGACAGAAAGCTATGTTTCAGAACATATCAATAAACAAAATTTCCCATTTTTGCAGAGTCAACACAATTGCAAAAAACACAAACAATCTTCAAGTATCTTTTGGTATGTGAAACTCTTGGATTGCCACAAGGCTTAAGCTGGCACATTGAATACATTTGAGTTTTATTTCAAGCATAAAAACTAGCAGAAAATTTAATTCATAATAAGATTCACCTGAGCTCTTCCTAGTAAGGGTTCTACTTCTTTGTTGTGTTCTATGGCAGTTTCAAAGGACTGGAGAAAAGTAGATACTAACGGATCTACCACTTTCTTATTGGTCTTGTACTTTTCATGTATTATTTTCAACAAACCACACTTCTTCACAGTTCCTGCAAGCAAATAAATGTGGATTATTTTTTTTAAACAACAACAAAACTGCTGAACAACACAGTGCCCCCCCAAAAAATTGAAACAAGAAAGCTATAGTTCCAAAGCTAGCTAAAATTTCAGTGAACACAAGAATAAAATAAGAATTTAATAGCTTTATTAACTATTTTCCTAAATTCACAAAACACAAAGAAGACAATCAGGTCACATCTCCTTGTATGGCAGGCTTAGCGTGTCTAGATCCAGATGCAGCTTCTGAAGCTGAAAGCAGGTGGTTTAGCCCACACCTTAATTCAGCTTCCCCTCAATCACAGCAGGCGTTTTTTTAAAGTAGAAGTTCCAACCCTAAAAACAGGACTAAGATGTGCAATTTAGATATCATTTCACTACCTTCTAAGGTAATTTTTGAAGTGAACTGTAAGAAAGATCTGACAACTATTTTCATGTCATGCAGGTAACAGTATTCATAAAACTCCCACAGACTAGTACAAGTGCTTTCCAAACTCAATTACTTTTACTGAAGTATGCTGACCTACCACTATTTTTGTAACGGCTGTTCTTCGTGCCCCCTATGTGTATATGTGGTACTTATAACGAAGTAGCTATTTATTCAGGATATTGATCGTTATTAACAAACAACCCAAAATTTTCATGACTTAAAAATGTAAAATTTTAAGTTATGAATTAACCATCCACTATGAATCTGTTACACTGCAAGTCCTTTAACGGCAATATCACTTGATCAGATTATGGGAAGAAAAAAGTGTATTTTGAAAAACAAATGTGAAATTTTAAGATACTCTGCCCTGAAGAACAAACTCCAGTGTAACCAGAAACCATCACAGCACAAATACTGTCAAACTTCAGAACATACCCTTCTAGAGGATGACAAACACATCCACTATTAAGAAAGACAATTTAATATAATGATAAAATGCAAAATTCAATCAAAACTAAAGTCTACAAATGCTTCTAACTTAAAGGACTGATCACTGAAAACAGCTCCCAATATTTTTAAAAACATGTTAAACACTTTTTTTTGGCCGTTATTCAAGTATCACATATTGGTTACTGCCATGAAGAGATCCCACATGACACAAAACAAGCAACTAGGATAAGGTCTATATCCACAGAAATGAGATGTGAACAAGGACGTGCTTGGTAAGAAGAACACAATTACCTGTTTCTTAATAAAGGCCAGAAAGAACACTTACTAGCTATGGAACAAACAATGATACTCAAGGTTTTAATACTTGTCATGGCCATCATAATAAAACCCATCACAGCAAATAAGTAT
Source organism: Limnodromus scolopaceus (assembly GCA_028565335.1). Classification (NCBI taxonomy): domain Eukaryota; kingdom Metazoa; phylum Chordata; class Aves; order Charadriiformes; family Scolopacidae; genus Limnodromus; species Limnodromus scolopaceus. Next base: position 14,377,425 of record JAOXNO010000002.1, on the reverse strand, counting down.
CACAAACTGCTAATGCCAACACTCACCATTAAAGGCACCACAGTAAGGACAAGTGTTCTTCTTTCGGCACTTCTCAGATACTTTCTTTTTTAGCCCTCTCTTCTGGAGATAAGTAAGGCCAGGTCGCTTCAGGTAATCCAAAAACTGTTTTTTTTCTTCTACTGACAGCATGATACGGCAACAGGTTTTGCAGATCATCTTAAACGTAAAAGCATATAAACACAGCTTAACAGGCACATGCAGAGTTGTAACATCTACTGTAACAGTTCTAACCATAGTTCTTCAAAAGAGAGCAGGTTTTTTGAATGAAATACAATGGTATTGCTTGAAAGACCAATACATATGCTGTAATACACAGAAAAAAGTACATGGGGAAAAAATTAGTCAATGAGGCAAATCCTTATCTAAGCTCTGTAGGGTCTTAAAAATCCAAATATCAAGCGAACAGAGCTTTGATTTACTGGGATGTCCTAAAAGGCAAGTTATACTGCATACATTCAATTCAAACTATGACAGAAAAATAATGAATTAAATTAACCAGTCAAAAATTACATAAAATAAACTAGATGTATTTACATCACTAATATTTAAATACTTTTATTTTACAAAATACAAAAAGCACAACAACAAAATATAATACAAACTTATTTTGATCTTCTCAATTACTCTTTCAAGCATCATCTTTTTGGATGATTTCCTTTTTCTAGACCAGAAACTGATGACAAATCATAACTGTGTTTACCTGTAAGATGCCTATCACAGCTTTGAAGTATCCAACATGGAAACAGGGCAGTTCTAAGTCAATGTACCC
>JAOXNO010000002.1:14357779-14371081 GCA_028565335.1 Limnodromus scolopaceus | reverse complement strand
TACAGTGCAATTGCATGTGTAAGTTGACCTTTGTGTGAAACTAGTTGTGCATTTTTATGAAAACTAAGTCAAATCACAGCTTTGTGCATTTGAGATGGTGCAGTTGTCAGCGTTAAAACTGTATTTAACTGTTGGCCTGCCGTATTCCAAGTTAAGACACAAACCACAGTGATTGCTCTGTGAAATTAGACTCTTCACTTGCTATATATAAGTGAGGTTCTTAATGCCATTGGATGGAATTAAACCAATGTTGCTGAGATCTTCTAGGTAAGATTTGGTGCCCTTCTCCTTTCTGATTTAATGCTGTTTTAATAATGAAGTCCTACAATTGTTTACAGTATAACAGCACAAATTAGCATTTGGTGTAGTAGTGACACTAACATACACCCTCTCATGAGTGTCAAGGGGGTCATTTAATACTGTACTGGCACCAGTAGCGTGGATCAACAACTTCCCTTCAAGAATTTGGCACTTGAAGGTGGTTGTTGAGTGTTAATACGAAATGGTTAAATGACTGCCACTTGAATTACTAAAGCTGTCCAGTTCATAGAAATTCTCTTAAAGTGTATAAACGCTTTAGAAATCAAGACCAGGATCGTGTGCTGTGATAATTACATAGCAGATGTGTGTTCTGTATCAAGCACTTCTCAAACTAGCATGCGATCTCAGTAATAAGTGAACTGTGTTTTGGATGAGAGGTTTCTTAATGTCTTTTAAAATGATCTTTTAGTTGATCAGAATGCATGGGTTAGATTTTATTTATTCACCAGTTTTGTTAATCATCGTGTTCTCATGTTAGACACAAACTAAAGACAAATTAATTTACATGCTTTCTAGAAAGCTTGGTTGAGAAGAGTTCTGTGCTGCATCACAGGAAAAAGCTTGTGGAATACACACGTGTCTTAAAGATTTGTCTTGAAAAATGCATGTTTAAACATAATGGTGTGGCATGGTTCAACATTGTTTATTGCAACCATGTGGAGAAATTTTTAGTAGGAATCCTGGAATAAGTTTTGGAGTCCACCTGCACAATCTGTGAAAACTTTATCTCAGAAATGTGTAGGCATTTTGATTCCGAGACATTTTCAGGCAAGTCTGTATTGTTCTGAAAGTTACGTGCCATGTAATCATGAACACTGTTGAAATGGTGAATCACGCTTGAATAGTTTTTCCTGAACTTTTAAGTCAAACATCAACTGTGCTGATGAATGACTGTTAAAAAATGTGTTTGTTGCTTCCTTTCATTTCTTCAGAAATCCCATTCTGTGTTCCCTGCAGTTTGAAGAGAAGTATTTCACAGTAGATTGTGATATTTAATACATTCTGTATTTCTATAGTTAGCTGAGCTCACATAAAAATTTGCAACTTTCATGTGATGTGGATGCCTCTTGCCTAGTGTTTGCATTGAGAACAGATGCAAAAAAGCCCCACTGTACCTCTTAATGTCACAATTATGTAGTTCTGACAGCTTTTGACATGTACGTCCTCCAGACAGAAATTTTTTTTTTTAAAAGTTTTGATCTAGCAAGAGTGAGGGTGGATAGGCACTTTAAACCACTGTAGCCTGTAAGTATACTTGAACATGCAGTTGCATTCATAAGCTCTAAACAGCTGGTGTTTGGTCCTGTTTGATGAAATGCATGAAATCTACGTCTTAAGGCTCGACAGTAGTCAAAACTTTGAGGTTTTCCTATCACATTCACTGTGGTAACTGAAAAAAGCATATTGTGTCAGTAAAAAGCCTCAAAGCTCCATCTTCTACAGTAACAGAACTTTGATAAAACCATTCTCTTATTAATGAATGCTTTTTCTTTTTCAGTAAATGAATATACTTCAGCTGGAAAATGGATAACAGGTATGACTTTAGAATGCTTTGAAGGGTAGATGTTCAGTAGCCTGTAGTCATTACGGTGACATAGGTCTAATGTTGATTTATGCAAACACCATGGTACTACGTTGATAGAGAACCCAGTGCAAGAGTTAAGACAGTTGTGCTTCTTACTGTGTTGCTAAATTATGTGACTTCCACTTAAATGAAATACCTGATTAGTATAAAGACTAATAAATCAGGCATTACAGATTTATGGTTGCTGAAACTGTTGATTGCTTAGTCTTACTGTAAACAAGACTTGAGTTTTTCCTTTTGTAGATATGCTAAGGAAGGGATAGTACACCTTGTTTTTTATTATCTTAAATACATTGAAATATTATGATTTCTATTTTGAAGACAAATTTCTGTGATTTTCTTATAGGTACTTATTTCAAGTAAATTCCTTGTAAATAAATCTGATACTTCTTTAGACAAGTCCTAGACTATACATCTTTGCTGCAGAAACTTAAGGAAATACAGTTTGTTGTGGGCAGTAACAGTTACAGACAAAACTGTTGATTTTATTACAAATAGTCTGAATGACTTATTTTAAAGCAACTTAAACTGTCTGGGAGCTGGTGTGTGAGTATAATGTCTTAAACAGAAAGCTGGTAAAGCAATTGTAGCATTTTTACAGAAATGCTGTTATCTAGGCTCTTCATTATTCCCATGACAGTACTGTGAAATTTTGAACCTTAAGAAAGGCCGTGTGGTTCACCTGAGTTGTTTTGGAACCAGTTTTTCAGGCTCTGTAAAAGTATGAGTTTAAAAATGGTTTTAATCATGTGGCACTGATCTGTCTTTTCCATTACAGACCACATAATTCTATGAAGAGGTATAGAAAGAATTATTCTGGAAAGAAGCTGCTCATCTGGCTTTAACATCAAATAAACTTTGTCAATAAAATGCTGGTTTGCCCTTTGGTTTTGATTCAAAAGCTACCATTTTGTAAAGTTTGAGAAATCCAAAATTGGTGCACTGTTTGCACTGTATTAAAATCTTTTCATAATTAAACAACTCTTGTTTTGAGTATCAATTTGAAGTGAATCAGAGCTTTCTACGGATAGGAGCATAACCTGATTCCAGGCGGGCAGCTTTAGTTCATGGAGGTGGGCATGCTTTTGTCATCGGGTGTGCCAGCTGTGGTTTGAAGTCTTTTCAAGATGTGCCTGTTGGAGTGCCTGTATTACATAGATCTATAGAATATAGCTGAAGGGAGAATAAAACATGTAGATGGATATTCAGAGCTGCATAATTCCAGTGAAGATTTTTGCTAATGGAGTCAGGCATGCCTTCTCTGTTGCTCCTGAGTTGTCAGGACAGGCTCTGGGGTCTGTCTCTGGTCTGCAAACTGCAGTACACCCCTAATTTTTCATATGGTAATGTTAAAGGAGTGATTTAAGATTGGATTAGTGGCTGGGTGAGGCAAGCTTTATGCTAGAAGCATGGGCATTCTGGTCCAAGTGTTCTGGGTAGCAAACAAAACAAGTTTCATCCTTGAAATAGGACTGAAACAGCCTGGGCAGCTCTAGCAGCTGTGCTGGTGAAGGCTCTGACTTGATTCTTATTTAACTACAGTATTTTTAAATTGGACTGCTGGCAGCATATTGTAACACAGGTAAGCCATTTTTAGTGTTGGCGGGGGGAAGCCAACAACATTATAGTTGTTTAAGTGATTGGAAGGAAATACTGTTGGTCCTAATAACTTCGGTACAACATCTGGTAAGTAGAGATAAAGCCCTTAATGCCTCTTCTGGTGCCTTCAGTCCAAATCTTGAACTAGTGGGGTTGCTGTTTGAATTCAGCATCGTCATACTCTCAGCTGCACAGTAAACTTTCTGTACCTCATGCTGTAGTGTTGCTGCCTCTGTTGAGGTTAGTAACTGGGGTTAGTAGGCAATTGCCCCGGCGGAAGTGTAGGTACTGCAGTTTTCTTCTAAACATGGGTGAACTAGTGATGTTAGATGAAGGGGATGGTGAAAAGCAGTAATCACTTCTGAAATAATGGTTTTGATTCTGAAATCCTGCGGAAGTCGAAAGGCTTTTAATTTGGCAGACGGACCTTCAAAGATAGGTATGTATTGGATGTTCTTTCCAAAGGTTGTGAGTGCATTGAATTCTGAAGAATTGCTGGAGGGTATTAGAAGCGGGATTTGTGTATTTACATACAGTGTGTGCACTTGAACTCTTAAGTTTGTAGATAAGTTTTGAGTATGTGACAGTAAATTTCTGGTAACTGAAAACATTGTAAGGGATATGGAGCAAATGTTAGGCACGTGAGGCATAGAGTTAGAACCTAAACCTGTTTGAAAGGTAATACCTGCAGTAAAGCCTGTCCATATATGATGTTCAACATCAAAGGAGAGAAGAATCATGCCATTAAATATAACTGAACAATCGCTAGGGGGTGGTGTGAACACAGCAATACAAGGACAAGGAAGACTCAGCAATTTTTCACAAAACAGGCTGAAATAAAGCCGAGTTGTCCCCTGCTAAAGAGGTCAACTCCTTTGAAAATATGCATTAAAAATAGTTGTGCCCAGGATCTGAGGCCTTAAGTGATGTTTTTGTTGCAGTGGTTCGTTTTTGAATTGAATGGAAGCCATCTGTTTCAGTGAAAACCATACAGTTAGTGTTTTCCAAATGTTTACTACTTTAAAGCTCTGGAGTGCTGGCACGAATTGGAGTTGCTCTTTTCAGAAGCCTTCTTACCTTAGTTTTAAGCAATTAACAAAGGATCTAGAAATTAAGTGCTGGCATAAAAGTATTTATGTCTTGCATAGTCTTGATGTTTTGACTTTACGTAGCAAATGGTTCTGTTCTGGAGGAATGTCCCTCTTGAAGCAGAATTTAGTTCTGGAGGGGGACTATTGAAGGTTCCCTTCAATTTTTTTAATGTCTTACTTGCTTTTAATTACAAGCTCATTTATGAGTTACAGTAACTTTTTGAAGCAGGTGGATTGAAATAGGCTGTTTGACTGTTTGGTGCCATCATTTGGCATTTGATGCCCCGTTCTGATGATTTAAGATTGACAGAAGAAAATACCTAATAAATCCATAGAACAATTAACACTCTTTGTTGCATGGTTTGGTTATAACCACGTATCCAGAAGCTGCACTCTTCTCTTGCAATACGAGGCATTAAGCACATCAATTGGTGACGGGAACAAAATGGCGTTAAGTGATCCAGAATTAACTGATTAAATCTGATCACCCTATTTGAAGTTTTTCAGCTATTCTGCAGCAGTTGTGTGTTGGTGTGGCTATCTTTTTCTCCTGTCCTTCCACCTGGAAAACGGCAGGCAACTGAATAGCTGTCATCTGAAATCCTGGTGCTTCCACAGTCTGGAGACATAAGCAGCTTTTCATGTGAGTTTCTGTTCTGCCAAAAGTTTGCCTTCGTACGCTACAGTCTAAGCAGTGTGCGGCAGATGTTCTGCAATTCAGAAGTTTAACGCGGGTGTCATGCTGTGAAGAGACTCTAGGTTAATCCCCTTTCCTGTGGGAGGTAAAACAATTAAGCGGAAAGCATTGATGAACAGGAATCTTCACTTCTTTCCCTCTATGCCCTGAAGGTACCCTTTATTTCCTACTGATCTTGGCACACCCCATCATCTCTAGGTAGTAGTTTTTGTCATTGTTGGCTGCTTTTAGACTTTGGTCTGGCCCTCGTATTTCGTTATTTCAAGTGTTGTATCTATTTGACCAGTCCAGACCCTAAATTAGACCGTGAAGGATTTTTGGATGAGGAACTTCTAAACTAAACTGTTCATGAGTAATATCTCAATTTGATATACATAGAAAGACTTTGACTAATGCGATACCATCTTTAATGGCTAGGACTTGTCTGAGTTGTGTGTTTTTTTACAAGGGATGCAGTTACCATGGGAATCGTTTGGGTTTGTTTGTAGGAAGGACTCAAAATTGTGTAGCTGGAGTAGTAAGAGTAAGTGAAGTCTTCCTTTGAAATACCTGAAAAGCTCTGCAGAAGCCTCAGGGCTCAACTAAACTGAAACTGGATCAAGTAGTCCCAACTTCTCACTTGCTCAGTGAGATACATAAGGCACAGCCAGGTGATGATGGCTTCTGTCTGAAGGAGATCGCGGTCTAGAAAGCAAAAAAGACAAACTACAGCAGATCAAAGAAAGAATTACCAGGGAAGCAGAGTCTGTTTGGAGGAGAACATTAGTGTCTTGGCATCATAGAAAAAGATAACAACTATGATATAGATAAAAGATGGTAAAAGCTGACATCACCTGGATGATGAGGTGGTTTTATGTAGGGAGCACCTTGTGACAGACTTAGGAACAAATGGTGAGGGCAAGAAATGAAGTTATATCGTCAGTGGTTTGAAATAAATGAGGCGTAACATGCTGTGAAAAGGCTGCAGTACCAACAGGCGGAGGGATGAAAGGGTAGTGTGGGTTCTTGCTGTTTATAGAAAATGTGTCATTTAAGGAATAAAGTATGCAGGTCACTAGCAAATCTATTTGCCACAGTCAGAAGAAATTAACTTGTCTGTATTATTCTGGTCAGTTCCTGTATAAAATTAATTTTAATGTCATTAGTTTCCTACACAGAGGAAATAGAACATTGCCTTGTAGCCGCTATTGATACTAGATTTGTACACTTAAGTTTGAAATTCTAGTTGTGAATGCTCCCTGCTCATGTACTTCTGTTAGAAGGAAACTAGATGTATTAAGCCTTTTTTTTTTTTGGCTGGCTATTTTGGTGCTGCTGAGAGACCAGATGAGAGTAGTTAATTTTTGTGCTCCAAATACTGGAAAAGTTTCATCTGAGCTGGAGAACTTTCCAGTATGGGTGGAAAGTTGTTCTTTTGTTCATTATGTTCCTAACACAATAGCAATAAGACTAAGATAATTCTATGAATGCATTTGTTATGGTCCCTCTAAGAGGTAAAATGAAAAGTTTAAGTTATCCTTGAGAAGTCGATGTCAGGAGAAGGCAGACCCTAGTATGTTAATGCTCTTGGAATCCTTCGCTTTAAAGGGATTAAATGGAAACTTAGTCTTACGTTTGTTGCTAACATTGCTGAACTCTAGTTATGGCTTTAAAAACCAAAATGCCCTGGGGAATCATATTCTCATCTGGAATTCAGCAAGCTTCCTCTTGAGTTTTAGTCTTTGCTGTCTGTAAGGGCTGTGGATAATGAAACAGCTGCAAAAGTGGCTAAAAGGCATCCTGTGCACTAGAAGATAATTCTGTTTTTTCCAAGAGCTGGCCATCGGCAACCAGAACTACTAATAAAAAAGCTCTGTCTCTCTTTCCAGCTACTGTTGCTCATACACAGAGACCCTAAGTAAGGTCAAGTAGTGTGCTCAGGCAGAAGGACGTTTGGAGCATCCCTGGCTTCTCTTAACACCATGGATGTTTTGCAACCAGCAAAAGATGCGCAAGTGCAGTGCATCACTGGGGTGGATGACAACGGTTTCTGCTTGTGTTCATTGGGTTACAATACAGCTTGTTATCTAATGAAGCCGGCCAGGCTGCAGCCTGACCCGCATTAGGAGAAACATGCTTGACTGCCTTTTGGGATGATCTGATTTGATTGTACTGGAGCTACCACCCTGCTATCATTTTCTGTCAATTTTTGCTGGCCTGTTTGTTAAGCCAGGCATAGTTTGCGTTGATTTGATAACAGGTTTCAATCACTGATAATAAAACTTTTCTGTGACAAATGACCTCAGATTGATATCTCCTGCGCAGTGTTGGATGTAAGTAGAAAATTGAGACTGACAGTTTCCTTTTTTCAGTGTTTTCCATCTGGTTTAACATCCAGTGTAAAACTCACAGTAAAATTCACAACAGAAGTGGCTTAATATTTTTAAATTACAAGGGCGGAAAAAGTTGATTTTGTTTCACTGTTTTCTTTATAGTTTGATGGATCCTGCTACAGGCAGAAGTGGAATTAAGCCCTTTTATTATTTTTTTTTTTTTTTTAAGGCACATAAAGAGGTATCATAAAACTTAGGAGCTGCCAGAATTAATGTTTTAAGTATTTATTTTAATTGATCAGTTCTGGTTATTGAAGAAAGTCAGGTTGATGTAGGCACTGCTTCAGGGCTTTACAAAAGTTAAAAACTAATGTAATCTAGGATTGGGACAAATTGCTTCATATTCAGACAGAAATACCAAACTTTTATGGTTTTGAGGAGTTAATTAAAATGGGAGTATATTTTGCGTAGCATTGAACTCCATGGTGTTTAAACAAACACAGAAGCAGTGTGCTAATGCATAAAACAGAGAAAAATATGGTGAAATTGAGTTGTCCAGAGTCAAAGAAATGCTGAAAAGTAAACATCTGGCATTAAACACAGAGTAAGTAAAATACACATCAAAATTTTTTCCAGCTGCCTGTTGCATATGGACCATGCTCCTTTCAGAAACCGATGTCAGTTGTTCCCGCTCACTTTAAGGAAATTCTGCCTCTATGGCTGTTCCATTGGTATATACCTCAAGGCGTATATCCTTAATGACCTACCTGTCTTTTTCTTGTGTTTCAATTTTGCATCCCTTCCCTTTCCATCCCAGTGGTACCTCTTTGTTTCTTAGATTTGTTCTGCTTGCAGATGCTTTTTCTAGCTTTACTTTCCTATAGACTGTGTAGGAATGAACAATAATTACGTAGTTTATGTAAAGCAATTTATCAGACTTTCCTAGTGGTTGCTCAATGCTCCACTGGCACCTTTGTGGGTCCAAGTGCCAAAAAACCTGGGGGAACCTGAATGTGCTGTCTCCAGAGTTGAGGGAAGATTGTAGAACAATTTGTATTGCTAATATTCTGTGGATGAAAGGAGATATGCTTCCAAGATATATCAAGGTGCCATACTTCTTCAGTCCTGCATTAGCTCTCTTTATTTACTAAAGAAACAAAGCAATTTCTGGAAGGTTTCTCAATTTAAATAAACAACCCACCCAAAAAAGCCACCTTTCAGTGCCTCATTAGTATATGGAAATAGAAGAATGCTACAGCAGATAGCTGTCAAGTAAACACTATGCATGAGGTACTTGTCTGTTCTTCAATAAATACTTCTCAATAACTTTAATGACAGCTACAGAACGCTACAGAGAGAACAGATCCTCCAGTGTCGGATGAAGTGATGCTTCTTGTTTGCTTTTCAGCTTAGTTCTCCAAGTACTTATCACGCCCAGCCTTTTTTTTTTTTATTATTATTTATTTGTTTTACCACTTAGGTAGCTCTCTTGGGATGTAAAGTGCAGGCTTATGTGTAAAATACTTCTCGTGGAGCTTGCTGAGCATTTTAAATCTACACAAACTTTAAGAGCAAATACCTTGCTTCTCATTGAAGGCGCATACAGGAAAACAGCTTAGATTCTCCAAGACATTGTGCAAAGTAGTCCTTTAGCCAGCAGAGGACTGTAGAACCACATGTCAGGCAGTTACTGATGCAAAAATGTTCAATCACAAAGAGTGAGGGGAAAACCCATGTAGCAACCTATGTAATCCAGACAGTCTCTTAAACACGGTAAGATACTGAAAAGGGAGGGCTCTTTTCTTTCTTTGTTTCTCATTAAAGAATTTAATTTGCCCCAGGTTCCCTTTGTTGATGAAGATCTATGGGAATTTTGTTTACATTTTGAAGCGCAGTGCCAAGGAGAGCACTTCATATGGCAAGTATACGGAACCTTTCTGGGGAATGACAACGCTACAGAAACGGTGGCGCGTTCCCTAAAGGAAAACATACTTCATTTGTAATGAACATTATGTCTGCAGAAACTAATGGCGCAACCTCCTATTCAGTTTATGTAAAATAAAATAGGCCCATATGTTTCTGCTTTTAGAGTTTGGGTGTTTAAATTAAATGTTGTTTAATGAATATTCAAGCCCATTTGCTCAAAAGTAGTTGCTCGCTGCAGTGTCTTTCTCCTCTGTCTTCGGTCTTACCTAGAATATTAAGCCATTACCAAAGGGTGCTGAAGCTGAGGCATCTGTTTCTAACTAAAACTTGGATATTAAAATGCCAGAGCAGATGAGAGGGTAAATAAAGACATACAGTAAAAGGATCATATTATTTTTTTGTTTTGTAATTAAGACTGAGAAAGACTTGATATGCATGACACCCTTTAAGAAACGGGACCCCTCGCTGTGCAGTGAGAGCAGCTGCCGTTAGGGTACGTTATCCTGCCATATTCACCGCACTCACCATGTCTTATAGGAGTTAATTCAGCTTTTTTGGTAGGCGTGGGCCAGATGCCTGTGCTGGGACTGCTTTTTGGAGGCATCCGTGTGGGGCTACGGGCAGCTCCTCGATCTTCGTGCCTGGGTGCGGACAGGTTGACTGGAGGCATTCCATAAAAGCTGGGATTCACATACTGCCGGTAACAACGTTTTACCATTTATCATCTGTGCCCAGCTCAAAGTCAAATAGAAATATTAGTAGGCTGGAAGAAGTACTCTAGAAGCCAGATCTGGCCTATTGACTGCCCTATTGAATGGTCCAGACTGTTCAGACCCGAAATGCATCAGAGATTCGTCATCCAAGGTCAGTAACTGCACTCTGAGAGGAGAGGCTACTTGGAGTTGGGAAGGAACCCACCGCTGCAAATAGGTGGTTGAATTCAGTCTCATTGTGTGTTTATTATTAAATCAAGTATTTAATTCATGAAGGCGCTCTTGCGTATGTTAAAATCCATATTTTCTTAGGAAAATCTCTAAACAGTAAGACAAAACCTGAAATATGTCCTTAAATGTTTTCATGAACTTTATCTCCGAGTCCAGAAATTGACAGCACTATCTTCTTTTTTTTAATGGCATGGAAAAAAAAATCTCATTAGAAGACAGCTGGAATGTAAACACAAATCACAATAATTGGCTTTTACGTATTTTCATGAGGGTTCTTCAGATGCTTGTTTTTACTGCACAAGTGCAATATTGTAGATATACAGTGAAGCCCTCTTCAGAGAATAATTGATACATGGATAAAATACTTAAAAACATCCCCTAATGCTGTAAATCTAAATGAAGGCCAAGACTATTACATGAGAAAAACAAATATACCAACCCTCAAATTCTTTAGAATTCTGTTATTTGCTAGAGCTTTCCTGGCCTAACTAATTCCCCTGTCTCCACTGAGCCAGGCTGTTAAGCATCTATTAGTGCAAGAATAGAACAAGAAATTGCCTGCCCAACGAGGTGTCACCTTGAAGATAGTTAACCTGTTCTGGGCATGTCTGTAGACATAAAAATTTACCATTTATCTGTCTCTTTTTAGAAAGTTTGTTAGGGATCTCCGATTAGAAAAATATCTACATAGGTAAAAAAATTATTGAAGTTAACAATACCATCACTTGTCCGCAATGTGAATTTCTGGGATGAACCAGACTTCCGTTTCTTTTTGTACTTCAACAGGAAATGACGCTGTTCTGGCTCCTGTACAATAAGCACTGAGAGACAGTCCTACCCTGAAATACTGACTTTATTTCACATCTCAATCCTGATCTCCTAAAACTTTCAATACATAGGAAAAATATATTTTTCTTCTAAAAATTTTATGTGATCGAGAAAGACTTAGTGGGATATTTTTAAAATGTAACTCTATGTTAAATTTATTTCTTATGCAATCCTTTGTGTACATTCAGTGAGTATATGCCCTCAGTGTAGTGAAACAATTATTTCTGATTTTAGCATTTATTATTTCTATGGCGCCAACACAGACAACAAAGGGAAACGAACTATCCTTGGTGTTTGTCGTCAGTGGGACTGTTCAGTGGTTGCCATCAGCTACTGTTTTCTAAACCCTCCGTGTGCGCAGGGGTAACAGAAAAAAAGCCCAAAATGCTGGGATGATTTTGGAGTCGAACTGCACTGCAAGTGAGTATATATGCGTGTGCTGAATTTGCAGATAATCAGCTCCTTTTAGCTATCGGATAAGTGCAATCTGAGCAATTTTACGTTATGTTGATAGGATGACTGAAGTATACGTGGCTTGAAATCACTGGCCAAGGGCTTCCCAGGTCACCAGCGTACACTTCAAGTTTCTAGAGCCCTCTATCAGATAGCATCTTGTTCATCCAGTTCAGCATTCAGAACTTAGCCTACAATTCCTTTTTTGTTTCCCTGTGTCCCGTCTCTTGAAGGACTCCCACCCTTCACCAGTTAATTTTAATTGCGGAGAGCAAATATTCTCCAAACACCAGGAAAATAGAAAAGACTATTTTTTTTCCCCCCCTATTATGCTTTAAAACACACCAGCTCTTTCTTCCTCACCACCTTCTTGTCAGCTATAACAAACACAAACTGTCCCTAAGGAGAAAACAAACACACTATGAATTCATGACATCAGTGCTAACGTGGCTTCTTTCAGCACTAATTTAAAACCCTTTCTCCTGCACCTTGTGTCATCCCGTCCTGGCTATCTGTCTAGCCTTTTCCAGGTTTGTTGTATTAATCCACCCTTTTGAATGCTAAAATGTGTTATCCCCCCTTTCTACAGCAGTGTGCATGTTAAAACATTGAAATATTTTTGCATCCTCCTTAATGCTATATGGGAAAGATGAAAGAGGCCGTGGAGAACAATTGTACATCATGGATCGAGCCCTCAGGAAAGGAATGATACTGATGACAACCTGTCGAAATGCTGAACTTGTGGTGGTGGTTGGATGAAAGGGAGAATGCAAATGAGGGATAAGGAGAAAATAAAAGCTTCAGGATGGGCAAGGGGGATTTTCCAGCAACAGAACAGCAAACGTTGTCAGAGCACTTGTGATTACAAGTCATATAGCCCTCCACTGTCGGGAGGCAGAAATGTCTCTACATCATTTACACTCCTTCCCAGAGACATAATGCCTGAAAGAAAATCGAGACAGATTCCAAAAGCTACGTAAGGAAGATTTGCTTTATTAAAGTCTTAGAAAATACTTTCAGGCTCTGCTTGTGTACCACCTGCCAGGAGCTGTATGAGTGTAGACTATGAAAGTTGATGCATTTCCATGATGTTTCCAGTTTGTATACAAGGCAAATTCGCATCATTAAAAAAATCTGATAAATTTGTTAAGAGGCATAACCCCTTCATATAGATATTCTCACCTGGTTTCAGTTAACTTTGTAACAAGTTATCTTAGCTTGATTTGACATGTAAATCAATGCTGTTTTCTGTTATAACTGAGACCTTTAGGACTATATCTAACTACTGATGTTAGTAATAAGGCTGCAGTTGACTATTTTGGGGGAACGAGAGAGATAATAATGCCTAAATTTGTGGGATGTATTTCCACGTTTTAGTGTAGACAAAGAACCAATATGCTGTAAAACCTATACTTTTTTTCTGAAGACAGCCAGTAGTTATGCTACGTATGAAGAAACACATTCCTAGGGCTCACCCAGAGCTTTTAGGGAGGGAAGAATTCTATCTTCCACTCAGCTTTTAGGCAACGTGGTGCAAATACAATCA
>JAOXNO010000002.1:14346972-14357679 GCA_028565335.1 Limnodromus scolopaceus | reverse complement strand
GCTCACCCAGAGCTTTTAGGGAGGGAAGAATTCTATCTTCCACTCAGCTTTTAGGCAACGTGGTGCAAATACAATCAAAAAAGGGTAAGCAGCACTAGGTAGAATCACTACAAAGAGGTAAAGCTGGTTTTCTCCAATCTTGTGTTTTTCTATGCTATCCCTCCCCCTTGCTTCCCCCCATTGCCTTGCAGGTAGGACATTAAAAGAAGTTGTATACGAGGAACTGAGAGTAATCGGAGCACAGCAGTCTTTCTTGATTTATTACTTCATTCATTAATCCATATATAAAATGCAATTTAGGACAAGGCTCAGAAATCCTCACTCTGACATGTTCTCACATATTTGATAAATGATTCCACTGGAAGAGGCTTGAAGGGCATCTGCAGTAAATTCTGCCGAGATCTATTTCTCAAAACATTTTTACACTTTCATATCAAATTAGAAGATATCTCATAGATAAGGGTAAGTGATGGGATTTCTATCACTTGGCTGCATGTCTCATAACTCACAAGGGTAGAGGAGCGCAAGCAACCAGCACCATAAGAAAGCCACAGCTTTAGGACAGTCCCCTTGAAAAGAAGTCTGAGAATTGTTCCCTTTCAGCCCAATGTTGTTAATAGTCATTGAGATGTTTGAAGACATTGATACAAATATTGTTTTCTCTAACTATCCCAAGGAAGAAGCACTGTGATATATGGATTACATTTGAGTTGTTCCAGGCAGAACGTGGAATCTTAATATTAATTTGGGGGAGCTGAACAAAATTTTAATATGGGAGTCACACAGTCTCCACAGACAGGACCAGGATACCAGCAAGACTCCGTAAACTTAGAAACTGCATTCCTCTGATTAAGCTAGAGAAGGGCGATGAAACAAAGAGTTTCAGTTTTGGGGAACCTTCCTCTCTCTCCAAACTGGCTCCAGAATACATACCCATTGCTGCACTGCCCTTAGGCTTTCGTCTCCCCTTCCACCCTATTTTTGATACTCTTCTTTACTCTTTCTCATTTCTAGATGTAATATTTCCTTCTCCTAGCTTCTTTCATTCTTCCCTAAGGCTTTTGTCAGGCTATCTGTCCAGTTCATGCCACGTAGGAAGTAGTGAAGGAAAGGAATGTCACTACCAGGAATCTGTGGAAGCAACTAAGTGGGAAGGTGTTCACTTCTCACGTGCCTGTGTGTGCGAAGTACACGCACCCAGTCCAGGTAGCTATAGTCATCTTCCACCTTGCTTTATCAAAGGAGCATGTGATGTGGGTAAAAAGGTTTGTGGACTTTGTTTTTTCTGGCACCTTGCTATGATTTGTGTGCTGGTTGTACGGTAACATGCACATACGCCGAGAGACACGCACACAAGTGCGCGCCTGTGTTCCTGCTGTTTGAGTGGCAAACAGGTCAGACCATTCCCAAGCTCCCACCGATATATCAGGAAAAAGGGATATAAAGTGGGCATTCCCCTTCTCTTCTGTGCTGTGCTGTGCTAAACTACTCCTACAAATTAGGGAACAGAATCCGTTTAGAGATAAAGACTGTGCTCAGAAACCGTTCATTTACAGCTACAGCAGAGACCTACTGTCAGCAACGGGACTTTGTGACAAGGTGAATGAAGCTTTAATGCTTTATCTTTTCAGAGAAAAAAAAAGAATTCTAAATTAGCAAGATGTGGTCTTGAACAAACAATTTTAACTTGGAGCTAATGAGCTGAATTGATATCTATTTCAATCTCAGCTTTAAAAACCAGAATTACTTTGCTCTTCTAGGTATGTAAAACCTAGAAGCTCAATTTTTTCTCTTTTCTTTAGGTAATATTTTGTTGAGAAAGTAGCAAGTAAGTTAGACTGAATCCTAATGACTGCTTCTTTCTCCTATTCTTGCCAATCTTTTATTTCAAGCACCTTTTGCCTGTTTCTCCAAAAATTTAGTACAAAATGTTTTCCTGAAGACCAGATGTGAATTCAGGGATGCTGGTTTCTAACGGAAACTTAGCTGCAAAATTGCCTCTTCATTTGCAGCAAACATAGGATGCTGCAGGTCTCAATCATGTATTTGAATTCTCTGTGGATATATAGATTATTGCTGCTGTGTAAAGGAAATCTTTCTGCTACCCTTGAGTAATACCCTCTAGCCTTATTCAGCCTGAAAGTATTTATCAGAAAGTCATTACAGCTGTTTTGTTTGCATATAGCTTTCATTCCTCGTATTTTAATGTCTGGACAGCATTAGCTCAATTAGTCTAATGAATGAGTAGGTCTTCTAATATTTACTATCTAATTAGTTTATTGGCCTAGATGTAATGTGCTAGGTCTAACACTGCAATGTGTGTAGCCAAGACTGTTGTGAAGAACTTTGTGGTCTATTTCTTTGGTATTTTGGCGCAGCGCTTTTTGGAAGCGAAAGAATGGGCTGATTTCTTTATCTTGTTTTCCTAAAGATTGTCAAAGCAGTATAGTGTCCTAGAAAAGCTGACAGTCTTGCTGTGCTAAACTCCTAACCAGAGAACTCTGAATCCCTTCTGTCTAGGGCAATTGGATGGATTGGATAGCACCTGAGAGAGAAGCTAAAATAAAGGTCCATCTTTTGGTTTCCAGCTGACACGTAGCGTGCAACAACAGAAATGGAGGACGACACAGTGGAATATATATCAAGGATCATAAAATGGTCTGTTATACACTCTTCTCTCTCCAAAGGGAATAAAAAACCAAAGGCATACCAGATGTTAGTTGTATTACTTACTAAGCTACCTGAAAGCGCTGAGATCTTACCAAGAAGAGCTCATATCAAAACATACAGATAGACTATGAATGGAAACAATCAGAACAGTGTTATGTATAACTAAAGTGGCTCAGACTGTTTCTTAAAAAGCAGATCAACAAATTCAATCATACCTTTTCTTTCCTCCCTATTTATTCTATGGAAAAAAGGTGGGAAGTCTATCAAAAGACTCTTGCTAGCAGGTGGAACAGCCTTACAGGTTGACTGGCATTAGCCCTGACGTGAGGGGCTGTATCTAAACCCAGCTGCAGGTACTGATTCTGTAACAGGCCCAGGTGATGCTCATTTCTGAGGTGGAGGTGGTGCAACAGCTGGTTTTCATCAGAGCTGGGTCAGGCAGGGGCTTTTTCTACTGCCAGCCTGGGGGCCTGGGCTTCCTGCCCTGGTGGCTGCTCAGAGCTTGTAAGCTCAGAGAAAGGAGGATCATGGAGCGGGTGGTTGAATGCTCCCAAGCTCATTTCTTCTGGATAAGAAGGTGGAAGAGCGACTTCTTAACTGAGATATGTCTGAATGCTCTGGGAATCAGCAGTTTACAGTTTAATTTAGCAGAAATTTAAGGAGAGCAGCCTTACGAAGCCTTGTACCCGGGTAAAGGTAGGAAAATGCTGGGGTCTCTCTTTAAGACTGCTGGAGCTTCACTGCTTTTATTAGATAGTTGGAAATGCTTAGAAGACAGAGCAAGAAGTTAAATGTGTGAGAGAAATAGTGTCTTTTTAAGTAAAATGGTATTTTTAATTTAAAAAAAATCAGTTTGACTTGTCTCTAAACTTGAAGTTGTCCTTTACTGTGCCAAAAGCAAAAGAGAAGACAGGAAAGTAAAAGTAGCCCATGGTTAAATAGATGAAGGAAAATAGATGAAGAAATTACTTTAGAAAGAAATACTTAGGAGTAAGGGGATTTTTTTACAATTATTTTCAATTTTTTAGCCCCTTAGATTTTAATGCAAAAGCTAGCTTTATAAAAAGGTATTCTCTAGTTCAATCAGTGTCTGTAGCTAACCTAGAAACTATGCAAGCAAAATCTTTTCCCGTTTACTCAATCTGTGTTTATTCTGGATGGAATATCCCATGATTTGGAGGCTGTATGCTTTGTTTCTTTTAAGTTGTGCTCTGGTGACACTATGCGTAGTTGTAGGGCACAAAATGAGGACATGTAGGGCTACATAGCTCAGTGCATATGTGACTGTAAAGTTACTGGCTGTGTCCCCTTTTCTTTTGTCTTCTTAAATCTTACAAGGAGTCTTGTGAGTTCCAAGGCATTCCGAGATTTACTACAAGATAACTGTACTTCTGGTTGTAAGGAGTTTCCTTTATCAAAGGTTTCTGAAGATTAGCATTGGTTCATCTTTTTAATGTAATATCATAGTCATCGGGGCTAAAGTTGTGGTTAGGATCTATAAGGAATACAGGAGTCTGTTCAGAGGGCTTGGAAGTGTGATCTGGAAGGCAATTGGAGCGTGGGGTGCAACAGACTTTTTCCTCTTGAAATAATAGCTGAGGCAATTTAGTGATCCACCCTTAAGATGAAAGGGACAAAATGGGTTATTTTAGCCTTAGGGCTGCTTTCTTCTGTACAGCAGCATCACTGCTGATGATGCTGAATGGGACATCCCAAATAACTAACTACAGGAAGCTAAAGCCATTTGTGAAGCATCTTGGAAAAGTTTATTGGAAGCCTCAGGTAGATGTGGAAATAAATACGAAAAAGCAACCTGTTGCTATATCATATATTATTAATGTTCATAGTATGTGAAAATGTCTGGTGTGGTGTCAGAATTACTTTTGTGTGTCATGTGTTAGCTGAAAAAATGCCTGACTGCAATGCAAGGATGGGAGGTGGTCCTTGGGTAGCAATTTTGCTTCCTGGCTTTCAGGAAACTATTTATGTTTGGGCAGGAGAAAGGAGATAGACTTGGCCTTTCGTATTACCGGGTTTGAGAAGACTTTATGTTAATTACTTCAGAGTAAGTCAGTTCTCTGATTCTCTACCTTGCTAACAGCTGCTCTATTTCACAAAGATGGATAGTATGTAATGGCTGCCCCTGCTGTCATGGGCAGTAGTAGAACACTTGCTGTTACTGATGTTCAAATAATCACCGCTATATTTCAGGATAAATAAACCATATTATGGTAAATGGTTTCTAAAAGGAAAAAAAGGACATTTTATACTGTTCTTGTAGCATTTCAGGGAACCAGTTCTATCCTGATTTGCTGTTGGAAGGTTCAACAAGTGAACTGAATCTTTGTAAACAATTATTCATCAGAGGAAAGGTTTTGTCCTGATGACAAAACTTTTTGAATGTGTATGATTTCCTAAAGATGCCAGTCTATATCATGGAGCATTTCTAATCCCTTTAAAAGTCTGCTGCCATATTTCATTGTTGTTGAATTATCCACTTGTGTGGTGTACCAGGGTGTCAGCATATCAGAAAGCTGTTCTGATTGCTGTACTGGTAGTATTGATTGACTGTGATCGATAACGGTACAATCAAAAATAACACAAACACTGGTTACCCTTCAGCTTCGGATCTGGCATTTTGCAAAATGGGAATACTTCACTTTCTGAAACTGCCTTTTGGTCTAATCTGATACTGCTTCTTTCCTTCTCAGTGGAGTTATGTGTAAGTTCTGATGATGCACCTCTAAAACAAGTTTGGATCCGCTTTGCAAACATTTGTATATGTTTATAAAGTGGTCCCTACATATCCCATTATCTTATCTCTGAGTGTTAATAGAGTAATTTCTGATCCCTTCTACTTCATCAATATACATTCACATAAATTCTTGTGGCAGTTTAGAGCCAATTAAAATTTATAAGCCACAAGTAGTGAGTGAAATTCTAAGGATTAATTTACTCACTGGAGTATTAATCTGTGTAATGTAGTAGGTTATCCTTCAGTAAACTTGGCTATATGGAGATAGGGAGATACATTTCCTTGCATGTTTTACTGTAAATGCAGTAATTGGTCCCACTGGGCTGTTGAGCTTGAATGGTTACAGCCAGCGGTACCACCCCAGCCTTGGTATGAACCCTGGGAAAAAGAACCGAATCAGCAATATGAAATCCAGTTGCGTTTATCTGGCAGGATCCATCTTGCTGTTCATTCCCTGCTCAGAGCTTGAGATTAGGAAAGAAAAAGTGAAATAAATAAAATTAATTAAAATGGAAAGCAAAAAGAAAGCCCTTGCTGTGAATATCAGAAAGCTTAACCTATTCCCTCCACCTTTCCCAAACCTCTCCATTTAAAGAAGAGATTGAGAAGGGATTAGAAAAGGGAGGGAGAGATCATAAGTTGCCTAATACGTTCGGCAGAAGGAGCTTCCTCCTTAAGGCTTGTGAGTTAGGATCTTTTTGCACTTGGAAAACCTAATTGATCAAGCCTAGTAAATCTGACTTTTCTTAATGGGTTTTTAACTATCATTTATTCAGCTAATGATCTTGCTGGTACGGAGCAGGGACAGAAAGAGATTGTGGCTCATGAAGGGCCACGGGAAAAGCTGGTGCCTCATTCAGTGTTTTAATTTAGGTCCTTTCCCCTCTGCTTCAAGATGTGCTTCCTTTTATTAACTTCGGCCTTTGTCT
The DNA here is from genome assembly GCA_028565335.1 of Limnodromus scolopaceus. NCBI lineage: Eukaryota > Metazoa > Chordata > Aves > Charadriiformes > Scolopacidae > Limnodromus > Limnodromus scolopaceus. The sequence goes on along the minus strand of JAOXNO010000002.1, from coordinate 14,351,325 downwards.
TAAGTTATTAACTGTGAGCTTACTATGGTAAATCCATTAGAAGTCATGTGTTTAAAAAAATTAGGTAAATAAAGCTGGAAAAAAAAAAAAACAGGTATCAAGGGAGCCTGGAAAGATAAATTATTTTCAGGGTTTTCTCTGAAAAAAAAAAACAGTCAGGACAAGCAAATGAATAACTAAATACAGTGTAGATACTTGTATCTTGGGAGCACTGAGACTTCAGGATGAGGAGTTGCAGTAAGAGTTCCTCCCCTAAAAGAGGCTAAGCCCGGCATGCAGCCCTGTTTTTTGACTGCTGTCTCTGGCGGTGGGTTGGAAAGCTGATATCCCTGTTATCTCACAGTGTTGGATTTATCTGTCATATCCCCTGTGACAGGGATGATACTGAAAGGCCAAAACCCGCTGAATTGCCTTTATCTGGATGGTGTGTGAGTTATCCCTGTCCAACCTCCTAGTTCGAATTCTTGTGTTTGTCAATCGATGTGGACCAGAAATGTGGGTGTAAAAAAAAAAAAAAAAAAAAAAGTGGCTTTCTGCGGGTAATTCCATGTCAGCTGGGAGCAGAACACAAGTTCTCCCCTGTGGTGAGCCCTGCCCCACTTCCTAGGCTCTGCATCCTTCCAAACCCGTCTTCCTCACCCCCAAACTTCAGGTCTTCATGAAACCACGTGTCCCTTGTGCAGCTTTAATCCCAAAGCAGGTGGTGACCTTGCAGGCTGCTACGTGGCAGTGAAAAGTAGGCAGAAATCGTGGTGTGGCTACTGGGCTTGCCAGCCACCGATTGCCAGCTGCACGGTCTGCTGGGCTGTGCGTGAAGAAGTCACGTTAGCCGTGTGGTGTGAGGAAGTGGGGAAGGACTGGCTTTTCTCTGAGCTCTTTATAGAACCAGTGCTGGAACAGAGCCCCTAACAAGGGCACAGAATTTAAAGGTTGTTTTAGCCGGAAATCGTGCCACTGTGTGCTCACACAAGCAATTAAGCTAAAGACCCTTATTAAGTCTGTCCAACTCTAAATACTTTTAAAAATGATGGAAATAGGGTTATATATATAATACAAATGCTTGGGGAGATGGGGGGAAGAGAAAAACAGCTTGAAAAGGTGTGCCAAAGCATCTGCTGTTAGGAGTAGAAATTACCTTTCAGGTTTCACATGTCTGGCAGAAAGAGCAACTTCTGTCTAGGTTAAATTCAAATCTGTGTTACCTGATTTTAAATGGTACTTTATTTCATACCCACGTATGTACTCTGAAGAAAACACAACAAAACCCCTATGTGCTGCATTTTAAACTAATTCATGGGGAATGCTACCTTGTTTCATACCGTATTATTTCTAAATTGCTAACACTAATTCTTTCTTCCACTTTCTCTCTCTCCAATTATTGAATCTTGCATACATTCTATTTTTGTGTGCACTGTTTTCTAATCATTTTCTGTGAGGTATTAATACTATATCCCTACAGAGAATAACAGAAGTTGGTGGAGATTGATGAAATGCATTTAAAAACCCTCTAATGGATACGTGGATGTTGAGGAAAACAGTGATTTTCTTGTTGTTCTAGCTTTTTAGATGTCTGCTTCTACTGAAACAGAGGCATTCAGGAGACCGAGATTTGATTAGTATAGTTTTGTTCCATGGCATTATTTTCTGAGGAGGAGTCTGGTAGGAGTTATCTTCCATAAAGGTCTCCATCATAAACACTAATGCTTGTCATTTGCTATCACAGTTCATGATAATTCCTTTGTCCTTATTTTTTTTGTTACTCAAACTTGGTCACTTTTATAGATGGCTTTTTTTTATACTGGGTATCCCAAACGAATCCTCACCTGTTCAAAATAAAAAATGGAATGAAATTGCAAGTATCCAAGTGTACTTGTGAATACCGGGGACTCTCTAACATAATTTACTCTTGTAATTACTGTAGTCACTTCATATTTGAATGAAGCATATTTTTTTCTTCATGACCTGAACTGAAATAATTTCCTTGCTAAGGATTTCCCAAGGTTTTATTCTATATATACATAACTATGAAATAAACTGTGAAGAAGTGAAGATTCTTGTGTTCTAACATTGGGCCTGAAGAATTGGGTGGATTCTCCATTGGGGAAGTAACTTGACTTTTGTTGGGCTTAGATTTGAGAGGCTTTCACTGTGGTGTAGCAAGGCCAGCTCTCGGGAAAGGGAATACTATTTCCAAAGTTTGGGCTGGCCTGAAAGCCCCTTAAGTGGGGTGATTGGTGCAGGCACAGCTGTAGATGTGTCTAGCCTGTACCTGGCTGGCACCAGTCTGTCCCTGTTCCCAAGGAGATGCCTGGGACTGGGACTGCCCTGTTGCCTGGTTGTGGGGGGGGGGACAGCCATGTCCTGCCTGTGCTGGGGAGCCCCATCAGTGCCTGGGCTATTCCTGAGGGTGTAAGCCTGGACCCAGTGTCACTTTGGTTTAGTAGCTGTAATAAGGGAGAATAAAACAATAGGCAGCTTTTAGCTGAATGGAGAGAGCTCCACTGGCTCAATTAGGCTTTGGATCAGCGCTTCCGAGAGTTGACCCTTTTTTTTTCTAATGCAGAAAAACTGAAGGCTTGACCCTATTTGCCTAAATACTTACTGGTACAAACTGCTGCAGCGTGGGGAGCTGATAGTGTTGGCTGTGGAACTGGTGCCACGTAGGCTCTGCTCCAGTCTGATGCAAAGAATGTCCCCAATGGTGTGTGTACTCAGCTGGGAGGGCAGATAAAAAACCTGTTCAAAGCACTGGGAAGATAAAGCAGTTCCTGATTTATTTCAAATCTGGATATATATCAAGAGTAGTGATGAGATTGCAGACAGATGGGGTGTTTTAAGCAGATCACTTAGAATAGCAGGATTACTGGTTTCATGGCTGGTTTGAGGGGAGACCTTATCGCTCTCTACGACTCCCTGAAAGGAGGCTGTAGAGAGGCGGGGGTCGGTCTCTTCTCCCAAGTTACAGATGACAGGACAAGGGGTAATGGCTTCAGGTTGTGCCAGCGGAGGTTCAGGTTAGATATTAGGAAATCTTCCTTTACTGAAAGGGTTGTCAGGCATTGGAATGAGCTGCCCAGGGAGGTGGTTGAGGCACTATCCCTGGAGGTATTCAAGGGACGAGTCGACATGGTGCTCGGGGATATGGATTAGTGTTGGGTGGTGTAGTTTTGTTTTTTTGTGGTTTTTTTTTTCCCATTGGTTGGACTAGATGATCTTAAAAAGTCCCTTCCAACCTAAGTGATTCTGTGATTGTTTTCTTAGCCTCATGCTATGGTCATCTTGGAGATAAAATGGCAAAATTGTGTTATTTGGTTTTCTTTGGTCCTTAAGTTACTTGTGTACGTTCATGTGAAAATGCTTAATTTAACTCCCTGTTATATATTTGAACTACTTGTCTTATAAAGCTAATTTATAAGAATCACTGTGAGGCAGCACTCATTCTCTTCCACTCCAATGCCACTGATGGTTGGCTATCTCTCTGCCACTGGAACATCCTGCATCCCACAATGTGCCCCGCTGTTTCATAGCGAAAGTATCAAGTTTTTTGGTCTACAGCTGCACCTTACTCAACTTCTGCAGGATTTCCATATCTTCTGAAGGTCTCTGGTGTGATCTTTCTCTTGGCCTTTTATAAGTTATAGCTGAAAAAGCTATTCTCTGCTGATTAAAACGCAGGATGAGCTGGCTGGCATTGCTCTTGCCAAACATTGCCCTAGTCACCAGGGTGGGGAACACATAGAATAATGAGCTTGAATCCTTGTCACTAATACATACGAAACATGCAGGCCAGCCAGCCTCCGTTGTCAGAAGACCCTGATTTACCAAACCTCACGTCTTTGGAAACAAGCGATGAAGATTCATCACTCCTTTTTGTCCATTGCTGTTTACTTCGCATTTATTTTGTTTTTGACCTTTGCTCCTTGTGAGCATCATCACATCTTAGCAGATCCTCACATTGTCTCTTGCACGCCAAAGAACTGGCTTGTCAGGCAGTATTTTTCTTTTGTGTGGGTTTTTTAAGGTAGTAGTCCCTATTTGTCCACCAGAACTAAATCTGTGCTTAAATTTGTGTAAGGAGGTATTTGGTGCAGGCGTCAGTCTCGGTGTTTGTGTGACAGTGCCTTGAGGGAAGGGACACAGCCAGTGCCCGTAGCATGAGCCATGTGCTCTCTTTTCACATGGAAAACCCCGAGATACATGGGCTCACCTATAGCTGTTGGTCTGCAGAAGCCATTATCCCAGGCCTAATTCGATTGTGGAAGAAAGGACATGATTTGAGAAAGATCTGGGGGTCCTGGTAGACAGCAAAATGACAATGAGCAAGCAGTGTGCTCTTGTGGCCAGGAAAGCCAA
>JAOXNO010000002.1:14308810-14319863 GCA_028565335.1 Limnodromus scolopaceus | reverse complement strand
CAAGCATTGCAGATGTTAAGCTAGTGTTTGCTGTCAGGAAATCAAGGCAAATAGGAGCCTTAGACTTTTGTGGACAGGTGGCCTCAGAGATGCTCAGGACAAATGCTCAGAGAACTGACTTCTGAGTATTTCTGTGAGGGCATTTTTGCAAGGGTTTGGTACAATATCACGTGCATCATGGCAGCTGTTGTGTCAAGCTTTATCATGTGCTTGCCCATGTGAATTTGTGTGATATTTAATGCCGCAATTGCCAACTAGAGGTGCCTGTTTGATAATAAACCGTACCAGCCACTTATCAATGTCACCCATCATGAAGCAGCTAATAACTGCATTTGTATCATAGCTTTTCACTACATGTCTTTTGTGATAATGCATTAGCTCAAATGAAGTATTGGAAATTTGCAAAATTTCTGAGCTGAAAGTACAGTATCATGTCATCTTTGTCCTGTCACAAAAGTCACATAGAATATGAAGTTCTTGCCCTATTGCAGGACTGCATATGAGAGATATGACTGAAGGGTCATGAAAAACAGTCTGTCAGAGGCTTTGCAATAAATATTGGGTGTAGGAACACATGATGAGTGGCTTTTGGCTTCACTGCAGCTCAATTCTCTCATTTAGTCACCTGGGATCTTGATTTTGTGCAATTAAATAAGAATTTCAGCGCTGTGTTAAGATGGTGTATCTAAACTATGTGTGTTGAATGTGACCTTAGATTTTTTTGGAAGTCTACTCATTTCTACTGAGGGGAAGTATGTAATTTTTGCAAGGTGCAGTTGGAAGGAAGCAGTCCATCACCCCAGCTTTGCCAGATTAGCCAGGCTCTGATGTTACTTTGCAGGTGAGCACCACATCAATACCCTGTAGCTAGCCTGTGATAGGGTGGATAACTGCATAATGGAGGTTTTATGGGACCTTAAAAAGGTTTGAGCAAAATGTACTTGTACTCCGGGCCTGTAACAATGAGATTGTCTGATTTATGGTCTGTCTGTATGTATGTCTGCTTGCAGGTCCTATTTGTATACAGAAAAAGCCCCGGAGTAAATGCACAGGTGTGTATAGATGGTGATCTGTTAGAAAACTGAAGATCAGAGACAGTTTTTCCAGGAGAAAATTTGGTGCTTATATTGCGAAATTAAATATTAACTTAGCATTAGGAGCTTTCTTACGTTTTCGTATGATCTGGTGTTCTGTGTTGGCAAAACAGCATGTGGTATTTTTTCCATTTGAAGATGCTACCTGAACTGATGAATCAAATCATAGTTGTATTGTCTGTTCATCGTGCTTTGAGCTAAAAGATACTATGCAGTCTAAAAAATTTTCTGGTGACTCATTTTCCAGGGATCAATCGCTGTTTCAGTATGTAGTTGTAGCCTATTGTGTTGCTTTAGTTTAAGAATGCTTCACGTGATATCAAATATTTAGCTGGTTGTCAGTAATGTCTTCTCCTGTAGTTTGAAATGTTTGTAAAAATTTATTTTTGATCTTATGCGGTTTTATTTGACTCAAGGTGTAGGAACTTCTAATTTACTGTATAGGGAAAATTGTATCAAAATAGCAAAAAAAAAAGAAGACAAGACGGCAAGCTCTTTCAGGAGTTAATTTTGATGATAACTAATATCTTTTCTTTTTCCCTGTACTTTGACTGTAGTATATCTAAACTGTTGGCAGTTAAATATAATGATCTTTATAAAGCTTAAGACTATGATCTTTATGTTCCTGTAACTCATCTCTCCACCTAAAACACAGTGGTATTGGAAAAGGCTACTATTCACCTTCAGTCCATGTCAAAAAAGTGTGTCTTTGTTTTTTTCTTGTAAGTCAGGTGTGAATGCTATTGCTACTTGGGCAAGAGTGTCAGTATTTAATGACAAAATTAACCTGGTGTAACTAAGAAATGAGTGTGAGAGAATCTGTAGCAGCTAAAGGTCCCAGTGCTTGGTCTGGCAGTTTCAACACAAACGCAGTGGCAGTCTGGATCTGAAGGTATTAGCAGAAAGGAAGAATGGATCTGTCTGCCCTGAGCTGATATCTGCCCTCTTCCTCATGTTCACTACTGTCAAGAGCATTATATTCACATGCAGCTCCAATTCCAGGAGGACCTCAATAGTACCTTTCTCTCACATTGTTCCTACTGTACCTAATCTGTAGTTTGCATCCATGTAATCTTTGCTTCTTCACATACAAGGCTGTTTAAGGTATGTTCTTTTCATTTTTGTTCCCAAAGAAATATTTTAGTCCAAATACCTGATGATACATGATAACTTTTAGCTGCTGCTGGAGATATGGGAAAGGGTAAATCTGAATTTAGTTCAGTCTTATGTGGTGACTAGTAGTTGTTCCAAGGCTTCCTTTGACCAAAGGGGGGATAGCTTGTGACTTTAAATAGGCAGAATTTCGTCTTTCCTATGGGCCCTGTATCTTTAACAACACTTGTGGCTACAGCACAGTCAGGCCACCTACTTTGAGGTTATGTGATTGTCCTGCTGTCTGGCAGAGAACAACATTTGAGTCCAGTGTCTGAAATGGCTTGGTAAATCAGAGCACAGATTTTCTTGCTTAGAATTGCTGCTCCTGCACTCTGTGGCAATCCCCAGGGTTCCCTAGAGCAGGACCTCCTCCATATGTTCTTGCTGGCTGCAAAAGCCAGCACTGCAGTGCAGGGGCTGTGCTCGTGCCTGGAGACCCAGATGGAGGGCTGAGAGGCAGAAGCTACTGAGAAGCACTCAGTGTCATTCAGCCAGAAAGAACTTGGATCAATGGTTTTTCTGTTTTAAGACAACTCCAGCTGGTCATTTGTTATAAATACAAGCTCTAGGAATCTTTGGAGTATAAAAATCGAGTGTGTTGGCGTAACAGGTGATGATGTGGAACAGAGTGGGCAGTGTTTATACTGGCCTGAGAACCTTCACACAAAGGTTATGATATCATGGAACTGTTTTGATAGCTCGTTTGAATTAAGGGAGTGTGAAACACTGTCTTTATAGCTTGTTTGATTTAAAGGGATGTGAAACACTGTCTTTAATTAGCCTCTGATTGGAGAAGTGCTTCTGTTGAGTGCAGCAGAGATAGGAGCTGATTCCAGGAGGTGGAGCTAGGAAGCCAGGGTCATTCTCTGTATCACTATCTGAGATAAAGGCATGTTTTTGCACATCTGAACCAGGGTAGCTTCTGAGCAATTTAGTACATAGAAAAGCTTTAATCTTTTTTCTGACTTGGCAGCATTCCTTAGTGGTCTGCGTATAACATGCAGGTCAGTTTGAGTGAATTAAAACAAGCAAACCACCTCCCACCCCCTGTTACCACCTGTGTTTTAAAATACTGCTGCATAATCTGTGTTTTTTTTAAGTACTTTAAAAAATTAATGTGGCATAGGAGTCTGAAATCATGCTTATTTTACAGTTGGACAAGCTGAGCCAGAGAGCATATCTTGTTTCAGAAGTCCAATGTTACCTAGAGGCTTACAAGAACTTAACTCTGACTTGTAACGGGATAAATTTCAGCTTTGAAAGAAATTTGAATGGGAAATGTTACCTGTTTGTTCACTGTTTTGGGGAAGTTCATCAGTTCATGCTTCCCAAAGTAATCTGAAGTTTCTAACTTAGTTCAAAGACATGTTTGTAGTGACCTTGCCTCACTGAATGCTGCAGGAAAGCATCCCTGACTTCTCTCTCATATTCCCGTGCTCTAATCACTGTTATATCTTGAGCTAAGGCATGTTGTTTGATATTATCAGAACTTGGATAATATTGTAAGTGGTTGTAGGCTTCTTGCTGTGTCCCTCCTCTAGACTTTCTTTATGCTTTATGTAGAGAGAAGTATCTTTCAACGTATAGTCGTGCCTTTGGCTGAGGGATGAGAAAGAATTACTGTACTGAGAAGGGATTTGTTACTACAACATTTAAATGCATTTTTGCTTTTTTTTTCTTCTTTGATGCAACTTTTCCACCACTGTTTTTATTTCCTGCTGATCCTTGAAAGTATCAAGTGAAACAGTGATATTTGAATATAGGCTGTGAACTGGCTTCTGACAGCAGAGGCTTAACTAAGTAAATGGCTTCTTAAGTGTCAGTAATGTAGTGTAACTGGGAAGATGTAAATGAAAGGCTTTTACCAATTATTTTGGCCACCCCACCATGTGAAAAACAGGGAGCTGAGTCACTCTGTGTGTCTCAAGTTTCTTTCCGCTGTCCTTGGCATTGTGATTAGGCTGTGATTAGATGTGGAAGATCTATCATCTACAACACCCTCAAATAATGGTTTTTCTTGCATTAGATCTTGCATTACCCTTCTTGACCGAATACACAAGGTATTCAGAACCAGCCTTGTGTGGTCCTTTGCAAGCACGTTCACAGAACGGACTCCCAGATGCCAAACTGGGGAGTTGGATAGTGATTTTCAGTGGATGAAGTATGTCATCACATAAATGAATGTCCTCCAACCTATAGGTTTGGAAAAGAAACCTAGTACTACTGTGTAAAGGCAGGCTTTAGTCTGAAAATACAGAGTTTTATTTATCTTTGTTTTGCTGGTTTTCCGTGGATAAAACTTTGATGTTTAGACTGGAACAGTCAGCAAGCTGCTGTCAGAGTCTGTTGTGTGTGCCTGTTGATCCTGATGCTCTGCAGTCTGTGTTGCTTCCTATCTTAGAAATGGAAACTGGTGAAGCATCTGTCCTGGTTTACCAGAGTGGTGAAAGATCTACTGTAAACTGGTCTCTGACATAAGTTTTAAAAAACTTCTCTACCTGAAAAGAAAGCTTTTGCCTCTGAGGAGCAGCATTTTGTCCAGCGGGCTTCTACAGAGTCGTAAAAGGAAACATATTTCAAGTGAATTTTCCATAGAAGGGTGCTCGTGGGAGATAATCTAATATTGTCTGAGGTAACTTGCTGGAGTGTGAGAATGCCTTTGGAGTCAGAAGAACATCACCCCCTATACTCACCAATCCTGTTTATCGCATGGTGGTCTAGGGCTAAGAGTTTGGCCAGAAGGTTTGATGTGATAACTCTCCTGATGTTAGTGCCTGTCCTCCAGTGTCTGTGCTGGGTTCTCTGCCATGATTCAGGTACACTTGTTTGCAGGTTTTGTAATTTCAGTTAAAATGTTGGTGATTAACAATTTGCTACTTAGAGCTTTAAGTGAAAACTACTAACAATAATAAACTGTTAATTCCTGTGGAGGTCTGTTGTCCATCTTTCACTTACAAGATGTAAATATTTTGGTCCCACACAGCTGCCCTGCTGGGTGGTTCCTGTTAGAAGACTTGTGAATGGGATGTGCCAGCAGTAGAGTCAGTGTTGCTGTGGCTACTTTGGAATATGTGTTCTTGTCATACCTTTAAATTGACATGGTTATGTATGTAATTGTAGGGGCAAGTGAGGAAACAGCTGCGTCTCACTAGCTGAGAAGGAAAAGAATGCACTGCCTCTTGGTAAAGATAACAATTAAAGCGTTAATGATTTAAAATTATTTTAGTGTGTTCCTCTTATTTCTTCCTCCTAAGTATTTTCATGTTCAACTCAATTTTTTTTTTTGTGGATGAAAGGAATGAAGATGAAAGTCAGAAAGGAGTCACCTTTCAGGAGAAAAAAATTAAAATCTTACTCTTGTCTTTCATAATCTACCAGTACATGTATTTCATCCCAAATTGTGTGAGAGAAATCTGGACAAAATAAAATAAGTTGGGATGGGTGAAATTAAATCATAGTTTTTTCCTGCTCAGTATTTGTAGTGAAGTACAGCTTGACAATACCTTAAGTTGCTGCTGCTTCAACTTGTTGTTTGTTCTGTTGAGTGTATTGTTGGGGTGCTAGGACAATCAGTAAATAAAAATCACGTGTAAACTTAGGGGTGTGTATTGTTGTGGCTTCTTTATTGTATTATTTGCAAGTTACATACAGACTTCTACATAAAATCTCCATAAAATTATGTAGTAGTAACTAAACAGGAAAAAAAAACAAACCAGAAATGCCTGCTTAACATAATAGTTATTTATTTAATCAGTAACTGGTTTAAGCGTGTCTGACTAACCTTTTCTTTATATTCAGTGCTTCAAGGCTATTAGACAAGTTTTCACCCAGTGGCAAAGATGATGGGAAAACACATCACTTAAAGTAAGAAATAGTGCCACAGCACTGAAAAGACAGTAGCAGCTTCGTGATTAAATTGTGTTTGTTTCCCCAGCCCCTGCTTCACAGCACTCTCCTTTTTTAATGTGTTACACAATGCCATTGCTCAGCCAGAGGCTAAGAGAGGGAATGTAGGTACACTGCATACTTGCAAGAGAAGCAAGAGACTGGAATGTTCCATCTCAAAAACAGCATCTGTATTATAAAGACAAGATCCTACATCTTCTGGCCCTGGTGTCCTTGTTATTTGCATCAAGGCACCAGCATGAATCAGTTCACTGCGGCAGCAGTCCAGCTGATGTGACTTGCATTATTATCAGGTACCTGATTGCAGTCTCTGGATGGATGGAGGATTGGATGTGACCAGCATATCAATATGTGTGGCGCTGCTGCTGTGTGATAGTAATCTGTGATGAGGACAGAAGCTCGCTCAGCCCTGTGGAAAAGTTCTTTAAGGACACAATAAGAATTTCACTTGGAAGTTGTGGAAATTCTGACCATCACTGATTTTTGTACTCTTAGACACAGTACCAGCTTGTCTAGAATATGCTTTGACAAATGTGTTTAGGCTCTGTAGAACAAAGAAGGTACAGAGCTTCAGTTCTGAAATTGCAAGTGTTTTCTTCTGACAGAAGTAATTAGAATTAAAATCTGAGTAGTTCCAAGACTAAACTAGTTCAAGTTTTGGATTCCAACATGGTATTTCATGATTTTTCTTTTCAAAACCTTTTTATTTCTTGTTAATGTAACTGTGTTACCTAATAAAATTTTTGACAATTCATAGGACTTTTTATATGCAGTGATAAATGGTTCAAACAGAGGGTCTTGACTTTCTGTTTATTGATGCCAAATGTCTGTGCTCTTACTGTCTTCACTGGAGCAATTCCTGATCTGTACTGGTTGCAGATTGTACAATGTGGTATACAAAAAAATGCCTTTCCAAACTGAACCTGATTACCCAAACAAAAACTTTTTAAAATTTCTTTAATTTCTGTGGGGGGTTAATAGAATAAAAAGCCTGACCTAAGGTCTTTCCCTAGATACTCCTTTTGGAAATGAAGACAACTTGATAACAAAAACAAACTACCAACATGCAAAAAAGATGTAAAAATATTCTGCTCTGAATATGAAGACAGTAAGAAACGTTTCAGATATGTACAGCAACAGATATGTACAACTCACTCAGAAGTACAGAGACCCTCACTGCAGTGGAGTGCTGCACTCACTCTTTTGGCTCTGGGGAGCAGCCAGTGAAGGATATTTCTGACTTCTAAATCAGTCCCTCAATCACCTATTTAAATAAGAAATATTTCGCTGAACAAAAGCAGGGCAATCATAAAGACCCCTTGTGTTTACAAGCCACTTGAAAACTTTGTGAGCTACTTGTCTAGCATGGCAAAAACCACTTGCATTGTCTCTTTCTATGAGCAGATCTAAGAAATAACATTAGATATTCAGTATGTGAAACAGTCACCTGGTGGAAGGAAATACACTTTTCTGCATTTTATTGTTTTAGACCTCTGCAAATACATCTTTCATAATGATACTATTTAAGGCAGTTTGTATTGAGTACAGCAAAAGATTTGTTGGTGACAAGCTTTCATTCTCTTTATAACTTGTGATAATTTATTTTTTTTTAAATATTATATTTAACTACTGTCTGGGCCAGCGTGCCCAAGAGTCGTGTCTCATCAAGAGACTGAAGATGACAAGGAGAAACAGAATGGCTGATGAGGAGGATATGCAACCTATGGCGTGGATCGTTGATTTTGAGTGGTAGGTGGTCAGTGGCTGTCTAACAGACAATAAGGGTCACAAATAACATGCTGTAATAAATGAGATTGAGTCATAGCCCATATATCAAGGTGAAAAGACTGGACTGGAGCTGGGCAGTTAATACAGCAGTCATGGTACTAGTGTTCCTTGTTGGGCCAAAATCAAATTTCTTACTGTTGTTGTAAGCAATGTTTTTTCTCTATTGACTCTGGCTAGTCCTGAAGTAGTTTAAATTCTGTTGTGTTTAGTCTGCATTACAGCAGAAAAAGAGAAAACAGGCGTGAAGTTGTTTCTGGCATTGTTATTGATGTTGGAGCATCATGATACTTAAATGACTGTGATATGGTCTGCAATATGAAGTTTGCAGATCCCTTTGAAGGTGTGTATTTAATCTTTTCTTCCTCTGATACAAGTGGCTTTTTTACTTTGAGAGCTGAAGCAGAAGCGAGCGCTTCCAAAAGTTTTAAAGAGGCTTCTCTGTAAGACTTGTAGGTGTGTTTTTGCAGAATTGAATAGGCTGCATATTAGACTTGAGCCTGAACAAAACCCCGCTTAATTTGACAGCATTAATTTTCAGATCTGTCTTTGAGTGAAAGTTCTGTAAGATCTTGGCTATGTTGTTGATATCTTTCAATTATAATTTGTACTGTATTTCAAATAGTTTGGATAAAATCTAAAGTTGTGTTCTTTTGAACAGAAGCAGCACCTTTTCCGATGATAAATGTGTACTATATTGCAGTGAGCTCCTAGTAGGATTCATTCTGTGAATTCTCCTGTGTTGGCTGCTTTCTGATCCTTTTCTGAATTATTTATATCTTTATTTCAGCCTCCCTCTTAGATGAGGCACTGGAAACTCCAGGACTCCTGCTATCACAGGCACAGTAATAAAGTGTGAGATAAAACGAAGTGAAGTTTTCATAGTAAAATCCTAACCTACAGTCTAGCAGGGAAAAGAGAAATATATACTCATCAGGGATACGAAGGAGAAAATCACATTCAGATGGAAGAACTTGTTAGTCTTTGTGTTGGACAGAACCTTACTGTATGAGTAAAAAAAAAAAAGTACCTAGCTTCTGAAGATGAGGAAGGTGTTTCAGTAGAATGTCTTAGTCAAAAGTAGACTTGAGTGTTCGGACTTCCAAAACTTAATAGTGTTTGCTCTTCACTTTCGCAATTTTTACCTGATAAATTATTTGTGATGACTCTCAATGTGTATCTCTAGGCTCATAAGGCAGCATTTCAAAAAAAGAAAAGGCAAAACAAAAAAGCCCACAACTTCTTTGTCTTCAAGCTGTATGAAAATACAATCAGGCCCAGTGAATTTTCCAGAATAAGTGGTCCCAAGCTTAGGCATGGACTTAACCTTGGATCTGAATTAAACTGGTAGTCGGCAGCTAAGACAGGTCACTAAAATTCAACAGTAAAGAGTTGTAAATTCCATTAAAGCATCTGAGAGTCTCTATTTGCAATCACCTATGACAGTAACAAACCAGCCTCAAAAGATTGAAACTTAACTGCTAATTTAAGTTTAATGGCAATACAAACATATTGATCCTTGTTTATCTAGAAATAGAATGCTGGAAAAGCTGAGATGTTAGAGGGCAAGTAAGAGAAATAACTTGAGGTATGGAAAACTTCTCCAACAGTGAGAAATGACTGAACTTTGAAAGCTTCCTAGAAGGAAGGTTTAGTAACAATTTGCTGACATTCTGTAACTGTTTCCACAGCAAGAAAAGATGGGATGCTGAACTTGCAGAAAAACACTTAACTAGTTTGTAGCAAGGCACTAGAAAACCATGAGGTCCAAACCATGAACTAGACATAAATTTTTAACCATAGCGTATAAATAATGAGACTAGGCTTTTTTGGACATGGGAAACTTTATATTAACTTTAAGTATATAAATCAAAATAGTATGCCTTAGTAACATAGACAATCCCTTTTGACATGTATTAGGCAGGAATGACTTAAGGAAATCATAGGGAGTGGAGGTTAATGTAAGAGACTGTAATTGTCTTATCACCTTTAATATTTCAGCCGTTTATGAATAAACTGTTGTTGACAGAATTAATTAATGCAAATGGATATTCCATTCTCAAGTATCATAAGATATTTCTGATAGGCTTCAAAAGGTATTCACTATAAAGTGTAAGGCCATGTTACTTTTCCCTGATTTTGGGAATGAGGAGAATCTTTCTGGAGCACGTTTGTATTGCTGGCATCCTGTAGATAAATTGTTATCAGTACATATATCATGGTGACAGCTGGTGAGAAATCAGGAGTAACTGATGGTTTTGACTTGCCAGTGTATGTGGACTGAACAGCCTCTGTACTTACTTTGCATGTAAAAAAAATTTCTGTCTATGGTTAGAAAAAATCTTATGTTTGGACTACCCAAATATCCTGGTAAGAGTAAAGCTCTGATCTTTTAGGAAGCCTTACTGTGTTTGATCAGTGTTGGATAGACTTTTGAGCATGGCAATCCTAATGTTGCACTGCGATACTGTTACTTGCAAAATTTTTAACTGTTATTTGTACATTACCTTCCTCCTTTAAAAAAAGAAGTTACGGTAATTAATATGATTAAACTAATTTCTATTTATCTAGCTAGCATGGTAAAAATACTTTCCTATACCTCACTACTTGGTTGATGGGCAAAGAGCAAGAATTCATGATGTCAAAGTCATTTTCAATGACATATATTCTGTCTGCTAGGAACAGGAGGAAGGAAAAGTAGGAAGCACAATATGCAGAAGCATCTTTGTGTTCCTAATATTAGCTGACATGAGAAGTTTGCAAAATGGAAACAAATCTTGTCCCGTGGGAATGAAATACTTCTACAAAGAATACGATCAAGGGTGAAATGGAGAGCAAATAAAATCAATCATGTAGTTAGGTTTATGCCTGCTAAAAATGAATCCCTTTGCTTCAGAATTAGGAACAGGAGTAGCCATGTTGTAGACTTAAATAGTTAAGTCTGAAATTATCTGGACCACAGGATCGAGTGTACCCTCAGCAAATTTGCAGACGACACCAAGCTGGGTGGCAGTGTCGACCTGCTAGAGGGTAGAGAGGCTTTGCAGAGGGATCTGGACAGGCTGGATCGATGGGCTGAGACCAACGGAATGAGGTTCAATAAGGCCAAGTGC
>JAOXNO010000002.1:14283271-14301588 GCA_028565335.1 Limnodromus scolopaceus | reverse complement strand
GGGGTGGGTGGGTTAAGAACCTAGTGACTGAGAAACGATTATCAAACCATAACAGCACCAGATTGCTGTGTATCTTCTGTTGAATATTTTCTGATTTGTTTAACACAAGAGATGGAGGTTTTGAGTGTTCCACCAAAATATGAGCGAACAGTTGAAGGAAAATAACTTGCTTTGCTAATGTCTGATTGAATCTACTTGGAATATGTGGTTCCTTTTATACCCCTTCATATATTAGTAACACTCATACATTGCAGTTTGGATCACGTTGGAAAATTTTAAGGTAATTTTCACCATTGTACTAGCCTTACTACAGCTTTGCTGATTCTGGGATCAGCATGATAAGTGAACATATAAACTGTTGGCACTTTTTAAAACTATCATCATTAGATCTATCTCCAAGTTTGTGAGGCAGTAGAATTATCTTAACTAACGTACATTGCTTTATGAACTCTGCAGTTGCAGCAATAAAGCTAGTACAGCCTCAGGAGGTTTTTCTACAAAATGTCAGAGATTGAGCATGTGTGGGTTCCGTGTGGGTTTCATGTGGGCTTACAGTAAGGGTTGCTTTTTATAAGTTCTGCCCACAGGGGAATTTGCTACTCCTAATGCAGTTAATAATAATCTAATTAATATCGAAGAAATTCAGACGCTTCTTAGAGCAAAACATCTGGAATAGATTAAAATATCTTTGTTGTTCATGCACTTTAAAACAGTTTATTAAAGGTTTTTCAAAAGCCTGTGTAAATTGAAGAATTCTCGATGTTTCGTTAGTCCTTTGCTCTGGATGCCTAGATGTAATACTCTACATGTCAGAAAACTACCTCTGTTAGCCAGCTGTTTATCATCAGTGATGCAAGTTTACCCCAAATTATTCACTTTGTATACAGAATATTTCATAAATTGATCCTATCATAGTATATAAACACAAGCTACTTTGAATGTCCTTGATTAATTAAACCACGTTGAGAATTTAATGATGTTGAGATTATTTCTGAAATAACTTCTAATGGTCTAATTCAGCAATTGTCTCTTTGAGGTGGTGACACCCGTGCTCGGGAGAGCAAAGTAATGAATACATAGATGGTATCCATGTGCTGGAATTATCATTCTGAACAACAACAGTTTTCTTGGGGCTAGTTGAGAAGTGGTGATAAATAATTTCAAATGTCAAAGTAGGATCTAGATCAGAAAGTAATTACTGAACTATCTTGTTCTGGAGCCCTCTAAAGGGGGTGTCCGAAATGCTGGACTGTTTGAATTAGAGTATGATGATTGGAAACCAGCTTGAAGCTGGTGGCAGCCAAGTGGTGAAATATGCCATAGTGATGGTGAGAGTGTTTCATATGTATTCCTAAATTTGTTTAGAACTTTCATTCCTACTCCTAAATAGTGAACAGGAATTGTGATCAGAACTTGCCTTTATAAATTCAGAACCGAAAAAGGACTCTCAAGGCAACAGTCACAGGGCAGGCACTATTGATAAAGATAGCTGGAAAGGTAGTGAATGTTAAAACAGTTATTGCGCATGTTACTGTGCATCATTTGGAAGGGTCTGTTTTGCTGGTTCCCTTAAAATGGAAATAAAAAATTAACGCAACAATTATTTTTAAGACTTATTAATTATTTGTAATGCAGAGAGTTAACTGTTGGTTCCCTGATAATCTTTATCAACTTATTGTTTAACAAGTAAGTTAAGGATGCTACAAAAACTGTACTGTCTAGCTTTATGAACCATCATGAAGAACTCCAGAAAGATTATTTTTGTGAAGCTGATGTTATTGCTAACAAATCTTAGAATCAGATGCATGATCTAGATAGAAAAGCAGCTGTTGTTATATTGTGGTCCCCAGTTCTGGGAAGGGCACAAAATCTACTTCAAAGACTTGCAGTAGGGTCACATTGCTTCTCTTAAAGTTCTTAACTTTCTCCCAGATCTCATGCGAGCAAATGAATTAAACTTCTAAAGGCTGGAAAAATACAAAGTTCCCCTAAGGATGCAGAGAGGCCAAGAAAAGGAAGGGTTGAGGGGAGACACTTTGGAACAGAATGCAGAGGGGAGATCTGCTAGGAGAAAAGAATGGCAAATTTTGATAACAAGGAAGATAAGAAAAAAACCCCACATGTGCATCTTAAGAGAACCCAGAGGGAAAAAATGGCTTCCAGTATAGACATATTGACTAGAGCAGGTCTGCCTATAATAAGCAGACAGGGCATTGTCAGAGTAACTTTGGCTATACATTATTGCAATCATATCATTCACTGTTCCCCCTAATAAATTAAATTAATGATGGTTGGCTGACATAAGCCTTGCAGCCATAAAACTCAAGATCCCCCCTTAATAGGCAGATGAGGGACTTGCAAGCAGCATGCAGCTCATCTCCATTTTTGACCTTGTGCCTAAACAGAGAACTGCGAAAAGGAGGAGGGGAGTAGGCACTTTCGGGCACTAATTCAACTTAATGCTGAGTTTGATTGAAGATGTCTCTGTAGGCAGTAAAGTATACACTCCATAAGGTCTAGGAATAATGACATGTTGTAAATTCATTTAATTTTAATTTTAAAAGCTTGCTCAAAGATCGAATTACTAGAAGCACTTCAGCTTTAGTGCGGATCTTGAATCTGAATTTTTTTTTTTAAACCTACTACCTCACCAGGCAGCAGATATTTAATTATAGCTCTGGCTTTAAACATCCAATAACCTGGATGCAGATTGTATTACCATTGTGGGATCACTCAGAACAGAAAGCGTGTGAATTGCTTTAGTGGTTTGTCACTTTCCTCTGTAATAAGCTTGGTTTAAGGGAAAAATATTATTTTTTTTAAAAAACATACTGTCTTGTGCACTTGCATCTCTATGGCACGTTGTCTAAATTCCGCCCATAAAAAGTGTGTGCAGGGCAATAGTAGAAAAATGAAATGTGACCTCTTGTCATAGCAGGCACGTGCTTGCAGCCCATGTAATTACCCATCTCTAGCCAGGCTGAAAAAACCTGTAACCTCAGAGTGAACTCCGGCCCTAGACCTCTACACAAAGAGTAAAGAAATGGCATGCTCCAGCAGGCACTTCAAAGCAACACACCACCAGGATATACTCTCATAGGCTGATTTCCTCCTGAAGGCACGGACACTGGTTCTTAGTTAAGGTTGCAAATGCAGTTTCTACAGATCATCTTAAAGGGTACCTCCAGGCTTCACGGGGCACTATTATGCTATTTTTTTAAAAACAAAAAGGTATAATTTGCTACTATAGGCAACTATATGATCTCTATCTGAAAACAATAATTCTTAGAACCTTCTAGTACCTTTGATATGACTAATAATGCTCCATCTCCCCTAACAGAACTCTTAGCCCATTTCTGCTTTACTCCTGCAAGTCATTCTACAATGTTTTTTTTGGAGATATTAAAACATTTGCTAGTAACTTTGCTTTGGTTTTGCGTAAGACCCTCATGCATCTTCGTTGTCTACCAGACTCAATCGGTCATTAACTTTGGCTAGTGATAAAATCAATTTTCCTCTCTATGTGATGAAACCTTTCTATTTTTTTCAGTTTTCCTAAGCTTGTTTGTTCATTAGTGAAGGGGTTAAGATGTAGCAGTACGGCAATCCTACTTTGGATTTTTTTTTTTATCAGATGTCCAAAAAGACGTGTTTGTTGCATGGCACAGACAGTGGCCTCACGCTGTATAGAAGAATTTGTGCAGCCTGGCCCAAAAGGGACAGAGTTGCTCTCCTACCAGGGGCAGGTTTTTTGCTTCCTTCTCTGTGCAAGCAGTAACGCTGTTGAGGGCGTGAATCTGTTTTTATCAGTTCTTCTTTGCAGTTCAATTGGATGTTTGCCCAAGAGATGGTGGGACCCTGCAGTTTAAGGTCATAGTGGTTTTGGATGGCTACTTCTGGGCTCTGCTCACGCTTTGACCTGACCTCCAGTGAGTCACCTTTGCTTGGACTCCTTTATGAAGTCAGGAAGACGCAATTATCTGCTGAATTTCCATGATTTTTCTTCATGATAATGTTGTGAAACAACATTGTGTTAATTTGTTGCAAGCAATAATAGAATGCCGTGGAAAGTATTTGTTATTTACCTGATTTGTTTCCAATTAGCCTTCTAATTAATGCTTACAAAAGCTATTTTTGTTCTAAGAATGTCTGCAGAAAATTGTTGTGTGAATTTTCCTGCGGCCCTACTCAAGCAGGCTCTTTTGCACGAAATCTGATGTACAGCTGTGACTGTTTCATTGTGAACTGTGATTAAAAGTGAGGTATACAGTCCAAAGTTTTATGACTGATAAATACTGAAAGTAAAAATCATAGCAGAAAATTCACAGACAAGTGATAGGTAACTGTACCTACTGTGGTGAGGAGCTGTGAGGATTAGGTAACTCGGAATTGGTATTTATGTGCTTAACCTGTTTCCTGAACAGAGATGAACTTATTCATATACTTTTGCTCCCTAGACATCCATAGGGAGAGGTATGTCACAATGAATGTAGTTTTAATGGTGGCTTATTTGCCTTTCTGTTAAGGAAGGACCAGGAGGCAGCTGTCTTTTAAATGTGGGAAAAGTAGCTGAATGTAATTCAATAGTTCTTTTACTTCTAGCACCAACCTCAGATATAAATGCACTGCAGGGAGGTAACAGGATACTTATTTCTCTATTTAATTATTTTTTTTTTTTTACAAAACAGATTCATTTTCTTTACACTGGGGCCTTGACGTTGTTCTACTGACAGGCCTTTCCCTAACATGTTCCAAATGTAAGATAATTTTGCGTGCATTAACAGTAATTGAATTTTAAAAGCTGCTACAGAGTAAGTTCTGTTAGCCTCCTAAACAAAAACACTGCATTTCCAGTACCTTAGGAAGGTATTCAGTCCAGTCTTGCATTTAAATGGGCGCTGTGCTCCTACTCTGATTCATTACTCTGCCCCCTGCCAGGAAATAACAGTGTATTGGCTGCTTCCTGGGGAAGGCAGTTCTCACCTATGGAGATAGAGAAGTAATAATAGATAGATAGGGAGGGGGGAACTGGTGTATGTGTCACTCTGTGTCTGCCAAGAAGTAGTTCATTAAAGGGTATTTGGAGATTTGCAAGTGTCTCTATTCTCAGCCTCACAGAAAGAGGGAAAAAAAAAATCATTTTATGTTCTGTAAGACAAGGTTAACCTAATGATGAGAAATCTACCATGCCTGCTTTGTCTTAAATGCCATAATTAATTGTGTGAGTAATAGTGGTAAGATCTTTGAATAAGTCTTGTCTTAACCAGAAAATCCTTGTTTATCTGTTAAAAATTGGTATTGGTCCCTGTTACTGAGGCCTAACAAGAGTCAATATTGAGCAAGTCTTTTTTTATTTTTTTTTCTGCCCCACTCCTTTTTGGTGTTTTTGGTCCTGTCTCAGTAGCCATGAAGAGTAAGTACACCTACACCATTCCACAGCATGTCTTTCATAGAAGTGACTCAGCAGGGATGTTCAATTCTCTCTGACCTCTGACAATCCCTTAAACTTGTGTAAAGGCAGAAAAATCTCCTAATATGAACGTTCTTGTGGTGGATTTTTACAGCTGCTACTCTACATGTTTCAAAATGGTAAGTTCAGTTCTTAATTCTAAGAAGAGGATCAAGTGACAAGAGAAGTGAACTCTGTACTTAACTCACAGCTACCTTCTGGAATAGTTTTTCCACAGCTTGACATTTCCCTTATTGTAAAGTATATCACTCCCTGTGCATTAGGCTCTTTTAATTTCAGAAGCCTGCTGGGATTGACGTTTTGCAAAGCCATCTACATGTGTAATCCTTTCCTATTACTCTGATAAATACTTTGACTCTCCTTCTCCAAACTAGAGAGAAATGGATCAGTTCTTTTGCAGGGAAGGAAAAATTCTGTCTAGAGCCAGAATTGGTCATCTTTTCTATGTTTTGAAACTGTGATTAAGCATTACATGCAGAACTGAGAATCATGACATGATTTCTTGGAAAAAAAAAAACCAAACAACCACAAAACCAAACACTCCAACCTGTACACTTATAACCAGAGTATTTTGCTCCAGCTTAAAGGAGTTTTAGATCAGGCCTGTACTGCAACTTTAACATGCAGACATTCTGGTCTAGTCATCCTGGTGTTGCTACAGCATGTTACAAGCTTTCATGAAAGAACTGACCTCGTTTACGAGTGCCTGGGCTTTTAAATTTCAGCTTCAGCGTGGCTTTGGGGTACTTCAGTATGTACAAGTTGCAAACTGGTGTACCAGAGCTGTGTGGTAAGCAAAGTTGTGATGTGAACATCAGAGGGACTAATTCCTAATTAAGGTTAGTGAGTCTTAAAAATACTCTTTTTTTTTTTTGGGGGGGGGTTAGATTTTTTTTTTAAGGCTTATATATCCATTTATGTCCAGATGGGGTTTATCCCATGAAGAGTTGTTTACTTTATTCTTTTTGTAGTAGTAGGGAGGCAGCTGGAACTTAACTCTGCTAGGCTCTGGCCAAGCCTACATTAGAAGAGAATTGGTGCTACATCTGAATAAATCCACAATCAGACCTGTCAGTCTCATTTTTTAAGTATAAGGTTCAGTTGCCCCCTTCTTCGCTGCTGTGTGGCACCAATATCTCATGTACTTGTAGTCTGACCTGTGGGATGCTAGTTATAGACGAGTGTAAGAATGTACTTCTACACCAACTAAGTTAGAGCTTTCTTGAGAGCTCTACAATGAAAAGGATCTCATTGCAGGACATGTTTGCTGGCAGCATGTACCACCATGGTACCTCTGCTGTCCTGTGACCTGGTTCAACCAGGTGTGTCTACTTCCAGTTGTTCAGCCTTAGATGGGAAGTCTTTTGTACTGCAATTCAGGCACATGGGGAAGGCATCAGGGCAGGATAAGGAGTGATTCAGGTTTGGCACAATAATCTAGCACATAGGACACCTAGAGGCAATTCCTTGTGCTGATGCATCTTTCCTATAGTAAAGTTCTTAAGAGTATTTTCAGGATGTTACTGTTTCTGTTCCTCTGCTTGCAATATTAGCAATGCCTTACTTATATGGCTGGAGAGAAGCTAAGCAAATTAAATGGATCATGTGTTTCAGATGTGCTTATGAGGACCAATACAAATATCATAAAAATGTGAATTATGTGCCAAATATCTATAGAAAAAAGGGGTGATGTGTTGCACAATTGCCAACATCTAGTGTCCCATACGCTTGAACAATCTGCCTGTACTATAGAGTCTTGCCAGAATTTGCTTATGTGCTGGTTGACATGAACATGCAGCTCTGATTTCTGTTTTTACCTGTATTAACATTTTATGAAACAAGAAAAGTTAGCAGTTTGAGGGGGTTTGTAATTTTTTGCTAGAAGATAGAACATTCAATTTCTTCTTAGGAGATGTTATAAACCAAAGAAAACATGAGATAAATGAAGATATAATTTTATACTTCCAGTGTACAACACTCTCACCAAAAGGTGCCGCTTCTTTAGTCAACCTATGCCTCAAACTGACAGTAATTAGGATTACTGTAATAAAGGAGACCCTGAAGAATATTAGAATGAAGCTTGTCTAAGTTTTATAGATCAGACCTCGCACTTCAAATAGTCTTTTGGAATGAGAAGAGTCCTGTAATATATAAAACATCAGCTTAAATGCCCTCTGGGGAGAAAATACACTTGGATGTTTTGGTTTTGATTTTGATTTCTGTAAGGCAAAATACCATGGGCAAATATGGAATCTGAACTGCTCCTCTGGGAGATAAAACTGTACTACTCTGGCAAAAACTGGTCTTGCTTTTAGTGTCTCTCCTGCCTCCAAATTGCACTTTATAAGATTCTGTTGCAAATGTTCTCCTGAAACTACTCCTGACTTGTGAAATGGGAAGTAAAGATTTCCCAATAATGACGTAGCTTTAGCACAAAATAATGATTCAACTCAATGTTGTAGATGGTTTGCATGCAGGGGTTAAACTTTACAGTAAGTTTGGCTATGAATTTGGGCGCTGTAGTCTAATGGGATTTCATTTCATGTGCACGGTAAGAGAGGCTGCAAGTGAGCCTGAAGCAGTCTAGCTGATGAATGGCTTCTCTTCCAAAGGTGGCACATTGCCACTGGTGCCAGATCCTCCTTAGCATGGTAGAGGGTATGTGGCAGGTGCAATGTTCTCACAAAAGGTCTCGGAATACCTCTGGCTGGCTGAAAAGGGATGTGTATGTCCCTGTTGCTAAGTCTTGCAATTTCTAGTGCAAGTCCCGTGATAGCTACGGTTTTTTAAACTATAATTTATACAATATAGAGTTTTCTTTTTAACAGGTACTAAATTTCCTTCTCAAGTGCAACTAATGTTTGGAGCCATTCATTTTTTCTTTGTTTATTTCATTTGATGTTAGCATTATCACAGTCACAAAATAGGCAGGAAGACAGTAAAGCCAGGAGATGTTAGCTTAATTTGCAACACCCTGAATCCACTGGTTCCATCTTTTAGGACTACCTTGAACTTACAGCATGATATCAAAAGGTATCTAAATATCTAGATATCTAAAAAAATTGTGCCATTTGTAAAGGAGAAAAAAACCCCACATTCTTCCATGGAGTTTGTTGGAAAGAGAGTGCTTCTAAAAGATCCTTAGACACTACTTAAAATACAATTGCACTTTAAAAACAAAAAACACACCCTCCCTGAAACCAAAACCAGCAACCCTTCCCCCCCCGTCCCCCCGCCCTGTTTTCCTGCCTTTTTTGGTAATTTAGGCATATTCACATGGGCTGTTTCTCCTAATAGCTACAGTTGCCAGCTGTCACTATTTTCTGGAGTAGGGAGGTTAAACTGTAAAAACACCACCACTGGCTTTACTACAGCAGGCAAATTCCAGCTTGCCATCTCTCTGGCTGTCTTTAATACCAGCTGCCAATAGCTGAACTTCCACTTGTGGTAGCTGGAGTAATTTTGGCTCTTTATTAAAGCAATGAGACCCTAGGTTTCATGGGATGTCTGAGTAAACGTCTGTCCAAACAGAAAACATAATCTGCATTTTCAAATTCTGTTTTGTATTGAACACAAAGTAAATATAATTTTCCGTGTTGCTAACTCTTGGGCAAAGAGGGAGAATACCAAACATGATTAGTAATTCAAGGGTAATGTAGCTGTATTAGTCATAAATTCTAATATGTGCATCTGTACACTTTTAGCTTTAAGATGTGCTAATGTTTTTTTCAAGGAGTGTTTTTCATGTGTGTCTGTAGACAAATGTAATAATGAGGAGCTGTATCCATTGCTGATGTGTTGGATTTGAGCCTTATGACATCCCTGTGTATTTTCTGGGGCATTCTGCTGAGCAGAGGAGTGTGATCTGTACATGGATTGCTATTTTCAGGGGATACACAAACCTTGTTGCATGGAAAACATGAAGAAAATATGAAGAAAAAGGAGTTGATATGGGTGAGAGGAGGAGAAGTGAAGTAAAAGTTGAGATAAATGTGTTATGTGAGAAAGCTTAGCATTGGGAAAGGTGAAGGGTGAGAAAATAAACTGAAATGGGAAGAGGAAGAAAAGAGAAGAGTTGAGATAAGAGGGACAAGGAGAACATAGGGGAGAAAGGACATGGTAGAAAATGAACATCTAAAAGACCAAAATCTCATGTTTGTGCCCAGCACTACTATTCAAAGCCCTGGACAGAGAGCAGGGCAACAGTGTGGTGATGTGAATTTAGTTGCAATATTCAAAAATTTAAGCTACCTTCTTTTCTGGTATAGGAACTGATCACCCCATATCCAATTTCTTAAAACTTGTTTACTAGTAGGCTTTCTAAGTCATATTTGGTGGGGTGTTAATTCTTCCAGTTCATAATCTTATAAATTGCTTTTCAAGTGTAGTTTGGAGAAGCATAGAATAATGCAAGCTATATAGAAATCTTTCTATTTGTAAAATATATATATGTGTGTGTGTCTTGTGGTTTTTTTTCTTTTTTAGAAAACTGACTTCCTGCTTCATTACTATTGTTTTTCTTTTGCCTTTCTGATAAGCAGCTGTTTAAGTACGTCTTCTCATGCTACTTTGTAAAGAGTCAGGAATCAAACTATTTACTTATGTTATGTAAAATGAGTTCCTTTGACACACATAAAAGCGTTGATCAGTGTTCAGTAAGTGTCGCTGTTGTAACAGAAAAGTAAAAATAAACAGTTCATTTGTGGGTTTAAGACCATACTCTGAGATACTGATCTGTACCAACTGAATATGAGTTTGCAATTAAAATAAACTGTTCTTACACTGTATTTCTAGCTGGAAACAATCTGTCATTATTAAATTGATTTCTTTGAACTGCTATTTACTGTTAAGATGAACATTTTTAACAATTACGTTTACAGTGCAAATCATAAATGTGATTTATGGCTTAAATGGTTAATTTACTGCAGTTGATGGTGCACCTTTGCTGTCAATTACCCAACTGTAAATTTACAGGATTTCAAATTTATTTTCATGTGGCACCTCAGCACTGAGAGAAGGAAGCTGCAGCCACAAACAAATCAAACGGGCAGATCTTGTGACAAAGACTGTGTGTCTCCTGCCATGAGAAATCTGGAAGCAGCTCACTAATTGAAGGCTTCAATTATTTCAGCCTCCTGGTTGCCGTCGATGTTATCTGCAAGGTGATTTCCCTACCAGACTGTGGACATCTTGTAGCAGTGAGCTCTCAAAAGAGGAGCATGCTCCATAACCACTCTTGTCTCATAAGCAGACTGCTGAATGAATAAGAACATAGTATTGGAAAGGATTTTGATTGCTCCACCAACTAGCTGCCTATTCATTTCAAGCAGCTGTGCAGCAGTTAGTTGAGAGGAATCTATAGAACATGTATATATACATATAGAATATACAGTTTCCATATGACATGATGTGACTGAATATTTTATAAAAACATAAAATGTCATAATATATATATACATAATAGGTATATTAGACATAGAAAGCCAACTGGATAGATTAGTGACCCTGTAGTGACAATGGATGTGTTAATGAACTTAATAGATGATACTCTGGACTGTAGCACTATAAAACTAAGAACAGGCAAAAAAAAATCCCCAAAACAAAACCCAAAAAACCTAAACAAAAACACACTCAACTGAAAAAACCAAACCTACCCACAAACAAAACCAAATAAACAAACCCAAAGGAACAAAACCCCCCTACACCCAAACTCCAACTCACAACTAGCTCTGCAGCAGTCCATGCAAATCAAATCTGTACAAAGAATGTTTCAGCCAGAAACCCGGTGACAAGTTAAATGGTAGTCATAAGAGGAATATGCATCAGCAGCGTGTACTGTCATTAAAAGCATTGGTACCCATGTTCTTTCTTGAGCTGCTCTCAATTTCCATTTGTTCAGAGGAAGATGTTTTCTTCCTGTTTCTTTTACACAGAATTGAAACTATGCAATGACTGGGAAAAGCGTGTCCTCTCCATGCTTTTGTAGGCTGCCAGTAACATCCTGATGTACAGGATTCATAAGCATAATTGTAATGAGAAGAAACAGCAAGCTGGTTTCATTTTAGGTTTTCTCTTTAAAAGGCCACATCAGATACATGTGGATACAAACATCTCAGAGCCAGCTTTATTCCCAGGTTGTAGGTAAATATATAACATAGGGTCAATCCTAAAGTCTTTCTTAAGTAGCATCTAGTAGTCTGTATCTAATTGTTGATGTGAATGGATATTCTTGGAAGTGGTGCAGAGGTGGTGGCAGTATGGATTACATGTAGCTGTATAGATTTTAGGTCTCTGCTGTCTGTGCTGATAAAGGACTTAGGAGCGTGTCTTACGCTATGATGGATGGTGGCTTAGTAAAAATATTCAGGATTTTTAGCAGAGATTTTTCTTGTTCTCAGTCTTGGAAGTATCTGGCATACTTTTGTAAAAAGGGATCAGTCTGTCATTTTTTCTTTCAACTTTGGGGGCAGGAGAGACCCCTACTGATACATTTTTGCCATGAGCATTTTTGTTTGAATGGAGGTTGCAAAAATTATTGTAATTGGGAACTGCTTCCCTGAAATCTAGTTGCCCAGCATAGTAAGAATTCGTTTAGCTTCAGTACAACCTGCAGATCTAGTCTACTTAGCTTTTCCAATTAAGTAATACTGTTTTCAATGCATCCATACAATTTCACTCCCTGGTATACACTGTAGAAAGCAACCCTGTTGTTTTCTATGTGGGTGTGTGGAGATGATTTCAGTGTGAAAATGAAGGTGCCAATAAACTTTTATCCTGCGAGTGAGACACTGAGCAAAAGTTTTAACAAGTGGGATTCTGGACTTGTTGTATAAAGCCGGGGTAAGGCATATCCACTGCAGCCCTGTTGGCACGCACGCTGAGCGGGAGGAGTACACAGTTGGTTCCTCTGCTGGGTTTGTGTGCACACACGTATGTAGTTATATGTAATCATACATTATATGCTCATGTACAACTAGTAGTCTACCTTGGGAATTTTTATTAATTGCATTATATTACCTTTTAGCATTCTTCAGAACGCGGTAGGCTGTGATAATTGTCAAGCAAGGCCTCTTTGGCTATAGCAGTGTGTGGATTCATGGGTTGCTGGTGCTGGCAAAAATAAAAACGAAACTTGATGTTTGCCTTTTCAAGATGACCTGAGAACTAGAATTTTGGAATTCTGTTTTCTTTGGCTATTTCTTAAGTTTTCTTTTGTTTCATTGATGCTTCAAACAGAATATTCAAATTTGGGGGATTCCTAGCAGCACTGGATTTAGGAATTTTAATCAGTTCCTGAACTGGGAAGCCATGTGCTCAGTCCCTTTTTGAAGGCAGCTGTTTCCTCAAATACATGAATTTGGCTTTGTACACTTCCTATTACTCAAGCAAGGTTAAGAATGCTGCTATTTATGTTTCAGTGCCTCAGTTTATCCATCTGTAGTAAGATACTAAAACTTTCTGATTTAACAAGGATGTTGTCAATTTTAATTCATTAATGTGTATAAAATACTTGTATCATCCTAAATGCAAGCAGCTAATCAGTGCCAAGTGTTAACAAGCATGAGTGCTCTGGAACAGTCTAGTACTGAATGTAAAGAATGACCAATGCAGCCTTTTTGTTAGATTAGTTTCAAAGGAAATAGTTTACCTGGAATTACAGCATGTTAAGATTTTTGAAGGTTGGTGGAAAGGCGAATTTCTGTGCGAACACAAAGTTTTGTTTTGACAGCAGGAAGTTTTATACTCAGTCATAGGAGGAGGGCTTGCGGAGAGCGTAAAGACATGGAAAGCCTGAAGGCTTAGGTCTCACGTAGTGAAAAGATAGAAGAGCTTAGAGCTTAGTTATTCAGAATATGAATAACTGCGCAGGGGATATTGTAACAGCTTTCAGTTCAGTATCTACCTGATTTAAAGTTCCTTTGCACAGCAAGGCAGCATGAAGGGCTCCTTAGGGATGTATGAGAATCTGGCCCTCCAGTACTTTCAGCTGATCTATCTTTTTGAGTGAAGTTATTTCATAACACAGAAAAGCAGTGTCTTTATATATGTATAAAAAGCTACATGATAAATGCACAAGTAATTAATATGGATACTTTTTCATTACTGTCATTGCTGCTGTGGCTTTTAACAGTTTTACCTGTGACATGACACTTTAAGTTATAATTTCATCATGATTTAGAAAATACAAATCAATCAGCACTTAATTAATCTATTGTTACAAAATTAAAAGTCATGTAGAAACGTGAGTGAAAAATTAGCAATGGAAGTAGCACAAAAATATCCCCAGTTTTGTTAATAACAATGATTTACATTTATATAGCATTTTCATTCATTTTCACTCATTTCATTCACAAGGCATTTCATTAACTACCAGGCTGACATGCTCGTATTGAGGAACTTCAGTCACCTCTGAGGTACCTACAGGTTGTGATGAAGTGTTATGCAGCACGTTGCAAAGCTTCATGGGGAAGAAACATTTGACCCCGGGGCAGAGGATCTAAGTTGTGAACCTAAGTGCTCTGAGGGCTCCTCTGTTGTGATTAGATGGTATATCAGCCTGATCTCTTTGGTCAACTTACAGAGTTTAAGACACTTACGAAAGAGTAGAAAGTTAATTCTATCCAGATGTGGAATGAACAGGTAGTTTCAATATATTTAGTTCATTTCAGTTATGTTATGGTGAAATGGCCTGTATTGGCCATGGATGTGAAGAAACTTCACTTTGACTCAGTGTGTGACTTAAACCATACTGGCTCAGGTTTTGGTTAATGGATTGTTTTGCCTGTTGCTTGGGATCCTATGGCAATAATAGGAAGATTTTTTCAAAGCAATTGCTTTGAAAATATCCTTCTGTCTCTCACTTGAGCTGGGGCTACTTAAAAAACCCTAAAATATATTGTCTTTTGGGCAGACTGTAGGTGTGATCTGCAGATAATATTTTAAAATACTTCAGGTAATTATTTGTCTTATTCTCATCACCACAGAATGGAAACGCTCTACCACTCTGACTGTTTTAGAGTTTATGGCGGGGGTTTATCTTGGTTGTTTTTAAGTCCTATAGAAGCATCTTGAGAGTTTTGCTGTTGATTTCTGAGATACACAGGCTGTGCATTTTTTTCTGTTTCTTCAACTGCAAAACCTTTAATCTGGAACCTGTAGGAGGTTCTTGTTAGAATCTCAATAGTAACATATTACCCTTATTAATGAGCTGTTCAGAAATTACACTCCTAAAGGCATTTACACATCAGCATACGTATCAATGTTCGTATAAGGACTTTCTTAGGCAGATTGGTGCCTATTCAGTGAACCAGGAGGCAATACAAAAGCAGATAGACACTGGAACAATAGACTATTTATATCCCTCTGATTCCAGCAGAGCTCTGTTAAATGATGTTTGTTTGTTTCTTTGTTCCTTACTTCTCTGTATAGCTCTTTAGTCTCTCATTTGAATGCAGGGGTTTGGCTGTGTAATATTTTATTCTGTGAATTTCAGGTAATGGAGAACAGGGACTGGTGGCTGATGGGCAGTATTAGACAGTTTACAGCAGGTGGCACTATTTGGTGACTTTTGCTTAAAATAGTGTTTATTATTTCAATACATATGAATATGTTGATATATGATCACTTTTGTATTGGCTTTTTATGGAAACATTAAATAAGGTACATAATCTGAAGAAGTATATACGGATGTGTCCTTTCTTCTAATGAATAGTAACAAGTCTCGTGTACTTCACTAAGCAGATCAAACGTGTCTGTTAAGGATTATTCTGTGTTGTAGCATTAGTAATAAATGAGACCTATCTTAATAATTTTGGGAGGGATGCTTGGACTAGGCATGATTGACTAGTGTGAAAAATTCTGGATGAGTGATAGTGTTTAACCTCGATGTAACGAGGGTTAAATATTTTTAAAGAGCTTTTTTAACATGCAGCTCTGTTTTAATGTCCTCTTTATTTTTGTCATCGTGTCATGAGAGGTAAAGCAAAACCTGGTGGTGTTTAGATGATAGCTCTTTTTACGATGGAAGGGAGATTGGTTGTTGCATTGCTTTTCCAGTGCTGTAACTTAAACAATAAATGCATGTTCCATTAAACACACTGATGAATAATTGCGTCCTCGGTGCACGCACATATTGCATGTGTTTCTAAAGTCATGATATACTATTGCACTAGTTTTGCAGTGGGGAGATTTCTTTGAACCACTTGACTAACATGGGTGTCAGCAAAACCAGAATTGAGCTGATTAGACTTATACAAGAAAAATATAAAATTCTCAGCTTATTTCATCTTTAGTGTGACTGTTTAACAGCTGTGTTTAACCTATACACCTCTGAAATGCTACAGATAAATTGTTTCTCTCTTAAAAAAAAAACAAAACACACCAACAATAAAAACCCTCAAAACCCCCCAACAAATGGGGGTGGGGAGGAGAAAGGAGTTTGCCAGCAAGCACTGGTTTCTGCCACTGCTCCTTTCCTAATGTAACAGTTATTTTTAGCAGCAGAAAGTGCAAAACATGTTTAAGAGAAATAGGCTGGAAAATGCGACATGCATAACCCATCTTTGTGCGTGGATGAGGTTTCTCTATCGGGGTTGCTCTGTTTGGTCTCATTTGCATCCTCTTGCTGAATGCCATGCTCTTTTGAATTACAGATGTGTTTTGTGGCTTAGAAACCCTATCCAAGCATATCTCCACACTACTGGAAAATATATTTAAATGATATAACATATAAGCTAGTGATGTTGTTATAATCAATTCGGGGAAAAAATAATTCTTGGTGTTTTGACTCAATATTTGTGCTCTCTGTTTATCAGACTAATAGCAGAGTTAGAGTGAGAAGGATGCATTTAAAATGGTCTTAAAATAACTTTAGATTTTGCAGGAGCAGGAAACAAGCAAGTACTTTGTGTTTATTTCTAAGGATGAACAGTATATTTCTGAGCAGAACAAGGAAAGGGAGTCTAGAGACTTGTATTTTCTTGCTACCTCTATTCTCAGTTCTGCCACTGGCCTCTTGGGGAAAGTGTTTTCGTTTCTGTATGTAGTGTGCATTAACCTTTAAAATGAGGATAGTGATTATGAACTTTTTGTTTAACCACTTATACAGGTTTGGATGAAAAGCATTGTGTAATGCTGTATTAATTCTCATGTTTTGCTTCTACCATCTGCTTGTTTGCTGCTCTGCTTATTCAAACAGAAGGACCCATACTACACCCTTAATTTTTTTTTTTCATCTTCGCTTCAGTGTGTTCAAAATTGAAAGCTTGAATTATGCTGATTAATTGGTGATTTGATATTATGTGGAAGAAAGTTTCTCTGAGGACTACGTATCTACTAGTGGTCTGAAGACTGGAGAGTACAGGGAAGGTCTCTACTTCTCCAGTCATATGATAGAGAGAAAGTTAAGATTTCTTTCATGTGTATGGGAATCTGCAGTTCCTATGGTCTTCTGGTCAGAAAGGGGAAACTTGCCTCTTAGTGCAAATACAGATGCTGCCCTCACCAAGTTGCTGATCCACAGCCCAATCAGTTTGCCTGCCTGCCTGCTCCATGGCTATTCTTACGAGGTAGAAAATGGAGTCTTTGCTTGGGTGAGACAGTAACAGTCTTTTCATTCTGTAGCCAAGCTTATGGCCACTATGATTTCTTTAATTTTATTTTTTTCCTCTAAGAGTTCTTGAATTAAATATGCTAGAGCTCAGTGGTCTTAACCTAATTGAACACACTAGTAGGCTTTCAAGTGTTTCCAGTCCTGTCACATCACCATTAGATATCTTCAATAGAATATAATGCAGAAAGAAAGATTATTTTTTTCCTTCTATACTTGATTTTCACACCTTGACTTTTTTCAAATCTTTTTTTGGCAGAGGAGGGGGGAAGGGAAAGAGTGGTAGTCTATTTGTCTACTGCAAAGGGAATCAATGTATATTTAGGGTATCTTCTCAAAACAAAAATGGTATGGTATCATCTTAATCTCCGCTAACTCAAGCAGATGAGAATTTTGTTATGAAATTTATCAAAAGCCAATTTTGTTTTTTCTTGACAGAGTTCACAAATAATAAATAATAAGATGACACTGAGCTTTGCTTTCCTTGATCAGCAATACAGGCGGTTTACCGTAATGGTATTTTATAAAAAAACCCAAACAAACCACACACGTACATTTGTGTGTATATATGTGCACGATATACAAGTGTGTACAATATATATATGGTATATATATGCAAAAAGTGTATCTGTTATTTGCTCAGGCTTCCTTTTTTCCCTTATTGATGAATGCAGGGATTCACAAAGATTTCTTCAAAAGTTAAAATAAGCTCCAAAATTCTCACCACACTCCACAAGAAGCATATTTTGTTTTTTAGCACTGATAGACCTCAAACTAGAATATAAACGACATAGGAAATCTAAAGTATGCCGTATCTCTGTAAACCGTTGGTTCATGTCCTGTATCATCAGCAGTTTCAGTTGGGATGGAGTTAATTTTCTTACTAGCAGCTGGTATAGTGCTATGTTTTGGATTTAGGCTGAAAGTGATGATAGTACACTGATGCTTTTTGTTGTTGCTAAGCAGGCAAGGCCTTTTCTGCCCCTCACACCATCCCGCTAGTGAGTAGGTTGGGAATCACAGAATCATAGAATCACCTAGGTTGGAAGGGACCTTTTAAGATCATCTAGACACCACAAAAAAAACACCAACCCAACACTAATCCATATCCCTGAGCACCATGTCAACTTGTCCCTTGAATACCTCCAGGGATGGTGCCTCTACCACCTCCCTGGGCAGCCCATTCCAATGCCTGATAACCCTTTCAGTAAAGAAATATTTCCTAATATCTAACCTGAA
>JAOXNO010000002.1:14268646-14283171 GCA_028565335.1 Limnodromus scolopaceus | reverse complement strand
GCTAGTTCAGGGAATGCACAAAAAGTTGGGAGAAGACACAGCCAGGACAGCTGACCCCACTGACCAAAGGGATATTCTGTACTATATGATGTTGTGCTCAGTATGTAAAGCTGGGGAAAAAGGAGGAAGAGGGGGGACACTTCGAGTGATGGCATTTTGTTTTCCCAAGTAACTGTGAGAGCCCTGGAGTTGGCTGAACACCTGCCTGCTGATAGGAAGCAATGAATGAATTCCTAGTTTTGCCTTGCCTAGTGTGTGGCTTTTGCTTTACTGTATTAAACTGTCTTTGTCTCAACACATGAGTTTTCTCACTTTTTCGATTCTCTTCCCCATCCCAGCTGGGGGAGCGAGGGAGCAGCTGCATGGTCCTAGCTGTTGGCTGGACTTGAACCACGACACCTGGTTTTGTGCATGTTGGGTTCTTCACTGGTTGAAGCACAAGCTAAGCAGGCGGGTATCAGTGCTGAGGTAACTTGCTGTATTAGAGAAGCAATGAGTAAGGTTTTCCAGTAGAGACAACATTGAATTAATAGTAATAGTAGTCAACATTAGAAGCTTGCTTCTTTTTTTTTTTTTTTCTGGAAGGCTCATCTTAGGAACTAAGAATAATAATGACGTATAATGGTTTATTGTGAATGTTGGAAACTACTATTTACACTGAAGATGTTTCTCAAATAGTTGTTGCTCTTAAAAAGGATTCAAACCACACTTGTTTTATTGGCTTTTTAGTTTGTGTGACACTTTGGAGCCCAGTTGGCCTATTAACCAATGCGAGAACTGAAATGCATACGTAACTTATTACATATTAAGTCTTACACAGTCATTTAAACTCAATATATTATATTACTGTAAGTGCAACTTTTAGTACAGAACTCCTGAAAGTGTTAGTTTTTGATTCCAGGGTGTCTAGAGAAAGAAGGAGAAATAATCGAAACTTTTTTTGTGTGCACAGAATAATTCCAATTACTTGAACCTTAATTATTTCAGACTTTGTTTACAAAACATCCATTAACTGTGCTGAAACAATCCTTGAGTACCTGAAATCCTGATTATCTAAATGTGTTCATTGGTCCCAATGACTTTGAGATAATCAAGGTTGTAAACTTCATGCAAATTAGTTACCTACCATTTGGGATAGTTTCTTGTGATATCTCAAGGTCTTAGTCATAGAAAATGTGTTTAAGGTGTTGAAATACATTATGACAATTAGTATATATAGCACTGATTAGCAAGGCTGTGGTTTCAAATGTGGAAGTTGACAAAGGCATCTGAAAAGGTAAGGAAAGGTCTCTGGAGGAAAGACCGCAGCGTGTTTTCCAGGCTGACTGGGTAGCATTATCAGTTGTTGACATTCATGGAGAAGTGATGTTTTTGTTGCCTTTCCATTAAATTGTCCTGTCCAGATGTTGCCTTGTGTTTAGCGCAGTTAGGTGAAAACCAGAAGAGAAATATCTTCAAGGAAGGAGGGGAAAAAACCCTCAAAGAAAACCAGAACTTTGGAAGTTATATATTTTGTTTATTTATTTATTTTTTTTAAAAAATATACACTATACCTCCTGTTCCAATATGCAGAACGTGTTTTTTTCAATGTGTTTTATTTTATCAGCTTTGGATGCCTTGATGTTTCTCAGGGACAGATGCTTAGATACAACTGCAAACGTAGCATCTCCAGTTGGATACTCTGAGATGCTTGTTAAAGCAAGGCTGTGTAGTGTCGACATAATACTGCATTGCTCACTGCCCCATATTCTGTTTACTATTTTCACTGCTTTTATGAGAATATGAATGATTAACGTGCAAAAGGATACACACAAGGCAAATGAAACGGCAGAGGTTCATTATCTTAGAGCCATTTGTAAAGTAACCGCTTAGAGGTGGTTTACAGTTTACATAGTGTTGTGAATATTGGTATGAATTTCCCTTTGCTTCTCCAGGTGCTAGTTTCCAGAGACAAATATAACCTCCAATTCCCAGCACACTGATCTGTCTAAACACAATTTGACATGCGTTGCTATTAGCTTAGCACCTTATCAAATAATGTGCCCTGATAGAGATAAAAGGTTTTACAACCTTGCCGCCTTTGTTTCTGTGTGCGTTCACCCACAGAGACAGCTCTGCAGCAGCTAATAATTAACACAAAAGACAAAGACAAATCTATATGGCTCAGTGTTGGAGACTCCAATGTGCATGTTAAGCAGTTGGGGAAGTGAAATCTACAGCAAGAGGGTCTAAAATGGGATCTTCAAACGAGGCTTTAAAATGAATTGAAGTTGGGCTTTGTAAAGTCTCGTTTTTACATGATGGAGCAGATGTCAAACCGTTGTCTGGAAATCAGCACAGTTCTGTGTGTCAGAGCATTTACTCAAATCTTCAGAGAAGCTCTTGCTGCTTTGTTAGCAGTAACCCTGTGTCACTTTGCATGCCAAGTGTAAGCAAAATATCTGAGAAAGGAATTAAGTGTGCTGAAACAATCAGCCAGGGAAATGAGGAAATGATATAAAATATTCCCTGCACTGAAGCCTTCCTTTCTTCCTTCCTAACTTATTTAAGTTTTGTGTCTGTATAGGTGTACAGAGTTTTAAGTGGTAGCTTGGGGGACTAAGCCCAAGGCCATGCTGGCTTTCTCTGCCTGGTTTATTTCCATTAACACTTCAGAGGCCGGTGAGGATCTCTCATTACTTTCTTCATTCATCCAGAATCCTTAAACCTACCTAGCATTTAAATGTGAACCTTGCTAGACCAAATACTCCAAAACGGGAGTTGTTCTGGCATATATGGCTAGGTGGTCCAGCATTATACAGGACTGTGAAGACTTTTAGACCCTCTTTTCTCCCTCCAAATTAAAAAGTAAGGTTGTCTATAGAATGGACATTTGACTTCAAAACATTATGGTATCGCACAGATCCCAACATCCACATCAGATTTGTATAATTATAATTTGGCTGAAATTTTTAGAAGGAGCCTAAGGAATTTTGATATCCAATTCTCACTGAGTTTCAGTAAGATTTTGTATTCCTTTGGAAGTCTTTCCTATTGGTGGTATTTTTTCCTTGAAGTTTACTTCAATGCGTCTCTCAAAATCTTGCTAAGGTAAATTTGCATGTTGTCAGTTTTGTCCCTGATGTAGCTTTCCAGAGGGATGTTTTCTGCCTGGCATTTGGTGTCTTATGGAGCTGGTTAGAGATGTCTTCTGTGATGTTCTGACTTCACGGGCAGTGGTGATGATTGGTTTTAATTCTGTGAACCAGCGCAGTTTCAAGCACGTTTCATCTGCTGTAGAAGGGTAATGGCAGGCCAAAAACCTACTCCCCTCTGTGGGTCTGCCAAATGTGCAATGGAAGCAGAAAGTGCTGTTGCTTATGGCCTGATTCAATCTTTGATTTTTGTTGTGTGTGTGTTATGTGATAGCCTTAGTAGTACAGCAAATCTGCCAAGCCTTATAGATTCCTCATTCCACCATGGGTAGTGGTCTGTGTTTATCAGCAGCACGAGAAAAAAATGCTGAAAAAATGCCTTTTATGAAGTTCTTTGTATCCTTTTGAAATAAAACTCTTTGCCTCCTCATTTTGCTTTCTAAACCACAGAATGAGATTCAAAAGGTTACCCAGCTACCAGAACCTGCATATTAGTCTTGCCTGAGTTGAAAAGAAAAATAGTAGAAGACCATATGGTCACGAGTAGCTGCTTCCCTTACAATGTCTGTAATTTGTACGTTCAGCAGCTGTTTTTTCTCAAGCACTAAACTTGCTGGAGTAGTCTTCTCTAGTTTTTGAAATAAATTTGAGTTTCAGCCTCCTAGGATTTGAGTATTTTGCTCCTGGATTTCATTGTTGGTCACCTTTCCTCTTTTGGTCTCTGGAGGTGATAAATTCTTTTCCAGTGCTTTACTTGCGTTCTGCTTCCTGAAAATATTTCTCCCCTGTTCTCTCCTAGCTATATTTTCTTTTGGATTCTTTGTCATGCTTTTTGTGATGCATTACCCTAGTTATTCCTGTAGATTCATTAGTAAGTCTCTATCCAGTGAGATCCAAAACCAAAGAGCAGATAATAGGAACTGAAGTGCAGCACAGATGAGTTGCAATGAAGAGCAACACTGGGAAGAAGCTGCAAAGGCTTCTTGGAGAAAATCTCATAACAAGTACAGGATCCCCAGGGACAGTTATGGGCAAGGCAGTTACTTCACAGTGCTGTTCAGTGGGGGTGAAACTTGCACTTGGATTTTGTGACAGAAGATGTAGTTATAAAAGGCGAGATTATCTTAATAGGGAAAGCCCTAATCAGAACATCCCAGACTTTACACCCTCTTTGTGTAGGCTGATGATGTCTGTCTGTCTTGGAGAATCAAGGGAGCTTGTTTTCATGAAACTGTGCTGCTTGTTGTTGCCTTTAGGTAAAAATTGTAAGGACAATGTGTAGGCACAAGAGAAAGCAGTACTGTGATTTTTGGGAGTGATTCTGCTGCAAGGTGGTGATGAAACTAGATGGTCAAAGGTGTATATACCCTGAAATATTGCTGTCAATATTGATTTTTATATTAATGACACCTCAGACAAGAAAAAGTTGGATTGGTTGTGTTTGGTATGTTATCAGTTAGTTATTTCTATATTCCTGACCCTGTCAGCACATACCCAAGCAAATACCCAGCTAAGCTGCTGTCAGTAAAACAAATCAGTTTTCAGTATATGTAGGATAAAGGGGCAGAGTAAGTCTTTCCAGAGCTTGATTCTGCTCACTCTGAAGTCCACCGATAAAGCATTCTCATTGATGTTTTGATTGAGAACTAGTAAAGGTCTATTGGTGTATTATTTACTGAAAAATAGTGTTGTGGTCCAGTGAGACAATGTGAGAGGGAAAGAAGATCTTCTCATAAGACTGAAGCATAAGGCAGTCTGCGCTCCTGTTCTTTGAGCGCATTGGGGAAACGAAGCAAGGGAAGAGGAGGGAAAATGGGAAGAGACCTGACAGGAAACTGGAGTTAGTAAGAGGCACCCTGTGGGGTGGTGACACAATCTGCTTTCCTCCCAGGACCAAGAGGGGTTGATGAATCTGCCCCAGGCACACACGTGGGGAAAGTAGTAATGTACTACTTTTACTCTGTACTGAACATAGATGTGTTACTTTTCTAGAGCATGTTCTGATATTGATGACTAGAACACTTCTGAAATGATGGAGGATGTAAATCCGTACCTGTATGTCCTATTGACAAAAAAAGATGGAAGAATTACATGGGTGAAAGCTCATTGGTCTGATCCTGAATCCTGTAAGAGAAATGTTGGGCTGGCCCGATGAGAGGCTACTGCCCTACTCCTTCCCTATCTAATTTTCTTAGTGTTTTTCTTCAATAACCAGTAAAGTTTTCCAAATTTTATGAGCACTGAATAGAGACAGAGTGTCTGGAGCCTGAACTGCTATTATTTTCAGTCAGTTACTTTATTTACTAAAAGAAAGCTTATAGACTAACATCCATTTTTTAATAATTTCATTAATACTCATTATGAAGAACATTAAGCATCTAAAATCATTTTTTATTAATACGACATATTTGTGTGTTAATATTTTCTTTCCTATTAGCTGGTGACATACTGTGAGATTTACCATTTGTGCCATGACCAACCTGAGAACCTCCTCATCTTTCTTCCTGATTTACAGCTCGGAGAAAGAGGACAGATTAGTCACCGAGTTGTGATTTATCCTCTGACTGACCCTGCTCTGGCAACTTAGCTTTGTTTCAAGGCTTTCTATTTTGTGTGTGAGCCTTTTTGGGATGGCTGCTAGCAAGGTGTAGCAAGGTGTAGCATCACATTCTTATCATTCAAGCAGTTTGCAC
This sequence comes from Limnodromus scolopaceus, assembly GCA_028565335.1. Taxonomy (NCBI): domain Eukaryota; kingdom Metazoa; phylum Chordata; class Aves; order Charadriiformes; family Scolopacidae; genus Limnodromus; species Limnodromus scolopaceus. Next base: position 14,277,344 of record JAOXNO010000002.1, on the reverse strand, counting down.
AGTTTAACACTGCAGAGCAAGCTGTACGTTGGAGGCACTTGGTCCTGAGAAGATTAATGTAATAACTACAATTTTTACTTGCATTGTAACAACTTAGAACTTCCGTTCAAGTACTGGAGCCCTGTTGTGCTAGGCACTGTACATGTTTAATAAAAGAATAACTCTGGCATCTGATTATACACCGAGGCCATAGGTGAACGCAAGAGCTAGAATTAAAATGCAAGATAATACGGAATTGATAATGGCTAGTGTAATAGCAATGGTTAAAGACTGCTTGTTGCCTGAAGGGTGGTAAAAACAGAAATAGACCCTCATTACCCTGGAAGCTATAAAATAAAATCTGAAGCAACAGTGGTGTCTTTCTGTTGCCTCTTCTCATGGGAAGTAGAGACGAGGGCTGATGCAGGGGAACATCATGTGTCTTTTGACATCAAGGCTGTCTTGGCCAACAGCCAGAGCAAGTGCCTATGGGGCCATCCCCTAAAGTGTTCAAGGTTCTTCAGGGACCTGAAAGCATATCCCTGGAGGATTATGCGTATTTCTTACTCTGGAAAACCAAGGGATGCAATTTCATGTGTCACAGCTTTCTTCCTTGTTTGTTAGTCTTACTTGTTTGGGGGTGGTATGATGGCTTTTATCTATATGAGCTTTATGGTGGATGCCCAGTAATATCTTGAGTGTTGAGCTTTTTGCTGTGTTAAAACTAACTGTATTCATCCAGTATGCAAGCAGAGGTGAAATAGTAACTAACGGTAACTAAATTGGACGTTCCTGCTAAGTTTTAAAAACTATTATGTTGAAAAAGGAAGCTTTTGATTAAATTATGAAAGACATGATCTCTGTACAATTTTTATGATTTCTTGCATTTCGGATCAAGTTAACTCATTCCTAAGAATGCCTCTCCCTTTGGTGTCTTGGAGTTTCACAGACATAGTGTTGTGACCATTTACATAATTATCTAAATGGGCAACTCTTTGTCATCCATCATACTTTTTCCCTCGGGATCTCTTGATTCTTTTTCTGCAATCTTTTGAAGTCCAGCTCACGATTTCTGGGGTGTAGGTATTGGCTTGATTAACTTCAAAGAGACACACCACTGACTATCACATTAGCTTGTCAGCTGGCCTCCAGCAGACACTGTGATTGTGAATTGGAATTGAGTAGCTTTTCTGTAGGTATCTTTTTTTTTTTTTTTTTTTTTCCTCCCGAGAGCAATGAAAAAATAATTAAAGATGAAGGTTAAACAATGTCATTCAGTATATGTTTATTTTCTAGTTACTAGTATCTGCTATAGCTTTAAATAGAGAGAGGTATGGGATGCTGAAATATTTTTTGTGTCTGTTATTCACTGTTTTGCTGTCCCAAGAAGAATCCATGAGAATGTGGAGATGTGGCAGAATTGTAACCAAATCCCTTTCCCAGGACTTTGGGAGTTTGAAATAGCATAAGATGTGAAATGATAATGTCCGGTATGTTTTGTATTTTCCTTTTTAAACTAAAAATTGACTGACATTTAACAAAACTCTTTGTCCCTAATTTCTGTGCAGTACTAAGGATCGAAAGGTCAATGCAACATTTTTAAAAAATGTTGATAAAACTATAAATCATCTGTCACGTATAATCATTTGTATAAACTGCATCCTGTTAATGTCAGTTATGTGATCTATATTTTTTACTGTACTAGTTTTCCTACCTTATTTTTGTAATAAGAGTTTTAAAGATATCATTTGGCCATGGTAGTAGATGACCAGAGCTATTTAATCATGAGGAGATATCTGTGGGATATGAAATAAATTCTTGACATTTTGATAAAGGTAGCTGAGGATTTTTAGGGAAAGAGGAGATGTTTTCTTGGTAGAGATTGTCTCGGTATGTTTTTTTGGATGATATGGTTGCATCTTATTTTTCCTAATAACCCCCTTTTCTGCCTTTAATTTCTGTATGCAAATGATAGATAACCAAATGTGAGCTCACTTAAACATGATGAGATTGAAAGTTAAATGTGCACAGACTATGAGAAAGGTTTGCTTTTCTGAGATGCTAGGTGGAGTTGCTAGTGGGCAGCATTGGAATTTAGATACCCTTCTTACTGTAATTTACATAAAGACAATATGGGAAAACATATTTAGAGCTCCAAGAAACTGCCTATGTGCAGTGTATAGGAGACAGTGTGTTCATGTTGATGGGAAATGCGCAGTTCCTCCAAATGTTTCTGTGTGTCAGACAAGAGGCGTGCATAGGTATTGTCAGATTAGTTTCTTAACAATCAGAAATGAATGGAATCATTCAGTTAGTTATAATAATAGCTTACAGATTATCTAATGATACGAACAAATTAGACTGAGGTTTTTTATAGGGCACTATTTTAGATATTTTGATATACAGATACACCATGACTGCATCTGTCAGTCTCTTACTCGTTTGATGTATCCCAGTTATTTTAGAAATTCTGTGTCTTAGAATGCAGTTTAATGCACTGCAATCTCATAGAGTCTTCTGTACAAATAAGACTGTACATATGCAATAAACCTCTGTAACTGACCTATGTAATGGAGAAATGAGGAATTAAGAATTCAGTCCCATGGAAGCACTTGCAAGTCTCATTTCAGAAACCAGGGCTAACCATAAAACACTCCAATTAATACTGAATACTGCATATTATTTGATTATAATTCAGAAAACTTTTTTTTGGTAGGTCACAGCAGGGTGGCTTGATTTAAATCACCAATTTTAATCATGATTTAAGTCAGCAGGCAGGAAACCTGTATTTAAATAATTAATTTTAATCTGTACTTAATTATTTTCCTAAAGAAATTTTGTCCTATTGGTGTGTATAAACAATTAAAACATACTGATTTGCAACCAGATATAATCTTATGGTAATGATTTGTAGTATTTTTGCTAACAAGGAAGGTATATTAAAGGTATGTATGTAAGTAATTATATCACTTAGCATACATTTATTAATATTATTAATTTTTGTATTTTATGATATCAGAGAAGGAGGAATGATGTGTGTTGTCTGCTTTGAGGATACTTTGTTACCTAGGATTTTTTCAAGAAGCATGCTCTGCTTCCAGAAATGAAAATTAAATGATTCAGTAAGTCACTTAAGGAGAAAAACCTGTGATGAAATAGATACTTAATTTTTAAAAGTAATTCTTAAGAAGTTTGACTTGTATTTTCAGTAGACTCAATGAACAGAAGAGGTATTAACTGTAGTGAGTTACCTAAGCTCAGCACACACTGAATTTTCAAAATTTAGATACTTAAATGACATACAATTTCATTTTTAGTTAAGCATTGTCTACCCAGTTTAAAAAAGGATCTGGGAATTCAGATCCATCTTTAGATGTCCAAATGACTTTGAATGTATTTCCCCATTTCTTTCAGAATTTTCGAGTTTGCAGATTTTGTAGTCGTTTGTGTCTTTCTTACAGATAGAAAGAAAATACCACCTCTCTGTTTTCATCTTACAACTGGGCTTCTCAATAATGAATTTATCCCAATGAAGAAAATATACCATTTTTAGTAGATTCAAATGTTAAGAATAAATATTAGTTTAAGTAAAAAATGGGGCTTAGATATGTCTGATAAGAGAAAAAAATCAGAGACACCAGGAAAAGTTAAGTTTTCAGATGGACAAAGCAAAGAAAAACCTAAGGTTCCTTCAAGAAAACACCTCCTCAGAACATTTCTGTTTCTCATGGCAGTGATTTAACAGACATGCTAAAAAAGCTTCTAAGGAGTCATTACACCACATCATAGCAATTACCTATGAAATAAAGACTCCTATTTGCAAGTCACAGAGTTGGATCTAAAAAGTCATCGTGGACAGTGTGGGTAAAATAAATAAATATATGCTCTGCAGGAAATGTTGTGATCATGATTTAATGAGTAAAGAGTAGGCTCTTTGTGAAGTCTGTAATTAAGTTTTTATCTCATCTGTAATTAAAGAAATTTCTAAATATGTATAACGTACTGTAGAAAGTTTTAAAATAAAATACCCTATGCTTATTTAATAGTCAGTGTTAGATTAGCAACCCCTAAAGCAAGGAGATGAGTTAGATCTTTAAACCATGTTTTGCTGTAGCTCAAACCTTTAAAGAAAAGCAATGGGAGAATCTGTGTTATAGGCAGATGTGCTGCTTTAGGTTGTAGGCTGAGCTGTGATGCCTGCAGTGAAATGCTTCCTTTTAAGCTTTTTAGATGGCATGTCTTGATGCCTGTTGAGTTTGGCTTGATAACAGAACAATAATTGAATGCCTTCTAGACATTGAGACGCGCTAGGTTCTAGAGAGGTTTCCACTGAGATGGCAGGAGGTTTAGAGGAGCTGTGTGCTTCCTCTGCAGTGATTCACTCTGGGAGAATTTTCCCCTGCCAGTACCCAGGGGTGAGGGTTTGCAGCAGAGCTTACTGCCATCGTCAATAATGTCTGCATCTTATGATCAGCTTGTTTGTCTGCAGTCTTTGCTGGCTGAAAGGAAGTGGATCCATGATGCATATCTAACTCTTAAAGTACCCTTCCTGCTACACAAGTCGAATAATGTCTCCCTAACTCAGTGGTATCCCTGTGTTAACCACAAGACAGGACCGCCTGCGGTTTTTGAGCAAAGCTCTGCAGCTCCCAGTAAGAGGCGTGTTGTTTTCCTGTAGCAATGCACTCGGTGGAAAAAAAATAAAATATCTTCATCCTTCTTCCCTATAAGGTTGACTTCCTGAGAAACCAGTCCAGCTGGTGCTGATTTGAACAGTCCTGTGATGCAGGGAGAAAGGCAAATCTGCATTCTCTGCAGTAAGACCCTGGGAATGATCTTGACTGTCATGTCAGATGAAAATTCATGAGTCTACGCTGTCACCATGTGAGGCAGCATAATGGAATATGGTCTCATTCGTATAAATTTCTGTTTTCTTCCCTTGCCACTTGTCTTTTTAGCTATTAAACGGGGTTAAGGGCCCTCTTGTCACTGTTATTAATACATAGAATCTACATCAAGGAGGCTTTTGCCCTTCTATTCCATGGGAAGTTTCTTTCGATGTTAGAATTAGAAGTGAAGATGAAAGCTGAAAAAAAAAAAAACCAGACTGAGAAAGGGGTAGATACTCAGCAGATCTTTTTCAGGGAAGAAAACTGAAGGGAGATTATACATGTAATCGGACAGCTTAGAGACACTTCTCTTCCCTGCTGATATAAAAGAGGGAAACTTGATCTAAACAATAGATCTCTGCCCTCATCGTGGAGCATGTTAGAACAGGCTACAGCCTAAATCTTTATCAAAAAATCTTGACCATTAGGGGCTTGTTGTTGTTGTTGATTTCAGCAGCGAAATGATTCCAGTCACTACAGGGATTTGCTCTTCAGGTTTCTTAGCTCAAGGAACTGAACTTTCCCTTCAGGAGGATTACCACTAGCTCCTATAGACCTAATCAACATAAACCTTCAGCCCAGCAGGCAGGTGTCACAGTAGCAGTTCGTTTACAAGGTAAGTACGTACAAGATGTGAGAAGTTCAGAATTAGTAACGCGAGTCTTCTGTCATTTTTATCATTGGACCCTGCAGGGAGGATCTGATTAAATGGATATTCAACTCTTTGCATTAATGTGCACCCAATTTTAATTTGCATATAATTAACAGCAGAAAAAGTATAATTTTATTATTTGCTGTTGGAAAGCAGATCTCTGGTAGCAAGGAGCTACATGCAGTTGCTAAAGTGTGATATAAATGACTTTATGTTATACCTCTTCTTTCTTTTTGTGTTTCCTGCAGCATATTAATTTCAACATCTATTTTGTTTGGTATAAAGTGCAACATCCAGGTTGTTTCCTGAACTAAATTACTTCATGTGTTGTGCTATCTTGTAGCTCCTTTATGTAAAAAAAGAACCTTGTAGACCTAGCAATCTCCAAATGCCCTATATAGTTTCACTGAGACATATGTTAGGAGGTAAGGTGAGTGGTATAAATCTCAGCCTAGGGATCTGATTTGGGTTTCAGAGGGTCTTAGTTCTGTCTGCATCTTCTGACATCCATCTGGGAAGTGGCAGGGAGCAATTCAGTTCACCTTTCAGCACCTCTGTTTCCCTTCTCACTGTTGCTTAGCTGGTCAATTAAGGCTCTCTGGACTAGGGTTAGAATAAGAAGGGAAGAATAGCTCTGCTTACATATTCACTTGGTGGGTCTATGGCTCTTGTTGGGCGTAAATTGCCTCTGTAACGATTAAAAATTAATTTCCATACTTAAGGTTTTTTTTAAATGTATCTGTAAGTTATATTTGAATCTACATGTTAAATATACAGTTACTAGATTTTTTTTTTCCACTCTAAACAAGAATTGCTGTCTCTTAGGACGAAATCTTGAGCTTGCGTATTTCAGTAGCATCCCGAACTATATCATTGACATGGTGAGGCTGCTGTTGGCAAACTACTAATTTTCAGTGGTTACTCTTCTCAGTCTCTTAACTGCTTGCTGGAAGGTTTGTGGCTGTATCCGAACGATTATCCTGTATTCTTTTTCTACAACATGTGCTACTGCAGCTGTACTGGACAAGATAGATTTTTATTTCAATCTAGTATGGCAGTTCTCATAATCTCATACTAACAGATGCAGGTCCTGCTACCTGCTGACTCATGAGCATGACCTTTCTGCTCAGAAATCATGCCCCAGTAATACATACCATCAAGACTTCCTAAATGGACAGCTACAGTAGTGCTATAGAATATTGTATACTCTGCTCTTCCAGCAGCCTTAGATCTATAGCAGCATTGGAAATGCTGTAGTTCATTAGATTACATTACTGCGATGAAATGGCACAGTATCAGTTAGCAGAGGCTTCTATGCTGATTACATGTCAAAAACAGCACATCATGTATGTACTGTTGCACCAGCATTTGAACCAACACGTAACACTGGTTCATAGAGGTAGAAGTGTTAAGAAACAGTGTTAGCAGATTTGACATTTTATTGTGAAATTTTAATTTAGATTAATTGAATTTTTTAGTAGAAAACTCTTCCACCAAAGTGTATTAGAAGTGATTTACACCAGAAAATTGAGTTAATCAAAGTTTTACTTATTGAAAGGCATCTCTACCCAGATTTGGAGAAATATAGCACAAAAAGTATCTTCCTATTAAATTATATTAAGTAGACTATCATCTGAGGAGTGAAATAATTACACAAATGCATGGAATAGATGCTAATTTCTAAAGTATCTACTTTAGAGGTAAAGTTTATACCTTTTTCTTAATCCCTAGCTTGAACAGTGCTCATGGATGTGCATTTCCCTGGCATTTATGTTTAAGTTGCAGGAAAGGGAATTGGTCTTAGTCCAGTAATAAGTAGTTATAAGAGCACCTAGTTGTCCGGAATCGGACAACTAGAGGTTGTCTGATATTTTCCTCAGTTGACAGTGGATCAGAATATAGGTACATAATGTTTCTTTACTTAGCTCCAACATTTTATGGCTATTTCCAATAAGATAGATGTAAACCATCAGCCATGTGAATGCTGTATGGTGAGATATGAATGCTTATAGCTGGTAAACCTTAATTTTTGCAGTGTATTAGAGGCTGAAAAGCCTTAACACATTCAATTTCTAGGGAGAGTTAGAACTAAAGAAGTTCTTTGAAGGGCTCAGAGGGTAGTTTAGCAGCTGTTGCTTTTATAATTGTACCAGGAGGCTGAAGCAATTATGGCACTGTGGCGTGAAACTCTGTTCTAGTCTGGTTGCATTGATTATTTTAAAAAAACATCTGTAACGCTGTGCAGAATTTTGTTTTAACCTATTGAGGCAATAGAAATCTTAATTTGAGCTGCCTCTTCCTGGTTTGGATACCTAGTACATCTTTCATTCAGTAGCATATGGTCTTTGTATGCTGTTTAATGTACCTTTTCTTGGGCCTGCATGTGCCAGGAGAAAAGTTTCTGCCTTTTGTGCAGTCTATAAGCAGCAGCAGATCGCTGCTGGAAAGGAATTACAGTAATTGACTAGTGTGGTCACAAACAGTTAACTCTGTGGGAGAGGTGTTAGGGCTAAATGATGTTATAATGACATTTCTGCTCAAATAAATGATACCAGCGTAAGGAAATTTACAAGTAGTTTCCAAATGACCAAGAAATGGAAGTAAGCAAGTCATAAATTAGCACATCCATTTTCTTAGCAACAATCCGACTCCATCACGTGCTGCCTGTGGGGCTTCATCAGTGAGCAATAGGGATGACTTGCTGTAGGGGAAGCAAGTTTCAAGCTTTTTTGAGAAGTGACACAATGAGCATAAGCAGAATTTAGGGCTTTCTCTAACCATGTATGCTGAAAGCATTTGCAGAAGACAGGACTTTCTCATGTGCTGTGTCCTTAAAATGCATTTGTCTTATCACGGGCAGGAGAGTTTTAGTGAAATGCTAAGGCCCAGGTTATCTCAAGAATTTAGGCACTTGGTTCTTATTTAAGTGTTTCTAATCTTACTGATGAGGAACCAATAGGAGTGACACTGATTAGACTGACATCATACTGCTAGTACTGTTGCTATTACGGCTTTTTCCAGAGGCAGCATTCCTCACCCTAGTCTCCAGCATCTTTTATTATTGGAATAATAAGGCATATTATAGACAGTGCTGGCTCTATATGTATTGTAGTCAAATATATATGTACCTTCTATCCATTCCTATGGTCTGTAGTAAGTTTCTCTCCCATGGAAAGGA
>JAOXNO010000002.1:14214170-14268546 GCA_028565335.1 Limnodromus scolopaceus | reverse complement strand
ATGTATTGTAGTCAAATATATATGTACCTTCTATCCATTCCTATGGTCTGTAGTAAGTTTCTCTCCCATGGAAAGGAGTAGAGCGTGACTCAAGCATATTTCTTGCGCAGTTACAGATGCTGTACTTTTTGGTCTACGTAATTGCCATGTACCTCTGTAAAAGAAAGAGTTCTTGTCCTGTCTATTGCTGCTCCTGGGTTGCAGCAGTGTATGGAACCGAAGGTGGAATAGGCAGAGATTTCTTCTTGCAGTTGCCAGTTGTCTTCACGAGCCTAATTCCTTTATCTGATGTAACGCTAAGGGAAACCGTAACTGGGCATGCTGGATGTGACAACCTTCTGTTTGTCTAGTTATGGTAGGACGTCTGAAGTTCACATACCTCAAGTTTGTCTGCTTCATGACTTTGTAGCCATAATTTTAACTGAAGCGATTAATAATTGGTAATAATTAGCATATTAGAACAGTGTTCAGAAAGTCTTTCCTGAGGCACCTAGAAAGCTGTAGAATGTAATGAACACAAATTATAATACCATAAACAAGGAAAAAATGTAAATTTGATGAAGTAAACTGCATAACCCTCGTATCCCTTTGTCCACCTAGTAGTCAGGCTAGAGATAATGTACGTTCTAATATACTGTTGTAATGTATCTCTCAGTGAGTGATAACTAAATAACGTGAGATTATTGTAGTGGCTAACCACAACAAATAAAAGCAAGATTGTCGTAAGTAATTTACGTGATTATGAGACTAAAGCATTAATGCAAATTGATAGGTGTACTTTGCATCTGAAAGATGAATTGTAAACTCTGAATCTGCTCTAGGCACTAGGAAACTCACGTGGTCCCAGGAATATGTGACCGTACGAATAGGAATTTATTGTCTTTGCTTATATGCGTGGTGCAGAAATTGGGAGTGCTGTTTTCTTCAGTGATGGCTGGTCAAGTATCAACTGTGTCCTTGAGGTTTCCTGCTCTCCTTCTGTCACACGCTGAGCTGTGACTTGTGGACTTTTGTTACAGATCATACAGTTGTTAGCTTTGGAAGTATTTCGTGTGGCTTGTAGCACATGTGAAAAGAATGCTCTTTGAAGAGGGTCTTCATAATGGCTTCATATTTTTTCTCACTAACATGGTTCTACGTGTAACTTTGAGAGCTATTAGTTAAAATATTTTAAAGTATGATTTATTTTACTTACCTTTGCAGTATATAGAATATCTGCAGTTGCAGACCAGAATGGCAAACTCGGTCTATTCAAATATGTCTCCAGCTTTATTTGGGTAAGAAAAAAAAGGTATTGAATTTGGAAATCGATATAAACCAAATACTACAAAAGTGCTATGTATAAGAACTTGAAGGTATGTGGATTAAAGCAAGTGTAGTTTACCTGCAGAAAGTCTAAGGATCTGAAAATCTACAAATAAAATATAATAATTTATTTTCAGGATCTGACTGAGAAAACACATATTTTGTCCAATAGTCACTATTCTAATTTAGTAGAAGGAAGCTTTTACACAGTGGTTGTTGCCAAGGTAACCACTTCCTTCATATCCATGTGTTCAGCATATGTGTATCACTTTATCTCTTAGCTCTCAGAGGCAATATCATGGCACTGCATTTGGGAAATGATTTTTTTTTTTTAAGCATATAAAACCTCCTAATATCTAGAAGATTCATTAAATGATCTCACTCAAGAGAGACTTAAATTATTCTTTTGGGGTTCTTTTATGGTAAAGTCCTGAATGTGACTGAGTCTTTATCTCTTCAAACTCAGTGCAGAAGTAAATTTAAAAAGTAAAGTCAGTGTCAGTATTTTATTTCAAATGAATACGTACAATGGTTTATGGATTATACATACACACAGGCTTATAGATAAATGGATTCTGTTTATATATGTATGCAGCATGGATTGACAAAAGGAAACCTCAAGAGGTCTTGCTATCTTATCTTCCTTATGGTTGATACGTTTTGGTGCTAAATTCTATTAACTGTCCAGCCACCTGGACCCCCTTGAGACTGGGTCACCTCAGTCATTGGTATCAAACAAATATTCACAACAGGAGTATTTGTGGTGCTGGAGTGAATTTAGAGTAACTTTCAGATTTATTCTTGTGAAACTTGCATGATGACTAACGAGGAAGGAGTGGCTTTGCCAATTTCAGAATTTACTGATCATCTCCAAAGAGCTTGGTAAGAGAGCTAATGTAAAGGTTTTAAAAGACCCACAAAACAAAAGGGCTGGGGAATGGACAGACTTGATGCCTCATCGGAAATACCAACAGTATCGTTTTTAGTGAAGTTGAGCAACACCAGTTCCTAAAGATAGCAGAACCAGGAGTATGCAGCTTTTGGAGTTTATCCTTCGAATCTTAAGTTAGTCTTGCAAAAAACCCTGATTATATATAAAGCTAGCAAACAAACGGATGTTTCCTCTTGGGTTAAGTGTTTCGTGTGAGATAGAAGAAAATGCCAAAGCCTCCATAAGCTGTCTTCCTGTTGGCACGTGTACAAAGTTTAAATAATTACATAAATAAAAAAGATTGTGCTAATAAATTTATGCAGATGTTTTAACTATATCTTGGATAAAATTCACCCTGTTTTTTATCACACCTCATAGTTTTGATGTTTTTATTGTTTTAAAGTTTCCAGAAAGTACATTTTTTCTTTTATTTTTATCTCTTATTTTTACATTTAGAGCCAAAAAATTTTTTTGGCTTATCTGGTGATTGTTAGAGAGGAAAAGATACTGATGTAACAACCATTAGATAAGATCCTTTGAGTAAGGCATTGTTGTGGTTTAACCCAAGCTGACAACCAGGACCACGCAGCCACTCACTCCCTCACCCCATTGGGGATGGGGGAGAGAATCAGAGAGGTAAAAATGAGAAACCGCGACATTGTCCAACTCTGTGAAATCCCTTCAACTGGATAAATTATTGGATGTTTTGTGAACCTTTATGGACATTTACAGACATTCCCCATGGGTGGTTCCATGGCCTAAGGGAATGACATCTGTGTATTATACCAAAGGATGGGAAGGGTGATGGTGGTTAATGAGGTTGTATTGGATAGTGTGGGACCTGAGCATGATGTAAATAGTATGGAATAATGGGTGGAGAATGTCATAGTTTCAGCTGCGATAGAGTTAACTTAATAGCAGTTGGTACAGTGCTGTGTTTTGGATTTGGGGTGGGAATAGTGTGAGAGCAACAACCAAAGCCATCAGAGTGCTGAGCACTCAAGGCTTTTTCTGGTCCTCACCCTAGAATAAGTTGTCTAGTTTAGAGGAGTTTAAATGAAACAAAAATCTAATGCATAATTTATATCAACATAACATGAAAAAGGATTTAAATTTTTATTTTTGCTATTCTTATTTTTGAATATGAAGACACACTTTTTGCGTAATTTTAAGACTTGTGTTATAGAATTAGTACCTTTCACGTAGTTTGACTTTTCTGATTTTCCTTTTCTCACTTTGCATTAATGTCTCCACACCTTTGTACACTTCAGACTTCCCTCTCTTAATTCCTTACCCATCTTGTTTTATGGTGCATGGGCTCATGAAACTCATTGTTCTGTACAGAGAGGTGCACCTTTCATTTAATCCATATTTGATGTTTTTTATGCTGCTTTTGACTGTTGTTGTTTGTATTGTGGCTCATCTTAGTTTGACTGTCCTGTTCAGAGGGAGCCAAACTTGGCACGATGATCTTCTATATCCCTATTGGAGAGCAGATCATGCAGATAATTATCTTACTAATACTGTCTGAATTTCCTTTTGGAGAAAACAGCTGAGAGTGTTTCTAGAGGAGAGCCTCCGAGGCAGGTGTGTGTTGTGGTGGGCCAGGGTGACAAACTGTCCCTATAGATACAGACTTCTAGGTACTCGATGTGTTTCAGTATCTTACCATAAGATTTATGTATCCCTTGGTGTGCTGTAGTTTGTTACAGTTATTTGAGTGACTGATTAACATGTAATAGAGTTTCATACTTACTTTTTGCCACTGACTTCTATACATAACTTTCTTGATCTAACAATTCAAGAGCTTGGACCGCTCTTCAGGGAACGTGCTTAAACACAGAAGACAAATAATATTAGAAAGGATTATAATTTTCTGATTATAACTCTTCTTTACACCTCTTGATTACTAACATGTATGATATAACTAAACCTAATCAAGATAATTGAATAAACAAAGGGCTTTTTTGGTCCTTTTGATACTGTGTAATATACTGGCAAAACTAGAACTGGGTGTAAATTTGCTCTTCTATCATATACCTCAATCTTATTTCTGATAGGAATGTCATTTACTTAGTCAATGTTCCAGAAGAGTCACTCTGTCTTGAGATCTACCATGCACACTGAAAGCGAAATTTTGTGTGTGTGCATGTGTGGGAAGACCATGCAGTGGTGTCTCCAGAGTTATTGTTTTATTGCATCAATTCTTTCTTAACTTTCAATGTAATTGCCTGCACTTTTGCTTTTACATACTTGTAACTTGAAGGTAATAATTTGTAATGAGCAAGTCCCCTTAAGCAAACCTGCAATGTCAATGTGGTGTCTGTAATGGAAATGCTCCCTTTTAGCTGTCAGTTTTGTTACCAAGTGCTACTGTGCACCAATGTTAATTAGTAATGCGTGAGGGCTGATTTAAAGACCAGGTGCTGAGCAAATTAAGAAGCATCAGTTCCCTGCAGTGAAGCCATAAGTCCCTAGAGTTTCTTTGTGTCCTTATGCCCAAATTCCACTCAAGTTAAATATGTACTTGTTACTTAACAATGACAGTTGGATTTAACTATTTTAATGCAACAGTATGAAAAAAAAACGTGAAATTTTCTTTTGTGTTGTTCCTGAGCACTTACAGGTCTTTATTTCTGAACTCCAGTCAGTTGGGACTTTTTTTAGGCATGGCTTGCTGGTGTACTGTGTGGGTTTTTTTCCCCTGCTTTCTCTAAAGGCATCGGGATCTCTCAAGCATTCCTACCCAACTCCCCAACTGTGTTCATTAGCAATGTTGGTGCTTCAGATCAGTTGCCCATCATGTTAGGGTTGGATAAGTGAACCAAAGTCCAGGTACTCATCCTGGTGGTCTACCTAATGTCTGATAGTGCCTGAGGTTTTTGCTGTTGTCCAAGTGGAGTAACAGAAATAAGGAAGCTGTGTGAATTTTTGTATTGCTAAAAGCACTTGCATGAAAGCTCAGAAAAGAACACTTATTATCTTTACACTAAATTTCCCAGCCTCAACTATGAATAGTCAGTTCTATCTGCTTTTTAGTAAAGAACCACCACGTTATACCACCTCTGAAATGCAGGCGGCCACTTGGCTTATGGTTGGCTGTATTACATGGGAAATCTCCCTGGGCTCAGTAACCTCTTGCAGAGGGATGGAAAGACAGTTGAGGGCAATAGTGTTAAACCGCTTCAGGTAGGTTTGCTGGAAGATGTCTGCCAGAGCCTCAAACTCTTACGATTGATCCTAAGTGTCAAAGACGCATAGGACATCGGGTCTTAGTACAACCAGAGAATGGACACCACGTCAATGAAATGTACTGCCAGGTGCGATGAATTACTTCTGTTGAGCAGAAACTCAGCTTTTGGCGAATTCCAAAAAGTGGGGTTTTTGGCTGTTGGCAGGGAATTATTTGCTGCTTTTTTGGGGAAAAATAAAATAATCCCTTTCTAGTGAGAACTTCATGCTGACTGGCCACGTACTGAAGGAAAATAATTTTGTTTTCTGCAAATGCTATTTTTGAGTGTATTTTAATGATCGTTTTATATTTGGGAAGAGATTTGCATGGAATAAGGAGAGGTTAAAAATAAAGAGAAAACTATGAAAACTTTTGTTAAAAAAAACAAAACATACTACAACCCGCACTCAAACCCTTGTTGCCATCTTTTGTTTAAAACAAACACTGGAGTTTGCATTTATACCAAATTTAATGTAGAAATAACCCCCCACTTTCTGAAACAACTACAGCCCTGCCTCTTTTTTTTTTCCTTATCTGTTTAGTTATTACAGTAGATTCAGGACCTGCTTCCACCCACTTTCTGTATGCTTTGTTGAGCAAGTGCTCCACAGCTTCTTGGTGTGTACGGCTGCAGAAATCCCAGCAATTCTTTTATCCTGCCACCATCCAGTCTGAAATCAGAGGAGTTCTATGCAATCTTACATGACTGTATGGGACTTTATTCTGCCTGGCATGTTCAGTAGTTAGTCTGAGATTTATTTGCACATGAAAGTTTTGTCAGTTAAAAGAGTTAGACAGACAGACACACAGCCCACCCCTATTCTGCCTACAGATTTTCTGATAAAGAGAATATTCAGGGGGAAGGGAATGTATTCGGTAATGGAAGGGGGAATAAGATATCCTGGTATAAAGTGAGATTGTACCAGCATATTGCAGCTACACTGGGGACAATGTCTGGAGAAGTGAAATAATTAAAACAGTAATGTTAGTCTGGACATTTTTCCTGAACCACAGTTATGAATTCAGATCTCAATGGAATGATCTAAAAGTCACTTATATACATGATGTTTTTCAATTGGCTTGTACAGGTTTTGGCTTCAGAACTTGTGTAAATCTCTGGGCATACATACACACACAAAAAATGCAAAGAGCAAGCATAAAAAGCTTATTTACAAAGAAAGATGAAAAAGGCCATCTGCTTGGTTTTTTATTGTTTTTAATTTTTATGAGTGTGATGTTCTTTGGAATTGCACATTCTCCCCAAAGCTGCCTCAGCATCGTAAATTGTTACATGTAGATGGTTCTGTTCTTTTGTTTGTTTTTCTCCTATATTTCAAGATTTCTAGGGCATATGTCTAAGAGCAGAAATCCCTCTACTGGGAAATCCTAGACTGTTCCAACACAGTTACCTAAATAACTCAGTAATGATTTTATAGTTTTAATTGCCTAAAATAGTAAGAGATTATTAACTTAAAACTAATACTATGTGGGATAAAGAATTTGAAAACGGGGATCCTTAAGGCCAATATGTAAGTATATACCTCTTAGTCCCTAGCTATCTCTCCCTACCTGCCACTTCATGACTGAGAAGTCCCAGAAGGATCTCTATGAGCTCTAAGTGGTATCTGCTCAGCTCTACAGTACAAAATATGATAATTAGGGTTAGGCAAACATTTTGGAAGTACCTTAGCGAATGCATTCCCCTTCTCATTCTTTTTCACATCTTTTATGGCTTCTGTAATAACAGGCTGATTTCCATAACATTTTATATTTAAGAACACTTTGTGTTTATGTAGATCAATTTTAGACCATAGTTAGAAGGCAAACTGTTTGTATTAGTATTCTTTGGATATTTTTCCTTTAAATGGCAGTTTAATACTTCAGATGGAAAAATCTACTACTTCTGATGACACAAGCAGTGGTCTCTGATCTAATTTCTTTTTAACTGCTGGGAGTCGGGAGACTTGGGACAGTGCCTGACAGTAGAAGAGTGAGAAGAGTCACTTAATTTCAGCATTAGGAAGGGCATTTCAAGATAGCTATAGATCTGCTTGTGCAATGATTCTCTGTAAATAATAATGAAAATGTAGGGTTTCACCTAAAAATGAAAATTATAACAGGTGAGTTGATGACTGCATTATCTGGAATACTGTATGATCCCACAAGTAAAATGAGAGCTCTTCAAATTTTCTGCTTCTTTAAGGAGTGATTGTGAATTTCTTTTTTTTTTTTTTTTTTGGCTGTGGACTTAAGTTGTCAGCCAAAGTGAAAAATGTAGAGAGAAAGTTTCTGTAATTATAAACTGAGATTACAACAGTGTTAAAAAAAATCAAAATACAATTTAGCAGAAAAACAGCCAAGTAGAAAATGATGGAAATGGTGACCATGCTCTGATTTTATGATGGTCTGCAGTTGCACAGGAGTGTTTTTCTTTCAAGTCAAGCTTTCCAAATGTGTTATAAAGTACAATTTCTTCCAAATATGTAGTTATATAGCCAATCACCTGTTACCAGTGTTGTTCCAGATAAGGATTATTGTATATATTGTGTATCTTGCCATATTCATTTGTTAAGAAAGGATGCATTAGTTTTGTGAAACTAATGACAGGCTTTCAGTTTGCATAAGCTGAACAAAAATTGTAAGGTTTTAGTACAAATATGTTCTACATTTGGTAGAGACTGATATATTCTTGCTTGGAAGACATAATATGATCTTGGCAACAAAAATATTGACCTCTGAATGTTGTTTTTCTCTTTTTTTTTTTTTTTAAATTTACCTAACACCTTTCCTTCAAATACTATTTCAGTCTAAGAATCTTATGCATTAATTGAAGAGGTTAGGTTTGTACCTGCTCACTCCATTAACAGCTGTTACTAATTAGTGGAGCTTAGTCATTAAGGAACCTGCTGGGGTTTGAGGAGAACAATTTATATTTTTTCATGGCATTTAAGCACACAATACACTTGTGAGTGGAAGAGTTTCATTTGGGAGCACTCAGGTTTAGCAATATTAGCATATCTCTGATGGGCTAAACTGGAGCCGCAGACGAATAGCCGCAGGACAGGAGGCTCAGGAGAGACCCAGACCTTGAGTAGGTGCTCCAGGAGGTGTGTTTCAGAGCAGCCTTTGGGCTGTAGCTGTGCCTGCAGCATGGAGAGCAGCGTGTGGCCTTCTCCCTTTGCGCTTTGACAAGTTGCACCGCTTCAAGCTTTAGCCTCAAGCAGACTTTGGACAACAATTTTCATTAAGCCCCAGTATATGGACAATATGATGTCTCGGAAGAGTGTGGGGGAAGTGAATTGCTTCTTCACGGGTTGTTCAGGGCATGTCAGGCTGGGTACATGCAGTGTAATCTATTTGAAAGGTGCGGGCTGGTTCCTTAATTCATTATTTTTGTTCTGTGGAGTGGAACCATTTTCTCACCTTTCCTAATCTATCCCTTGCTTCCCATAGGTCATGGTATACTTTGTGTCTGTTTCCACAGTGTGTTATTTTAATAAATCCCGTATTAATTCCAGAAGCCGGGAGGATTTTTTTTTTTTTTTTTAGTGTATGTCTTTGTTGTGCTCTTTTGTACAATCTCTGATGCAAGCTTCCCTGTGGAGTGTGAGGACAGCAGTTCTGATTAGTTTCTCTGCTGGGGAGAGAGGAAAGAGGAAGCCTTCCTGCTCCCTTTCCCCCTTGAGCAGCTGTGTAGGACAAGTCACACACTGTTGAGCTGACTTCAAGATTAATGTTAGCCTCTTATGAGGTTACTTTTTCTAATGGCATCTTATTTTAATGTACTGGATTACATTATTGGGTAAGTCCTTAAACTTTTTGGGCATATGGACTTCCAGATCTATCTGGCTATGTTGGATTTAAACTTTAAGCGCATCCCTAACGTATGCTGCTGCGTAGTTCTTTGCTGATGGTATGTATGTAATAAAATGGTTGAGTTCTTCTTCAGAACAGTTTTGTTACATCAGAAGCCTTCTGTATTTAAAATATTTAAGCATCACAGAATAAAAGTGTACTGCAGTTTGGTACAAATGTTGGAGGAAAACTGTCAGTCTTTCCAAGTAAAGACAATATTCATGTATCCAGTGTACATGGTTATACTTTAAACCACACAAAAAAACCACACACAAATAAAAATCAAAATAATCAGAGGTGATCTAGTGATTGAACTCATCCAGTAACAAAGTTCTGTAATTGAAACCTGAGGAATTAACATTTTGTGAATATGCTACTCATCAACAACAAACGACCACAGATTTCTTTCTTGAGCTTCAAAACAAAACGTTTGAAGGGATATACCTACAGATGGGAAGGGTGAAATAGAAGTATCTAGTAATTTATTTCCATGGTGAACAGAGGAGGTTTTCCTATTCCTTTGACTCTTGCAATAAAACAATAGCAACCTGCAGACACTTCATGCAAAGGACATTCTCAAAGTGATTTATTTATATTTTGTTGAGAACTATGCTTGGTATATACTAACAGTACAGCATAGTTTTGAATTTATGTAATTACCAGTTGAAAAATGAGGGGGAGTCCCTCCCCTTGGGAAATATCTTAAGCACAACACGCATCTGATGGAAGCAGTTTTTCTCTAAAAGCAACCCCCTACCCTTCCTAAAATTATTTCTTGGGTATACTTTATAAGCCTCAGAAGTAAGTGATCTTCAGGAGGGATGCTTCTTAGCACTTTCGAGAAGATGTCTAAGCTGCATCAGAAGCAGGGAAAAGGTTCTCAATACCTCATCAGGACCTTGCCAATAATAATTAACAAATCTGGAATTCCCCTTTTTTTTGGTGGCAGAATTTTAACAAATAACTCCTGGGAGTCCCTGAGAGGCCTTTCCAGCACATTGCTGCTGATGGCCTGGTGCTGTGTTGGGATAGCTCATTGAAGCATATATTGGTGGGGTAGAACAGAGAAGAAGCAGCAGCAATCAAAACAAAAAAGGGGGAATGGGGTGGATTTTCTTGCCTAGAGTGTGTCCAGTCTTGAAATCATCTTTCAAACTGTCCATTTCATTTTGCTTGCCATTTGTCCCACAAATAGTTTGGGTGCAGAACACTTACGGTGGTCCATATCAGGCACACAGGTGTTTAATTGAATTGATTTTGGCTTTTCAAGGGACTTGAGCCAAAGTTATTTGTGGATGAAGCACAGATTATTTTATAGAGCAGTAATAAGACATGGGATCGGATTTTCTTCCTTATTCCGGTCTCTTTACAATCCTGAAGGAGCTGAAAAGCTTCTGATTCTCCACTGAACTGGGAGTCCCCCAGACAGAAGCTCCCCATACCACTTGCAATCAGAGTAATCTCTTTCTAGATAAGCCTCTGTAGCGTGTGAGCGGGTGTGAGTGTTGTGGGAAGTGACAGAACTTGCTGCTGCTGCTTGGCTGGCATCGGGGCTGCTGGAGGCCACAACAAACAGGGTTAGTCCAGTGTCGTCCAGTGAGGTGCAGAAGGACAGAGCTGAGCGATGAGAGAGCACTTCTGTTTCAAGAAGCATTGGAAGGCAAATTCTGCAACTGAAAACAGAAGGGTTGTTGCTAACTGAAAAATTGACCTATTTTAATCTGGAACATGTCAAAATATTTTGACAGTACGGGAAGATCCCCTTCCCCCTCCCACCCCCTCTAAATGTGTTCAAAAAAACCCAAAACCCTTCTGGCTAAAGGGAATTGGCTTTGCCAATTACTTCAGTTTTTATGAGGAACCGCAGAGGCTGTTCAAACTTCTGAAATCAGCCTTTCTAGGAACTAAATTGTGGCAGTGGAGCAAAAGCCTCGGGATAATAGGATTTACCAGCGGTGAGGAGAAAATCCGTGGCTGTCCTCATTTGTTCATGTTTCCAAGTGTGCACCCTGTCAGATGAAACCCCAGCCCCCGTCTCCAGCTACACAGCCATCGCTTGGGCCGGGTATGGGAATGACAGGTAATTTCTTTGCTGGGAGTGGGGCATGTGACCTTAGCTTCCATAACTACCCTCTCTTGCATCTCCTGATGGATGACCTCATATGTCTTGTAGAAAACTTTCATCCGTCAGGAGTTTCAGACTAAACTGCACGTTGGTCATTTTGATGAGGGTGCTGTGAGTCTTTTCCTTGGGCGTTAAACTCCTATGAGCATTAGAGTAAGGACTGAACTGGTTTCATTGGCTGTTAAACCTGGCTGTTGGCTTGTTTGAGAAATGGTATATGGAAAGAAACTATAGGTATCTATGACATCATAATAGGATGATGCTGAGTCCTTTTCACTCTTCTGTTGCTCCCACGTCTTTAATTCTATTTAGGGGGAAAGTCAGATAAAAAGTGATCTTTTCCAGAATACTGCCTTTTTTTTCTTTATTTTAAGATGCATTTCAAGACATGGGTTAAGAATAAGAATGAATTATTCACTTCATAGAAGTAATTTGAAATGTTACCTTTTTGGGCAAACTTTCCAGGAAGAATTTCTTCTCAAATAATCTGTTCAGTACACAAATATTTAGCTCTGGAGGGTTGTGCTAAGTTGCAAAGTGCACTTCCCACATATTAAATACAAGAACAAACAACCTCAAAAAACCTTTCATCACAACTATTAAACAACATCCCAAGCATGACTCCTTAACTGAAGTAGCAGTACTTCCCCTGGTCTTTGTAGACTCGCTGCCAATATAGCAGCGGCTTGAGTTAACCTAGTGGATAAGAATGATGCACTTAGAGATGAGAGGTTCTTCACAAGCTGTATAGCACTTTAAAATGCTAAGTACTTCCTTATTTGGAAGTACTTATCTTTTTGTTTCTACGATTTCTTAATTTTTTTCTAAAAAAGCCCCAGAAATCATATTAGGTTCTTCAAAGTGTTTACTTTTATATTAATAAATCTTCAAGGAAAACACACAATTTTTCTGATTGATTTTATAATTTGACACCTGCTTCTAAAGAAGATATTTTAAAAAAAACCTAAAAACAGCATTAAGCAGTCTCATTCATTTCTGTTGGATGGTATCACATGATAGTAACTGGTACACCACTGCCTGCCAGCGCTTTCATTAACATTTTAACTCAAGGAATACTAGAGAATTAGGGGACACACTTTATAAGTGTTTATAAGAGTTTTCTCATCTGTTCCAAAAGCAATGATTTTGGTAATCGCCTTTTTTATTTTTATTTCTTTTTCTTGGGAGTTGGTAAAAATCACTGTGGTATCTGAGGTCACAGGAGCTGTACTGGTTGGAATAATCTGAGAATTGACTTGGTTGTTTTTTACCTTTAAAATGTGCAAAGTTCTTCAAATTCAGCTTTTGAACTCTCCTTTTCTTGGACTCTGCATTTCATGCTGTCTTTACTCAAGGAAATTTGAGTAAAGACTTGCAAAATAAAAATAAATGTATTCTACATGTGGTTTTCTCAGACTTTATACATCAGGCTTACAAATTACTCTGGCAGGCTTAAGAAAAATCAAGTCACCTTAACCATGCACTAAACATCACTGCTGCAGAAAAGCACATCTGCTTTATTGACTGTGTCACTGCAATCAGTATGTAGGAAAAGCCAAGCAGAAAAAAGCCAGGGTTAGTGCATTGCAGTTGTTCTATTAATTAATTGGACAAAGGCTTAGTTTAAAAACAGACTCACTTTTTTTTTTTTTAAAAGAAAGATGACTGTAAGTGTGCAGTATCGTTAAAGATCTTATTAATCAAATATAAATCACTCTAAGAACTCTTGAGCTGCGTGGGGAGAAAAAGAAAACAAAAACCAGATGCAGTGAAATTTCATGCCAAATGTTTGTCTCCAAAACACATTTTATCAAGTGTTTACTTTTTTTTATTATGATAAAAGTATCCTTTACAGTCATAGTCCACTGAATAACCATTTGTTCCAGCAAAACTGCAGATTTTTCTGATATTCCTCTTGAAACATTTCATCTAAGAGGTTTTTTTTGAAATAGAACACAGCTCCCCAGGTTTCCATAATTTTGAAGATTACCTGTATGTTTTCCAGTTAATAAAAAAAAGACCACAAGCAAACTTCTGGATTTAGCTAAACACGATAAAATTCTAATTAATCCATTAAAAAGGAGTGAGGTAATCCTGAGCTCAGACCACTGTTTTGATTGCAGTTAACCTGGTCCTAGTGCTTAACTAAAAAGTGAATGGATTTTCAAGGCAAAATTCCTTACTTTTGTGCTAAAGAAGGTCATGTTTATGGAATACTTTTAAATAGATAATTTTGATAGAATTAAACATTTTTTTTTTGTCATGGCGGCTCTTAAATGATTTTATAAGGTTGCAAGCTGAGACCTTTTAGCGATATGTAATGAGATATTATATCAGTTTACCGAGTGACACCACGTGGGTCCCACCCTTTCTACCTTTACCTTTAGTTGTGTCTAAATTCTTTAAATGTAAGTGATAGGTAGTAGCAGTCACTCATATCCTTGGAAAACACACTGTGGTATCCCAGGTGTCAAGCCTGAGGAGAAGCTACATAATGTTTCCTCTGACACAAACAGATAAAGACTCCCAAGAGATGGTTTCTCTGCATTTCCTATCTGGGTTTTCATTTCTGAGGCATTTACTGAAATAAGCTAAGAATGAAATACCACCTGCTCTGACCAGATGGTGAGTTTGTGGGACTTTATCAGATGCTGAAGCTGCATGAGTGTTTTGTACAAACAGGGATGGAGATGATCACTTTTACTCCCAGTTTCATTCTTTTGGTATAAATATTGCATAGCAGTTCAGGAGCTTATTAAGTATATACCAAGCTTATTAAATCCTCTGGCTTTCATTCACTGAATCTAGTCAATTATACATCAGCGTTGCTATTGGTCTATGTGATCTGGTCTCTGTGTTACATGTACTTTATAAAATTTCTGGCAAAGAGGATTTTATTCTACTTAGGTACATTAACATTAAAGCTTTAGAACCTCATACGAGTTTTGACTAGTGGAGTGTTTAGCCAATTTATCTCATCTCTGATGGTGGCCAAAAGTGGATGCCCTGGGATGAGTAAGAACAGCACAGAAGGATGTGCTACTTTGCGTATACTTTCTGATCATTCCACTGGTTCAGACAGTACTGTTCACATGTTCACTTTGTTTTGATAGATTTTTGTTGGGTTTTTTTCTCTCTAAATTTGTGCATTTTCCCCTGAGCTGGATCTTCCCGGCTCCTCTTTTTCTAGGAGTCTCAATCGCTACTGAGCAGTCTTCAGGCTTTATAATAGTTTTAAGCAAAATTGTTAGATGTTATTATTAATAATTAAACTGTTTCCTCCCTCTTTTCATTTTGAATTCTTGTCTGAGTATAAGCTAGTCCTGGGAATTTGGTAGTTTGTCCAGTTTTTTCTAAAGTTTCTTTTAAGTGCTTTAATTTCAGAGGTATTTTTCAGGTTCCTCCAAAAATAAGGGCCATGGTATGGGAATCTCTCTGGTCTTTTCCATGATCAGCACTGACACAAATTATTTTGGTTTCCGGCTGCGTCTTCAAGAGCTTCATTTGTGTTCTGATCATCAGCTGGCTTGCAGGTCACCTGATAGTATTTGTGTTCCTACAGTTTATGTGATAGTATTCATGTTTCTTATGTGTTTGAAATGTGTTTGAAGAAAGATTTATGAACAGTTCCAAGTCCTTCTGATAATTTTTCCTTGATTTTTTTTTATTTTTTTTTTTTATACCTTGGTTTTAGTTTAATTGCTTTTTTAAATCCTGTGTGTTTTGTTTTGTTTTGTTTTTTAAACTGATTGCTGCCCCAGCTTTCTGAGTGATTTCTTGCTTCAAAGAGGCTTTCTTACCCTTCTGGTTGGCCATGCTGGATTCATGTCACCATTCATGTTTGCTGATAGATAACGTTCATTGGTGAGATTTTGAACCACGCTCAGCATGTCAGTCTGTTGCAATGGGAGGTTGCAACTCTCTTTGTGACACCTCTAGCTAGCAGACCCGTGAAACATTTCTTGATAACACTTTAATTTTATCTCTGAATTCTGTCCTAATAGGTCACCTCTCTGATGTATGTTCCTGTTTGCCACAAAATGGATCAATAGTATTCTAAGGGCAGAGAAATTTGATCCTGTGCTGTTCCATTAGCATGTACCAAACCACTGGAAATATATCTAGAAGACAGCTGGCAATAAATTTCCCCTGTTGATTTAGACCTCAGATTCTCAGCCACAAAGTTTCTGTTAACTGTGCTTTCTATGAGAGACACCGTGCATTTGGTGGGAGGTGAACTCCACCATAAAAACCACCTAGAAGTCGTAGGATGCAGCTGTCTTTAGTCTATTTCTTCTTGCAGTGCCTCAGACATGAAGGGTTGCTACAAGCAGTTCTCTGATGTGCTTAGGTCCACATTTCCTCTTAGTTCTCTACAGAGGAAAGAAATAAAATTGCGTGAGAAGCAATGTAGCTGCAACGCATAAAAGTACTCAGCATTTAGATAGGAATAATTTGCCCATCAAATAGTTACCCTGGTATTCCTGTACAATTTTATAAATAAAAGAAAATTGTAATATTTTGTACTGGAATGCTCAAAAGGGTATATAACTCATTTCATACCCTTTCAAGACATGATAATCTCTCTCTCTTCATCCTTAAGGAACTCCTTAAAACCCTGAAAACTATAAGTAAAATTACCTCACAGTGATCTAATTTTTTTTTTCTAGGCGTGAAGTTATGAAGTTGCTAATCCAGTCTTTTATCTTGTACTCACAATTATAATGTCAAGATTGAATAATCTGCCTTTATCTCCAGGGTGACAGCTATATAGAAACTTCAAAAGGGACAGTTTTGCCAGCATCTAAAGACTCTTGTTAATTACTATATCTTGAAGTAAAGTGAAATAAAGCAGGATGAAAAATGATATTTCTCTTTGACGACCTTGTAAAAATATCAGTGATGAAGCAGTACATTTTAAGTACTTTAAGAATGCATTTAACTGAGATCAAGACCATTCTGATCATGGTGCAGGTTAATCTCTACAAGATACATTATAGCAAGATGTGCGTGTGGCAGTGATGGTTTAGAAAGCTCATTGTTGGAAATTAAATATTTTGCTTCTATTCTCCTATTGAAATTGACTGAGATGAGTTAGTAACGGTGTTGATTTACAGTGTACAGAAGGGCTTGTATTGTTATGTCTTCCAAATATAAATTGTTTTTCTTCTGTTTTCATGAACTTCTTGTATCTCGTGTTCCAGTTTTACACTGTTTTCACTACTGTTGGCCTTGCATGACCTAAGTAGTGTAAAGCCATATTGTATATATTATGATGATCTCTAGCAAGCACTGTGCTATCAACAGACAATACTAATATTGTGTTAACTCCATGTTTCTGCAGGATTGGGGTTTGAAGTGATAGTTCTGCACTGAGTGTGGGTTTCTCTATGTGCTGCTTCAGGAGAGTCAGATGCCAAGTGAAGTTGTACAGGTCAATCAATGGGGTGATATTTGCTCCATAGGTTATGAGTGTCGTATGAAAGAAGTCCTTAGATCAAATCCGTAGAGTTTAGGCCAGTCAGCAAAAGCTGTGGATCCATTCTCTTGTTTTATAAGTCTGTTATATTAGTTGTCTCTAAAAATCTGAGGAAGGTTAATGCTAGTAAGTAACCAATTAATCTCTTGTTCATATCAAGTTGAAAGTTAATACTTCCTATAGACCCAAGATAAGTAAAATCAGGCTCAGATTTTTGAAAATATATAGCATTTCTATTTCGTTTTTTGATCTTGTCTAATATAATACACAACTATTTATATCATGAAATATATAACCCACAGTGGATAACTGAGTAAGCTGATGTTGGTGCTAGAACACTATTTGTTTCATTACTTTTAACTAATTGTGGAATTGTAGCTTTGTGAATTTAATATTGCCTCAGCAATGGCTTTGAGTGGTTCTTAGATAACAACTGCTGCACCAGGCTACTGGCCATCACTCTGATTTCCTTGCATTAGTAGTAGCCAGTAGATGGTGTTCTGAAGAAATGAAGTCTCAGTAGCATAAAGGGCTTGAGCAATTGTGGAGATTTTGGCTGGGAAAGGGGAAAGAACCCTATATCTTGACCACCTCAGTTCAGATCCCCAAAATAGTTTCCCTGCAGGAGCTATTTTGTAACTGTACAGGAGATGGCAATTCTTACGCTCCTTATGATAGGAGCCAGTCGTTCCTGCTGGCACCTGATTCCAGCTGTGCTGGTCACCACACGTATTTGCCTATTTGTGCTCTATTGATTTGTTGTGACATCTGAAAAACAAAAAACCTATATCTAAAAAAAAATATGGAAAGCTAGAATATTCAAGTGAGATAATGCTCCCTCCTGGCAACACAAAATCAACAAATGTAACATTCCTTTTGTGAGCTTAATCTTGTAATGGTCTCATCCATAATGAAACTGCACTTACAAAAATCTCCGGTCCAGGCTTTCAGTCTGAGTCTCTCCCCGTGTAACAGAAGGGAATGCAAGGTGTTTGTGTAGCTTTCCTCATTCCTTTTACTTGTGCAAGAGACTGACATCTAAAGTGAAAGTTCAGTAACTGGATAATTGTGATTAAATGAGGGGCCCTGGTGTTCTTAGTGAAGGTACCTTTAAGGAATTACTGAAATGCCACTAAGAAATTGCTGTGGTTAAAATGAGCCAAGCATGGTAACAGGGATGTGGTAGCACTTGTGCCTTTCAGAAAGGAAAAGAGACCATTAGTGCACAAGTTAGCAAAATACATAAAATTCTATTGCATGTTGAATACCATGTGATCCGTGGGATATGTTTCAGTAATATCTAAAACCAAGAATCTCATATATTGCTTTAGGTTGGTATGAAGTTATTGTTTGAGTTTAAGTTATTACTGGGGTGTTTTAAAAATGCTGAGGAAGTTTAAATGGGTTTTTTAAGGTAGTTCTAGTGCCTGAATAGCGTTCAAATGTGGAACCTTGTACCTGTGGGACATCAGCTTTGTAGTGCAAATGTCCCTTCTGAAAGTAGATGTGGAAAATTAAATCACTTGTCTGTCTTAACCAGTTCAGCACAAACTATCACACTGGTGAGTCCTAGCCTGAATATTTAAACGCTGAAATGTCTTAGTAATTAACACACAGTAATTAGATCAGTTCAGCAATAGTAATATATATTAATTTAGTCCATGAACACCCAAATCCAGCAGAGCAGTTACAAGCAATCCCATTGAAGTCAATATAATTGAAGTTATATATATCCTTAAGTGCTTTTTTGGATTAAGGCCTAAATACTTTTTCTCTTCAAAGAAAATGCTGTTCAGCTGCTGGCTCTCAGATGCTCTTGCTCATAAAAATGAATATTGCAACCTGAATATGTGAATAATGAGGAGGTTGCTACTCCCAGCTATTTGTGAAGGTGTGTGTTTCTGCTTTCCACTTGCCAAGGCACATGTGACTTGGGTTAAGAAATACATGATGACAGAGAGCTAAGGGGCTGAAGAGAAGTTGGGTCCATGAGAGAGATGTTGGTGGGAGAACAGACTGCATTACTTCGCAGGAAGAGAACTACAGATGAAGTGTGTGAACACAAGTTTTAGGTAAATACAAATTATTGTAGAGTAACTGCTGTAATGTAATACAAATACAGCTGATGGTCTCCAAAGCGTATTTCTCCTCAAGCATTTCGCACGTAATTCCTTAAAAGTAGCTACTTTGATGCCTGCAAGACAGTGTATATAATGGTCATCTCCTGTTCCCTCCATCTTGTTCAAGCTTATCGCTTTGGTTAAACTCAGAAATGTCTTTCACCTACATAATGTTCTTTTAAGCAGTTCTGTTGGTCTGCCAGCTCTGTTCCTGTTCTTGTCCTTTCTTTCATCTTTGCCTTGTATGCAAGCAGCTTTATCATGTAGCTCTTCTATATGGTTACTACTTTCTTTGCTCCAAGGACAGGGATTTGGTCACCTGTAATATTGTCTTTGAGTAGCACCCCTGAAAATTCCTAGATTTTCTGATTTTCTGAAATTGCAATTTTCTGATAAAACTTAGGATGAAGCGTATCTTGTCATTGAGGAAGTGCTAACATGACCAAATTCAGATGTGAGAGGGTTCTGCAGCAGCGCTGGAGTCAAAATGAATGGCTGTGCTGAGCTTGGACCGGAGGCACAGCGCCGTCAGGACGTCACTCCCGTATTCAGGATTCAGACGGCAAGGCCTGGCCTAACGAGCTGGTGCTGCCAGGTCTATGGCAGCTGTCGCAATGCATAATTAACACAGCCCTGGGATTCGGTTGCAAACACTCCGTGTCAGTGCAGGCAGGAAGCCTGCAAAATGGGCAGTGTTTTCAATAGTCAAATATTTATGATTAACTAACTTGATAATGGCGAACACGTTTCTGCAAAATTGGGTGAAGAGAGGAAGGATTCCCAAATAGGTTGTAATTGAGAGATTCCAGTGGAAATTAATGTCATTTTCATTCTCTACAAACAACAAGGAAAAAATGAATTTTTGCTTAAGCCGTTTTGGGCAGTGTACAGCATAAACAACAAAATGAGTAGAGATAGAAACTTCTAGTTGGCTATTTCAGCTCTAAGTAGGTCAAAAAAGATACAGGAGGAAACAAAAGCTCTATCAATATTTGGGCAGTGTGATTAGAGAGATGGTTTTGAAGCAAGCTGGTGGGTGAAGAAGGTTTCTCAGGGAAACACTTTGGCCAGCAAGGTATGTCATATTTATATTGAGAACTACTTTCCTGACAAGTTGAGGAAAACACAAATGGCTTTTTAATACAACTTCCTTCTCTGTGTGCAGGTAGCCTTCGCCATGTAATAGAAAGGGGTTCTCGTCCTTTAGCTGTAGCTTGGCTCCCCCAAAGATGGTGCTGGAGCGTGCAGTTGGTGTCCAGTCATATCCTAACCCACACGTGTTTGATTACTGCAGACAAGCTGCCATAATAAGAAATTGTCCAGGTGAAATTTTTGGAGGAAGTCATATGAAAGGAGAAAAGTTGATCTAAAGAATTGTGCCTGTTGTGTATTTGGCTTTCTGTGGCAGCACTGTGGAGCAGTAGCAGAGAATCTCTGGGCAGGGTAGTAATTATGCCATATATATTTCTTTCTGGCTTTGTTTGGTTTTTGTTGGAGTAGGAAAAATATAAAAAAAATCTGTAAGAATGAAATAAATTTAAAAATCTACTCCGACCTTAAACTTCATTCCTGCAGTGCATGTGTTTTCACAAGACTATCCCTTGTTGCCTATGAATTATGTAAATGACTTGAGTTATATTCCCAATGCCCACAGTGGGAAACCTGCTTCATGTGTGAAATTTAACAGATGAGAAGTAGGAATTGATTTTGAAATTTAGATCCTATTTTGCCAGTTTTAGCACTTGGATTAAATTAGTGAAGTTTTATGCATTTCAAGTAGCTGAAAACTTTAAGTAGTATCTCTATCTACATTTATAAAGAGATCTAAATGTAATTTCAGGACCTGTTTCTTGAAATGCTTTGGATTTAATTTGAATGTGAAAACATCATTACTAGGCTGAAAATAAAGAGGTGTTGACTGTGTCTAAAATACGTGTGATTTTTTTAAAAATTAGAGGCTTTTGAGAGATGTTAAGTTTGTTAAGCTTTATTTAACTCATTCTTTATGACTTAGAAGACCATACACTAGGGAGAGCAGCCCAAGCTTAAGATAAATGACTTTCCAAAAAAGACGCTCCACTTGAGAGTGCTACTATAGGATGTTTGGGTTTTTTCTTCAGTCATCTCTGTGCCACTCTACCTTCAAAAAAACAAAAACACAGCACAGTGTCTCTGAAAACTTGAGTGCATAGCTGTAGGATGAAATCAGCTAAGAAACTATTATACGCGTTACAGTAAACTTATGTTCTTCCTGATGGCAACAATTCTTTCTACATTTGTGTAATTAAATTGTTGGCTTCTTCAAAAGGCAGGCAGCCCAGTTCAGAAAGAATCTCTTTTTCCACAGGTAACTTGTGGAATTAATAACCAGGTCTGTCAGGGAACTCTTTAGTGCTACATTTAATTTCAACAAGCTCTGAAAGATCTGGAACAGTGAAGTATGAAGACTGGCTTTTCTAGTAGATATTTTTAAAATAATCATTATGAAAAGCCTGGAGAAATGTTGTGAGGATCGCAGAGGCTCTGGTAAACACCACCACCCTCCCCCCTCCAGTCAGGGACCGATAGCTAATGGGCTTGCACTGAAATGTGCTGTTCTGAATCTGGCTAATGATTGCTGCTGTTTCACTCCCTCTGGATTGTGAAACAAAGAAATTATGCATCAAATTGAATAGCTGCAATTTTGCCACACAGAAAACCAAATATGTGCATTACATGTCTGCTGTAACTAATTTATGTATATGTATCTAATTTGTTTATTAGCAGGTTGATATTTATGCATTTAAACAAAAACTAATTTGATGTGGAAAGAATGAGAAGGGAGATGATGGACTGCGTTTAAAGCACAACCCCTCCTCCCAAACAAACCAAAACCAAAAAGAGGCGAGACCTGGATTTTTCTTAGTTTTACAAGGCAGTTTTCCATAACTCTTACTGACAAATGTATAGTTCCTTTGCTCACAGAGACTGCACACTGTTGAGCAATATCTGCTCCATTTATTATGAGTAGACTTGTCTTAATTGATTATATTCGAGCTGGGTGTATAACAGATAACAGAGTGGAAAGAAAAAAATTGTTCTTCTGCAGAGAATAATTCCTAGTTAATAGATGGAATTTTATTAATAGTTATGAATAATAATATGTATTTTTGGAGCTGTGGCTAAACATTATCCAGCCTAAGATTCACTTAAAATAAGTAAGGCACTCCCTACCACAGGGGAAAAGTAAGGGCCTCTTGTCATGTTATAGGCTTGGGTGATGCTTAAATGAGCCAGAACAAAGGATTTATTTGGAAAGAAGTTACATTAGGATTTGGTCCAGTTACTTCATATGTGTCCACTTTTGTTGTCAACCACGGAAGGCTATCCCATAATGGGTGGCCTTGTCAAGGACCATTTAGGTATAACAGAAAGAGTCTCCTAGCAAAAATGCAAGTAAATTTTTCTTCTGCTACAACAATGAGCTGAAATGCTTGCAGGGGAGAAAACCAGAGCAGTTTTTATTTATTTATTTATTTTGTATGAAAGGCTTGGAACAATTCTGCAGTGTAGTTCTGACCTTTTCATATACAGAACTAAGTGGTAAGGGAAATTGGGTTTCCTGTCAGCTCTTACAATCCGCTATTTCTCTCCTTTTTTATGTGGTCAATACTTGGCTTTTCTCTAAAGCCTTGCTGGGGATATTGTTATTTCAGTTAGACCATAAAGACCCTCACCTGCCATTGCCAACATGTTTCCTAGCAGAAATAGATTAGCTCAAATGACAGCATCCAGGCAAAAGTTCAACTTTAATGTCTGGTGCCTTATAGAAAACTAGCAGCATGCAATACATGGCTTAGCTGCACTTCACTGTCAATGTGTGTTTTATTCAAGGTTTGCTTTCTCCTTTTCTTAGAAACCATTTTAAATACAGAGATATAATAGAGTAGAACTTTTTTCTTGTAAAGAAAATATGTTTCTGGCTTGTTGTAGGATGACTTGACAGGAAAGGGCAGAAGAAAAGTATAGGATAATAACAGAGAAAATATTAGAAGTGAAAAAGATCAATTAAGCGCATCAGTCTCATTTGTGAAATTGATTAAATTAGGCAAATTTCTTATACAAAAGGGAATATTATTTATTGGGACTGATTTGTGGGAGCTCAGATAATGAGTTAAGCTCATCTGTGCCACCTTTTCTTAACTGATAAAACTCTTGGGAGTTGAAATTTAAAAAGTTGAATTAGTTTAAAATTCTGTGGAAAAGGGACTGTGTCATGTAAAATGCCTTACAGGTCTAGTGGTCATTCCTTGGGGTGAAAAGAAAGGCTTAACTTTAAAACTGTGTTTAAAACTGTTTTGTAAGGAAAAAAAAAAAATGCACAAAGAAGAGCCCTTGAAAGTGCTGATAGTTTCTGTGACTGTTGTGATCTGCAGCTCTCTTTCCCTGCATCTGTGACACTGTAATTAAGGAGAATTAATTACCGTGGAGGCCTTGTTAAGACTAATGCTGGTAAGAAAAGGGGCTAAACCAGATAGTCTTCTATATCTTCAGCTTATCCATGAACATCTTGTGGAAAATAAACAAGAGGAAAGATTTATGGGAGGCTAAAGTCTCAGGATATCAGAAGAGTTTATGTGAAGGAGAGGTAGAGAATTCTGGAATGATTTGTGAAAAAGGAAATCCATGGGACTAAAGACTGATTACTTTTTCTTTACGGTCTGTAACTTTATATTTTGGGAAGAACATAGCATTTTGTTATTTGTGGGAAAGTTGCTTCAGGGAATCCTGACTTGGGACGTGGACTAGGAAAGGTTCTATGTAGACCAACTGTGAAGAAAATTTCTTTTCTACAGAACATATTCAGCCCATAGATTTTGACAGGTAGAAGAGGATAGAAGTTGGTGTTAAGATAAGAGATGGTGTAAATACTGTCATAGTATGCTATTCTATGTAAAACTTCTATGTTTAGTGCAAATCAAAAAAGTAGGGGTCAGAATCTAAAGGATGATTGCACCTTTATGGAAGTTGGTTTTTGGCAGAGCATTGGTTCCAAGGGCATATGTGAGAAACACTGCCAATTTTAGTGATTAAAAAAACAAGCCATGCAAATTTAGTGGATCAGGGAATGGGTGTGAGAAGCAGAAGAAAAAGCTTTGAGTGCAGTTGTGTCAGGGACCTGCCTAAACTGGCTGTGCTGCTGAGGGGGGGTGTTCATATGACAATATTTTGTGATAATTGGTCAACGTGACTTTGACTTCTCATTTTGGTGGGTTTTATGTTTGAGAATAAAAGGTTAAATAAAAGGACAGAATGCAGATAAAAACAGACATCTACTTGTGGTTAATAAAATATTTCTGATCAATCCAAAATAAATATTTTAAGGCTTGAACTGACCTAGCTCTCTTAAACCCTATTATTTTTTTTTTAATTTTACTGCAAAGCCAGAAGCCCCTCTGTTTACCCAATTGTATAATTGACTTAAAGAGTGTCAGTAGTCCATTTCTACTTTCATTTGATTTTTCTGCTTTATTTCTTAAATGAATGGTATAGATAGGTGGAAGCAAAGGCCTGTTGTTTTGCAACTTTTTTTTTTTTATTTATGAATCGAGGCTCCATTTACTGTTGACAATGTTCTCTTTAAAACCTCTAGAATTCAGTTAGGCTTTTGCTATTATCTTTGACAAATTTCAACTGGGAGCTCATTAGTTCAGTGTGGACTAGTAAGTCTAAAGCATCCAATGACATCGCAAGTGCTCTTGGGTAAGTGTACTGATGAGTTGGGATGGAGGAAACGTGGTTCTGAGGTTTACCATATATGTGTGTGTGTTTATACATATATACATGTATGTAAAAACTGGGAGCCCCAGCAGAAGGCATTGTAGTCTCTCAGGCTATCGGTCAGGCACAGGTCCTTAGTGTTGGCTTCACGCTAAGAAAAAAATCCACACACATAAAATACAAGGGAAAAGTGGCTGGGAAGATTCAGGGCAATGGAAATTTTGTGGTCCCTAATGCTTAAGAACTGCAGCTTCTTGGTAGGGAAAGGGATCAGAGGAGCTGCACCATTTCAACTGCTGCTCTCTCTTGTCTGATGGAGGACTGACAGGTGGTTTCATCGTACTTCTCCTCCCTGTTTTCCTATTGCACTGCTATAGTCATTAGTCACTGACAATATCCTGCAAGGCAGGGGGCTCAGCAAGAGGCCAGGTCAAGGACATGACCAACAGACTAATCCACTGAGAGGACAGGACAAAGCAGCTGAAAAGACCCATGCACTT
Organism: Limnodromus scolopaceus; assembly: GCA_028565335.1. Lineage (NCBI taxonomy): Eukaryota > Metazoa > Chordata > Aves > Charadriiformes > Scolopacidae > Limnodromus > Limnodromus scolopaceus. The sequence continues at coordinate 14,243,239 of JAOXNO010000002.1, read as the reverse complement.
AGTGTGGAAAGATGTTGAAAGGGAAAGAGACGCAGTAGCTGAGTACTCCGCAGTGAGTTTCATTTAAAAGTAAAGACACAGCTTGTATTGTCCTGCACAAATTTGTCCAGGCCTTCCTGAATGGCTTGACTGCTTTTTCTAGAGTGAGCTGTCCTTGTGAAGAAAATTTCTTAAGAGAAGGAGGTTGGATCACAGAGTATTTGTTATACCAAAGGGCGTCCAAAAGACTGTAGTACTCAATCCCTTCTTTGCCCCAGTCTTTAGTGGTAAGACTAATGTTCAGGAATCCCAGGTCCCTGTAAGCCATGAGGAAGGCTGGAGCAAGGAAGACTTGCCCTTGATGGAGGAGGATCATGTTATACGACTCTTAAATAGACTGGACTTACATAAATCCATGGGATCTGATGTGATACAGCCACAATTGCTGAGGAAGCTGGCTGATGTCATTGCGAAGCCACTCTTCACTGTCTTCAAAAGGTCATAGCGATCAGGGGAGGTTCATAGGAACTGTAAGAAAGAAAATGTCACTGCCTTGAGCAGGGAGTCCTTGGACTAGACAATATTCAAAGGTCCCCTTCAACTTCAAACATTCTGTGATTCGGTTATATTGAGCCTTTCCTAAAAGTGAATGAAACTGTTTCTACCACAGCAGTACCTGAGGCCTCTGCTGTTGCAGGGATGCATGAAGTAAGCTGTTACTGCAATGATAAGACTCTTACTGACAAGGACATACAAGCTCTTTGTTTGAAAACCTGTCTACAGGGCTTCTTTTTAGATTACGTAGAGATGAGATGTTCTGTGGCTGATCCTGTACTTCATAAAATCAGTGATTAAATTTCCACTGGGAATAGCATGTAACTGGTGAGCTCAGGGAGGGCTACAATATCATAAATACAGTTGTTGTCTTCTCAGGAGTGCCTGAGGGAGCGAGGTATTTAAAGTAAAAAATCTGTTTTCTGTTTGCCCTCTGTGTTGTAGCTCCACCTGGAACCTGCTGGACTTTGTTGATCCTTGGGGGGCAGCTGCTGAAATTGCAGTGGAAAGCTCACAGATAAGAGAGGAAGGTTGATCCAAATTCCTGCATTCTTTTTTTTCTGTGTACAGTCCCTTGAATACGTAGGGATACCTTGCGCTCACTGTCAGATATTCTGTTCACATTGTTTTGTGTTCACATTGGCTAAATAGATGTTTCCTTCCAAATTTTTCTTGTTGTGTAACAGATATTCAAGAAATTTGTTGATGTATAGTTGATGGCGCTTAAGTATTATGTGATTGACTGAAAAGCTATGGAATGGCATCACATCAGTGTACTGTGTTGTGATGAGTTACTCTGGTGGTAGAACTACATTTTGATCAGCCAATTGGTGGATGCTTCTTTGTCCTGGCTTATATTTCACCTCATCTGCTAAATAGCTTGTGCTGTCTCTGGCCAAAAATGTACTGGGAGTGGAGGAAGGGTTTTTCAGGGGGTTAAAAATGAGTGAGACTACCAGGTTAGGTTTTTTTTGTTTTGCTGATTATGATGGGATTTTGTAGAAGTTCATGTTCTATTTTTAACTTGTAAGGAAGATGGCTATAAATGTGTCCATTGCTGAGTGTGCTCTTGGTTAGAATCATTTGTTCTAGTTCAATTTGATTTTCCCCTCGTTTTCATGAGTTTAGTTGTGGTATAATGACAGAATCCTTTTGATATTTCAGTGACACAAAATTGATATTAGAAGGCTTTTTAACAAGACAGCACTCTGTGTATGAGCTGACTTCTGTATTTTGTCTGATACCACCATTACGTTAAAAGAAAAATCATCTATTCTTGAAGACTTGTCAGAGAGGAGAGGATTTTTTTGCTGACTTCTCTAGATAGAAAGAGTCCCTATAGCAAAGATAGCACATTCATGTTCAGACCTTGCCTACTATTTCTAAAGAGCATGAATGTTTGTATTCCTGTTCTTAGTTGGTTTGCTCATTCTTAATTTGTTTATGAAGAGGCAGGACAATGTTCTGCAGCATCTGTGAAATATTAACAACTACTTCTGAATTACATCACTACTAAAGAGTACACAGGTTTTATCGTTGAGATATTTGTGAATCACTGATAAAAGTTTTTTTTATCAGAGATTATATTTTTAACAAATCACCCTTTACATGCAGGCATTTTTAATATTATTTATTATAATTTTAAATACTCAAAATCTCTACAACTGCATATCCACAATTTCTGTACCGGTTTCCTAGCCTCCTCTGGGTGTGCAGATGTCTGGATAAGCCAGAATGGAACAGTGTCGGTGCAGAGAGGCACCAAGAACTTCCGTTTGGCTGCAAATTTCAGAGCAACCCACCAGCTAAATTTTCTATTTGACACAGAGGAGTCAGGTTGTGACTGTGCAATCTCACGCTGGCCACAGCGGTGCTACCCGAGGAGTACAGGAAATCAATGGTGACTGACAGATTCTAGTTGTGGCTACAATTTGCTGCTTGTCTCATTCATTGCTCTGAGATGAAAGAAACCTGCATCAGTTCTTCTGCAAGGATAAAATTGCTTCTCTCTGTGTGTCAGTTACGGTGCTTGATTTAGCTTACAAAGGACCCAACAAACTGCTATTTCCCCCCCCAAAACTGCCCATGCCTCACCTGAGTTCAGAGGGAGGACTGTCACAATTTAGTGATGGTTTCTTTTTCCATTGTTAGTTTTAGTGTAGTCTGCGTACAGAGATGAAGCTTGAGCTAATTGCGGGTCGTGTAGCCAAGCTCAAGACTACAAATCATGACAAATATATCCCAAGATGTTTGAGAAACAAAGACGCTTTGGGAGGAGCACTCACACTGGTTGGCTGCTTTGCTGGATAAAATGCCCGTGACAGTGCTGCTCACCCAGGAGCTGCGTTTAGGCAAACGGCTTACGGGAATGCTGGAAATAAATATATATTAAACTTACTCCTTCTCTTTTAGAGCTGTAATATTGCCAGAAACAAACTTTCAGAAAATTGTTTTCCTAACTAAGGGCTCTGTTGTGTCATTGTAGGCAGTGAAATAGGCAAGCCCTTTTGGCAAGTCCTTTTTATTAGTTAGTTGATAGTTAAATACAAAAGAAAATGTTGTGGCTTACAGTATCAAGAGGTGGTATCAAGAGGTTAGTGGTTTGTTTTATTTTTGCTTTTTGCGTTCTGATACTGGAAATCTGACTATATGGATTCATTTTCTATTATATATATGTGGAATAGTGAATCTTGAGCACTGAATGCACCAAGAGTTTGGCTATTAATATTACATTTGCTTTTGTTTTGCATTTTTTTTTTTTTTACTGTTACTGGTTTCTAAGGGAACATAGTGAAGCGCTGGTAACAGAAAAAGATTTTGTAGAGATTTTATTTTCTCTATTTTCTATTTACAGAAATATCATTTTCTATGGCGAAGGCCATGAGCTGGGAATGGCAGAAGAAGAGAAAGACTTGCATGTTAGTCAATCACTTCAGAATACAGCCAGCTGGGGCAGGGCGAGCAGGCACACAGTCCTGGAGTTTGGCAAATGAAGTATCTCCACTTGACACTGACCATCACGTCACACTACTGAACTAACACTGTTCAGACTTCCTCTCAAACACAGGGTACAAGCTTGTTCACCCATGTTCAAGAAAGATGAACTCAAAATTAAAGAGGTACACAGAATTGCTGTGAGGTTAATGAAAAACCTGTTTTATGAGAAGAGACTGAAAAGAGATTGCTCATTTAACTTAGGAAAACGAAGCTAAGTGGGATCAGAGTGCTGTCTGTGAATACATCAAAGGACATGGAGGCAGGTAAAAGAGGGAGGGAAAAGAAATGTGCTACTTAATCTAAAGGACAGGCACAAGAACAAATGGGTATAAACTGGTCATGAATAAATTTTAGGTTGGAAATTAAGAGAAGGTTCCTTGCCATTGAAGGAGTCAGGCTTTGGAATAGCCTTTTAATTAGAGTAGCAGGGGCAAGAAATTACCAAGGAGATTATATGATATTGTGCTGCTGATAGCAGGGGACTGGAATCAGTGAATAAGGAGGTCCCTTTCAGGCTCGCGTCCTACATGCTCTGTCTTCTTTTCTGGGAAGATAAGTATAACCTGGTTTCCCTTTCAAAAGACAGAATTGAAAATCACGGCACTACTGAAAGCCATCTCACAGTACTTTCATACTGCAAAAGGTATTCTGGGGAAACCAATCATGTATATCACTATTAAGCTGTTTGCATCGTGGTATAGCTAGATTGAATATATAGAAAAGAACTGAGTGTAAAGCAAGAAAATACCTTTGGACTAAACAGATTTTTCAGCAAAAAATGTACTGATGAAGCCAGTATGTTTTAATGTGGCCAAAACATAAATGAGAACATCTAGTAGTAAGGTAGGGGAAAAAAAAAGATTATTTAGATTACTTAATAATATTTTAGGTGATACATTAAAAGGTGTAATGATACCTTGCCATTCTTTTTTTATCCAGCCTTTTCTAATATTACTTTGATAGGAGATGTAGCAAAATATAACAGGTTTGAGATGTACCATAGAGAGAGCAGACTGGTCTTGGGGATGAGAGTGGTACTTAATTGTCTCATTGCCAGCCTGTGTCCCTTTACATCGAAACCAATCTAATGCTACCCTAAATGGATAATTCAGTTATATTTTGTTTTAACAGAAATAACAAGAAAGCTGCAGAAAAGGAGCATTGAGTAAATTTATATGATGTCACCAATTAAAACTAGTTCATGCTTCTATTTTAAATATTGATTCTGTTAGTTTATCTGATATAAAGACTTTGCCACTTAGTCTAGTAATGGAGGCTGCATAAGTGTTCAGGGTAGGATGGATTTGTGAAGTAACAAACACTTACACTCTTCTTCAGGGCTCGCTGCTAGATTGGCACAGTGTGAGCTCAAACTTTGACCTGGTGTGACCCAGTGAGGCTACAGAGACCATCACTCTCTGTGGTCAGACCCTTCTGATACCAGCAGGAAGCCAGGATGGGCAATGGCAGCAGAGTCATGCAGCAGCACACCTGAGGAATTCACAAAACCCCTTCTGATCCCCACCTCGTTGCTGCTTCTCAAATGAGGCTGCAGCTCCAACCACAGGAGTGGTCACCTCTGTTCTTGGGAGGTGGGATCTAGAGGTGCTCATTACAAATGGGAAGGACTGCCTGCCACCTACTTGAACTAAAAGTCAAAGACAGAAAAGTTGTGCACTGGGCTCCAGTCTCAGGAGGAGGAGGATTTAAGTGCTGCCCCTTCTGAGAATGGCTCTGAGTGAGCCTTTGCCAGCTCTGCTTCCTATGTGTGTGAGTATTAGCAAGTGGTACAGAGCATGAGAGTACGTTTTGTCTGCATTTAGATAAATCAGAACCCCATCCCTAAAATTACTTTGAATCACAAGGTAAGAAAATGTGGTGATACTCTGGGTATGAGTTTTTTCAAGTGGTAGACAGTATCCCTGGGATGTAGACAAGTGAAATCAAAGCATTTGTGATGAAAGTCTTTCATAAGGCACAGAAAAAAATATGCAACTGTATGATAAATATTTAGCTTTTAATAGCGTTAATGACCTTGATGGAAGTTAGTCCTAGGAATTAATATTCACTCGAGGTTAATGGAATCAGCTCCACCCAACCAATCATTAATTTGGAGCCATTGCCCTAGACTTTGATCATTAGTGCTTAAAAACAAAATCAATTTTACATAGTTTGGGGCACCTTTTGACCATCAACATCAACAACACAGATTCTTAATTTTGAAAATGACCTTCCTGCTAGATTTTTCTTTTTCTTCCTTACATTGCCTACCGTTCAATAACATGTAAGCACAAAATGAAAATGCCAAATTTCAGCATGCTATGTGTTGAAATGCCCAGTTTATTAAGTCCTGAGGTGTGTTGATAATAGAAGCATAACAGCTTTTTATGTGGAGTACTTCCAGATTCCAAAGTCTTACAAATGGCAGTTTTAAATGGTTTGAAAGTATTTTCTAAATACTTTGGACATTGTGTTTGAACTCAATAATGTTTGAGTTCAACATACTATTAAATATGATGGTTTTGTGCATGCCCTGCACCTTTAGGTAGGCACTTTGTGGTTAAGGAGCTGTGTCCATAAGCACTTGTGCTAATATCTGTTTTCAGAAACAAATCTTGAATTTTGGAAATACTAAGCTAAATTTCAGAAAGATTCCAGTAACTTTGGTTGTTTCACTGCAGACCACAGGCATGTAATTTTTCTGATATACTGCATGTAGATCCATCCTTTTGAGCTGAATGCTAAAACTGTAGTATACATTGTAATGAAGTAGTATTATTACTGTTTACGTCTTATAAAATACAGCCTGAGGCTGAGCAGACAAAAGTGATGCCACAGTGTAGTTCTGGTATGGGATACCATGCACAGGAAAAAAATATCGATAACCTCCTGAACTGTGCAGAGTGAACACTCTCCCTTCTGTGTTCGAATGTCGTGTATAACCTTTAATGCAGGACTCCATTTCTATGATGATGTGGATGCTAAGTTTCCCTGAGAAAAAAAAGGTCTCTGTAATTAAACTCCCTACGACGTGCAGATCCAATTATGGAGCATGTGAGTTAAAGGAATTGATTCTGAACAGTGAAACTGGCTCAAGCACAAAATTTCAATAAGAGCGGTCCCATTTTTAAATTGGAGCCTCTGAATAGGGAACTCCCATCTCTTGTGTCCCAGTGCCACAAGATCTTACCTGCAGCAGTACCTGCGGCAGCAGGAATCTCACAGGATGCCTAAATATAAAACCTGTTATTTATACCTCATTGTAAAATGTCACACAGATAAAGCGTATTTATTATTTTTGTATATGTGTGTATATACACACATACAGTTAAAAGACAAGAAAGTCATTCTTAAGAACCAGTATCTTGCAGAAATGGCATAACAAAGAGGCATTACTTATGTGGCTTTTTGTCTGTTTTAAAATACACTGTTTTCCTTTATTGCAGAATAAATTTTTGCTTAACTCCCTACATTTTATTAACAGACTAGGAACGGAGTTGTAGCCCCTTGAATACAGTGCCAAAATATCCTGTATTTTCTATAGGATCATAATTAAATATGAAACTTTTTTTATCAGATTAAAAAAACACGGGCCCAAAACCTAAAGAAAGGAGACCAGAGGAAATGAGCTTACTGAAAATTCATAAAAGAAATACATCTGGCTATTTCAGTATCAAGGCATAGATTTTAAGAAATTAAAAATGTTTCTTTCTGATCTTTTTGAAAATATTTCAGTTTTATGCAGTGTTATTTTAGTTATGTGTAAAACCATGTTCTTAACTTACATTTTTGGTTTGCTTGAAAACTGTGACTCTTACATCTCTCCTAAAATTCATCTTAAGCCCCCTCTAAATTTTATCCTAACTGTGAATCTTAGTTGATAACACAGCACTATTTCTGCTTGGTATAATTGGAAACACCTACCATTTCAATTGAAGTCTGTTCTGTTTGGGTTTTTTTTGTTGTTGGTTTCACCTTAGAAATGCTTGAATAATTACTCAAATGTAGCGACACTACTGTCTGTTGTACTGTGAGTAAATTTTTAAACAGTTTTTGATTGTAGAGTATAACACTCTCACACAACCCCATGAAAACACTCCCCCGTTTAACTCAGCAGAGCTTTATTAAAGCTATTTTTTATAGCGCTGTTAGTTTTCACAGATGTTTGTCTACGGGATTTTCTTTACTGTTTAAAATGCCACTAGAAATCTTATTCTAATAACTGCTGGGCCCTTCGTAGTGAAATGATGGGGGAGTGTGATGAGGCCATAAAAGAAATAGTTAATGCGGAGAAGAAGGTGCTGGCGGGCTGTGCAGCAGCCTCCTACCCTCCGCTCTGCAGCCCCATAAACAACTTGCTAACGAGCACCAGATAATGGCTGTGGATGCTAAATAATTTCTCTCCCTGCAATTGAGCTGAAATGTATAAAATACGGTAGTTTATAAAAAAAAAAAAAAAAAAAAAGTCTTTCTAGGGGAAAACAAATAATTTTCTGTTTGATCTACACCACCTTTTTAATAACATTTTATGGTATCACACAGAGGAGAAAACAAAATAAATTCAGCAAATGTAGAAATCGATAGAGAAGCTGGTATTTCCTCCGGTGAATAAAATCAATTACATCTTCAGAAGAGAGGTGTTTCTTTAAAACTAAAAAAGAAACCAGGAGAGAGAAAAGCGCCCCCCTGCACACAAGCCGAGCCGGGGCCGCCTGTGTCTGCCGGCTGTAGGTGTCACTGTCAACATGGCTTTGGGGTCAGGTGCCGGGGATGTCATTGTAACCCAGCGAGCTGTCCGCGTTATTGAATGAGTCGGCGTTCAGATGTTCAGCATGCATGGGACATTGTCTGCCGGGCTGTTGGAGGCACTGGCAGCAGAAGGTGACATCTGGTGACTAATGGGCTCAGATGCGAAAGCCGTTCCCAGCGTTCGGTGGGCTGCAGCTGCTCCGCCGCCGCCCGAGAGGCAGGAAAGCCAAGGGGAGAACAGAGCCAGGAAAAAAATCAATACTTCTGATTGCAGAGGAAGTATAACATGGCCCCGGCTGCAGACATGTTCCCAGCCCAGGACTTCTGACAAATGAAAAGATGACGCGGCTAAGCACGCCGCTTTACTGTGTCTCCTCTTTTGCTTATCTAAACCCATCAACTTTTAAGGAAATGGCTCCACCTTATGAAACAAAGATGGACCCTTTCCAGACACAGTCCAGCCCTTGCTCTGCTTCTGTTGTCAGACGGGGCTGTGTGGGAGTCAAACCGCTCTGGTTTCAGGGTAACCTCGGCTCTCGATCATCCCCCGGTAGCGCTTTCGGAACTGAACCAGAGCTCTCCCTGCTTCCTCCTGGGCAGGTACGTGTGAGGAGAAGCTCATCTGTCATTTAAACTCCCCGAAACAAAGACTAAGCCGGAATGCAGTGCCCGTATATTTCATGTTTGATCCACTGATCAAATGTGATTTATTTGTCGAATTCTTAGAAATGGCAGAGAGAAACCACAGGAAGAGCTCGGTGCTGCAGATGGTGGTAAAAACTCTGTTATTAGCAGCTGACAGTGCAAACCACAGAGTGGAAAGCACAGATAAATTTGTGGCTGGAAGTTAGTGTTTACAGCAGAAAAAGGATTTTAAGAGGAGCTTTCTGGTGTGTGCAGGGGAGGGAAAGGGGAAAAGAGCTGGGAGGCGGAAAAGGAGCGTTTCTTAGTTCTTGTGCCCTTCCACGACAAGTAAATCAGCGTGTTTGGTGTTAGGGAGTCACTGAAAAGAGCTGATGGGAGAAAGGAAAAGCAAGGAGCTGAGAAGAGAGATGCATTTGGCTGTGCGTGCACACATACGTGCACAGATAATCACATGATTTTCCATCATCCAAGCCCCCGGTGTGACAGAGGGAGGGAAGAGAGTCACATGCATGAGCCTCATAAAATCTGCAAAAGCGCTGTTCTTAATTCAGCCATCGGCTGCTCCCAGACCTCACGCAGAGAATTACAACGAAATTCTATTTGCAGACTGACATCCCTAATGCTGCTGTGTCCTTATGTTTACTTCGGTTAACTGTCAGCCCTTATAAAGTGCACTGTACCACAGCTGCTGCTGTGGAAAAGGAAACCCTCAGAGTAGCTGCTTTGGGGGGAGATATTTGAGACAAACATCAATAGAAGAAGATGGGGGGGAGGAAAGAAAATCTACTTGTGTATCTGCACAATGTGAGACTCAAAACAGAGATCATTCAACTCTTGTTTTCAGCACATTTCTTGGTTTTAGTCTTGGCTGATAAAATATTTAACAGCCATCTTAGCACTCAGCATAGCAATAACCAAAGAACATCCAAGCTCTCAGCCCCCACTGAGACAGAATTCCAGTGACATGAAGTTTTCTTTTCCCCCTTCCCATATGATGTGCTGTCTAGCTTAGCTCCAGGTTTAATGTGAATTTAAAATAAAAAAAAAAAAGCCCCATTACAGCATGTCCTGTTACTGAAACGTACTTATGGCTTTCTGGAAATTACAAATTGAAGCATGCCACCGGCACTGCTACGTTTATTGCTCAGGTTACTGCATTTGCCTGCTTTTAAAAAACACAAATAAGACAAAGGTTACTTAATTTGGGTCCCCAATTAGGATGAAAGTCCCTGATTAGGGTGAAATTACTATTTCCCCATGGACATAAACCAAAATGCAATCTTTGCTCCCAGGAGTGTGCTTTCTATAAAAAAAAAAAAAAAAAAAAGTAAAAATATTGGTGAAACAAATCAACATGGGAACTCTGGCAAACAGGATTAAATACCATGTAGAAGATTCTCACTGTCATTTATTGGTCTCAAGTTAGGAACTGAATAAGGAATAGCTTCAGTCCAGCCTGTGCGTTACTACTACTAATTGAAAGATCACAGAAAATTATTTTTCTACGTAGGAAAGTGAGAAAGCAATAATAATAAAAAATATTTTTAACATCAGCTTTACTTTTGGTGTTTCATACAGAAACACCAAATATTTATTGCTAGACCGTGATATAATGATGGGATTTTGGTGGAGTTTTATACTTTTTCTTTTGGAATTGCTAAATACTGACTGCTCCTATTCTGATTGAGTGGTGTCTTCTCAACATCTTTGGAGGGTTGGCCCTCACAGGCTTTTTGTAAGTGGGGGCCAGTATCAGTTTTTGAGATTTTTATTAGAGCTGTCATGGGCTTTGGTGGTTTTCTCTATGTGCCAGCTGCTAGAATCAGGAAATTGCACCATCCATTCAGCTGCTGTTACTAAATAAGTAAATAAGCCTAACCCTTTCTGATGGGAAACTTGTGATTTGGTGAGGCTCAGAAACCGCTGATCAAATGCAAAGGCTCCAAAGCTTATAATTTAAAAATGATATATCCACATGAATTTTGCACGTGTAAGTTCCCATACTGAATGGATCCCTGCTTCCAGTAAAGGGTAGAACCAAGTGTTATGCTTTTATATAAGATTACCTCATATTTTTTGTAGCTGCTGTTATACATTGCATTAGTGTCCACAGACTTCAGCTTTTCAGAGTGGGTGTTCTCATGCCGGGTTATCTGTATTGAGATGTTTGCCTTTTTTCCTCTTCTTAATTCTAAATTTTAGCTTTAGCTCAGAATGATGTCAGAACAGTACTTAACTGATTCACTGAGAATCTTTAGCACTTGTATGCTCTGGAGCGGGGGCTTGAAATACAGGGAACAGGTGGTTGAAGACCACTAGTTGAGAGAATAGAGTAACATATAGGGAGAGCAGGAAAGAGGAACATTGAGGAAGAGCAATACGAGTTGTAGGACAGACAGCATGAAGTGGGAGCCATTAGAGAAACCTTTAAAGAAAAGGGGCACAGACGTGGACTGGTGGGGTAGTTCAAGCAAGGCTTTATATGGTACAGTATTGCTTAGGTAGCGACGTGCGCTGTCTTGGAGGGAGTTTTGTGATAAATCTGGCATTTTGAAGATTTTTAAATTAGCTAAAAGTACCCTTTTCTTCTGACTTTAAAAGGCATTTGGTTATTGTTATTGCCTGGGATAAGTCTTTTTAATAAAATCCTAACGCTTAAATGATGATGAAACTTTTTATTAAAACTAATAAATTAAGCCCTAAAACTTTTTTTATGTGTATTGATTACTTGGGTTTTAATGATAAATGAACTAGTGTTACAGCTGAGTTCCTTTCAGTAGTACTGATATATGAAGGGAACTTAAAGTAGTTCCTCAGTTTCCCAAGGCCTCTATTTTTCCGTCTGTGACATGGTGACAAGTTTTTTCAACTTTGATTCTCTGAATGAAATCGCAAAGAACTTATTTTAACAGAATGTTTAAAATTACCATCTTTCCAAAATAATGAAGAGGTTCTCTAGAAAAGTCATTTTCTCTAGGTAATTTGTGAAGGCACAATGGATCTGTACGTATGTTGCTATTCTCCTTTCAGGAACTCTGTATTCCCTGGATAGTAGTCTTTCTAAAATTTTTTCAAAGGCTTGTTGCAATATATTATAATCCTCTTTAAAGCTTCTGGACAGTCTTATTGCAGTCATTTGCGAAGTTGTTATTCTTACCTGTTAGACTGGGGAACGGATCTGTCAGCCTCGTGCTGTGCCTTCAGGTACTGATGCTCAGGTTTTCTGTTACATTCACAAGTAATCAAGGGCTAAGGCAGAGTGAAGGTGCCCATGGACCTCTGTGGAGGCTGCGTTCACGACACGACCTGACCTTCTGTGTCCATTAGTAATAGCTGGAGAGAGATGGAAGAGAACGTACTCCTTCTGATGTGAAATGACTGCCCTTCCCATGCAAGGCTAAGAAACTTGTTAAAGGGTGCGAAGCTACTCTGAGTTGAGACTTTTTGGTAGGATGATAAAACAGGCTGAAAGGATTAGGAATCAAGAAACATTTCTACTGTTCCTAGCATGAGCCTGGGTCTTAGTCTGTGCTCGGGCACATAAGAAGAACAGTTCTCAGTGCTTAGGATTTTCAGTCATACACTGCAGTATTATTTCCATGTCTATATTGCTAATAACCTGCACTACCAAACATGAAGAAAGGGTAAAAATCCAATTTGATTCTCAATTTCTAGTAGCAGAGACTTTGCTAAAGGCTTTTTTGTTACTAGCACAACTGGTGCTTTTGCTAGTAGGGTGGGAGTAGCAAGGATGGAGCGGAGGCAGCTACTCTTTCTCTCCGGCAAGCAACTCAGTTTGAGGCTCACCTCAGATTGGTGTCAAGGTAACTTTGTACCATTTTGAGAATTTGCTGTGGGAGTGGAAGCTTATATTTACTTCAGATGAACACACCTTTATTTATTAAGAAGCCTTTCAGAAGTTCCCATTGCTGCCTGGTGTGTGGTTGCTGAGATTATGCAATTGGGCGATGCTTTGAACTCTTCCACCAGACTGTACTCTTTCCTGTGAAAAAATACGTTTGCTAAACTAAAGGCAGCGTTGAATTGGGATGAAGGTAAATGTCTTTTAGCTGTGATTTTGTTTTCTTGTTTTCTGAAGAGTGTTACCTTCCTTTATAGACTCCCTCCGCCACCTCTGCTACTGCTACGATTATAGATGTATGTACGTGATACCCTCACGTTTGCTGGAGATGACTTGTGATATGTATTAGCTCTGAGAGGTACCTTTCACTTTCCTAACTGCAGTCTTGTCTTTAATTCTTGTGTGAAGATAGCTACGAGCTATTACAATGAGCTATTTAGCTTATTGTCAGAAATGCTTAGATTATTCTGCAGTTTTGAATGCTGCACTGTGTTTTTCTAGACAAATGAACACAGCTAATAACATTACAATGGTAAGGCGTTTACTATTTACCAAAAAACATTTAGCTCTGGTGTCTCTGGGGATTTATTTAGAATATCTGTATTTTCACAGCTGCAAAATACAGGTGGTGTGGGCTGTTGTTGAATGAGTATGACATGTTTTTCAAAGGCAGAAAAATGAAGTCAACAGTCACACGACTAATTGACAATCATTAGTGAGTTGATCTTTTGCACCAATTGTTGGTTTAAGGCTTGAAAAATCTATCATTATCCCTGACAGCAAAAATTAGCCTGGTGAGATTCCAGCTCTCAGTTGACTAATTAACTTCTCTAATGCTGATAGACTTCCACCAGGTACACCTAGGAAATGTAGCCATGGTAAGAATCCTCAGATATTGATGCACTTGAAAGTGGTTTCTCTTGGGAACTACAGCATCAGGAGACGGGCGAGTAGTCTGTCAGCGCTGAAAGTGTTAAGCAAAGAAAGTGCTCTCTTGGTTCCCATAGAGAAAGGTGGTCATGCCTAAGCTAAAACTTCTTATCAGAATTTCAAAAACTGACTTCTAGATTAGGAAGCTGGCAAGCACTATCTTAAAAATTATATTACAGCATTGTAGATGCTTCTGATTTGACTTTTTCTTGCAGGAACTTCCAAGTTCATGGTACGAGTGGAGCAAAATCCTTTTTAAAAAAATGCTGCAAACCTGCAGTGTTCGTGTTTCTCCAGTAGCTGAAAGTGGATTTGTAATCTTGTACTATTTGACTATTTTGAAAAATGCATTTCTAATTCTGTAACAGCAAAGTTGTTAACGAAAAAGTACTATAATTAGTAGAGGTGAATTGAGGTAGCAGAAGTAGAAATACTAAAAATGAATCTTCAAGACAATGCGACTATTCTTGTGTTTCTTTAAATCAGTGTGACCAATTGACTGGTATTTCATAGCAAGAATGTAAAGGTCTTTCAGGCAAAACCTGACATTTACTGCCTTGACTGAGGATGATCCAGCACAAATGGCATGTTAATAATGGTAAATAGCAAAATGTTAGATGGAAGGCACTACATAACATGCAATATGAAGATATGAGGTGTGTTCATTTTATTTCTTTGGCTTTTTTTTTTTCCTTTGTGCAGCTGTAGCTCAATAAACTGAGACTGAAACAATGATACATTTTAAAATATTATCAAGTTATACAGCTTATACTCTGCACCCTGATGTCTTTCATATTGTTTGGGCACTTGCATGGCTTTGTATTCTTATCTATTACTATCACAGACTTTCTCTGACAACTTAATGAGTTACTGTCATTAGTTTTATCTTTAATTTGACCGCATCTGGGTGTTCTGTAGGGATGTGAAATTAATAATGTGCAAATTCTGGAACATTCTTTGACATAGCACTTTCACATAACTTATCACCCTCTCACACTGTATTTTTAGATACATTTTTCAGTGGAAATATTGGTATCTAGTGGTGTTCAAATATGTTGGTACCAGCTTTCAGTGGTGGTTGGCTGCAGATATTCAATTGACAGAAGAACTTAATAAATGCTTGCTTGTGTTTATACGTCAAGAGAGATTAGTGCCAGGATTAAGTGCTGGGATATTTTTCTATTTTCTTGTGATTACCCCACCACCCCAAAAAGAAAAAAAAAAAAACAAAACCCCAAACCTACAAGACAAAAACCAGAGGGCGATAGTTCAAGTTAAAGTTACCTTTAACTGATCAGGAGTTGCTGGTGTTACACACCTGAGTCAGTGCGATTACTCTGTGTGTAAATCAAACATGCCCCATGTTCTTGCTGGTGACAAATGGGTCCTTCTACCTCGGAGCTCGAGGAAGGTTGCAGCGAATGAGAGGGATTTCCCTTAAAGGACTTCAGTGAAGGACAACTGAGAATATTTGTTAATACCAATAATACTGTAACGTACAAAGCACATTAATACGAGGACTATTCAGGCACAGTTCAGCAAGATTAAAGAAAAGGTGAGAAATGGGAAGGACCTGGGGCCAATTGCACAGGCATCCCAGTGCAGGGTGGGCTGGTCTCCTGTCAGCTGCAGTGTTTTCAGAAGCTGCGACAGAGAGAGCAGGGCCAGACTGGTCACCCTGTTTGAATACCAAAGTATGTAAACCTATATCACCTTTAATTGTACACGTAAGTTCTTCATGAATAAAAATTGGCACGGGTTAGCTTATGGTTAAGCACATGGTTGAGTCCTTGTCTGAATTGGAGTTTATAGAGCTGAAGGAATCAAGTCTTCATGCCATCTAAATTGATCCTGCTGGCTCACGAGTATGTAAAGGGTTGGCCTGTTACTAATGAATAATTTTAGTCCTTTATCTCAGAATGGCATAAAAGTTTTCTGTCCACTCGGTTCTTTAAGCTTAGCGATTTGTCCATGTGCTTCATTTATTTCCAGAAATCCTTACTGCGTACGTGTATTTCGCTTACAAGTGGTTCTGTCAATTTGTCCTGCTACTCTCTTGTGTGTTTTTTCCTTAGTATGTATTAGTATTAGAGTAGCTGATCTATTTGGGTGCTCCTTTTGTAAGCTGTGGGTAAGAACAAAGTCTTGTGTTGAGTCCTACTTCACTGATTTATAAACATACCTGAAATGTCTCTGGGACAATCTTATGATCTGTCCATTTTCCCATTTGTAAAATAAGATTTAAGTGGTTTACTTCACAGGAAAGATAGTTAATGCCTTGCAAAATTGGGAGTATTTAAAATTTTCTGTACTGTATGTACTATTACTTAACTGAAATATATGAAGAAACGCAATGTGCCTTTAAATAATTACTCATGCAGTACCAATCAGTTCCTCTCTAGTCTCTCTCCCCCCCAATTAATTAATTTCTTTCTCTGTGTGCTGTTTTAAAATTACCTAATTACCTGTAAACAAAAGGAAACATGTTTCTGTCTTTTTTTTAATGGCGGAGTTTAATTTTTACTAATCTTACTAAATAATAATATTAATAAGACTTAACAGTTCTCATACAAAGAGAGAGAGTGCACTATAGAAAACATGAATACATATAACAAGTGTAAAACTGCTTGAGCCATTTTCATTTCCACTGTGTATTATGTACTTTTTTTAAAGAAGAAAATTAGACACGGGAGAATTAATTTTAACTTCATCGCTTATGAATTATTAATTCCTTATGACTGGAGTTATTTACATACTGAATAGCAGTTAGGCAAAGAGCAACTAGAAAGGTGTAGCTTTGTCAAACTCTGAGAATCTGAAATAATGCTGTTTCCTGTGTTTGTTTGGGTTTTTTTAAAGGCTTATTTGGTTTGAGAGTCACACTTCCAGCAGTTTTCCCATGTGGGCATATACACTCTTACATGTGTTCTTGCAAAGGTAGTGTTGTAACTTCAATATTCTCTGCTTTTATATCTGCCTCTTGACTTTCCAGTCACACTTCAGCCATTTGTGTTTTAACTATATATTGAATATTTCTTTTCGGGCCACCAATATCTCAAATTCAATTTCTTCCCTGCAGCTCTGCTTCCCTTTCTGTTCCTCAGAGTGACTGCTCTGCTGCTGTAACCATCTCCTGCTCGTTCTCTCAGCTCTCCATTGATTGCCTGTTTGTTTTTCATAAGATTCAGCTTTATTTGTTACCTTTTAAATTCTCAAATATTTGACTCCTTACAACTTCTCTGCTGTGGTGTTTTGTTTTGTTTTTTTTTCTTATTCTAGTCTGAATTGTCCCCTTGAGACAGTTCCTACTATTCCTTTACACACCTCCTTCCTATTCTTGGCCCTTGGCCATGTCTGTCTGGGGAGGTTTGCTCTTCTCGGGTTGCTTCTGTAGATCAGTCAGTCTTTAGGAGGAGGAGACGTGTATAGATCTTTGGTCTGAAATATTTTTTGTCATAATTATTTGTTTGTATTACTGAAAGAAATTGCAGTTTTATTTAAAGAAATGTACCTTTTTAATGTATACCTCTGGTCACTGTTAGAGTTATATTTGTCATAACTTGTG
This sequence comes from Limnodromus scolopaceus, assembly GCA_028565335.1. Classification (NCBI taxonomy): domain Eukaryota; kingdom Metazoa; phylum Chordata; class Aves; order Charadriiformes; family Scolopacidae; genus Limnodromus; species Limnodromus scolopaceus. The sequence goes on along the minus strand of JAOXNO010000002.1, from coordinate 14,225,957 downwards.
CCTTAAAATTGCAACTTCCTACATCAGTCTGTCTTTGGCATCTTTCCTGATGTGAACTGTCAGTCATTCTCAGTTTGTATTTTCTTTTCTCTAGTTGTGCTAATGTTTATGCTCACCAAGGAATTTTGGCTCAGTTTCTAGAGTCGATGAGAAGTAACGATGTTGCCAAGTGCCCCTAATGTAGGAAGGTATTGAAAGGCCAGGTCTTATCTGCTGGACTTTATGCCATAGTCTGCAAGTTGTAAAAGTTCTGAGACAGTAGTAACGCTGTAATATTATAGTGTTTTATGTGATATGAAAATATCTGGGGATCTCTGATAAAAAGATTTCAAAAGCTATTCAAGATTTGTTCTAAATTGCAAAAGAAAGAATGCAGGCTTGCATATTATTCCTTCTTTAATGCCAGTTGGATTAGTGTTATGATAATGAATGTCCAAGGAATTAAACATGATTTGTCACTTGTTGCAAAGTGTTGCCCAGAATAATAATCCATCATTGCTTTTTCACAAAAAGAAGCTTGATCTGTGAATGAGATCTAATAGATATTACTATCTTCATAAAAATGCCTGTTGCCACTATTAACATAAAAGCAGGCTAAGCCCTGGCCGTTTAGCAGGCATTGAGACAGGACCTAAATAAGACTTTTAATGAGATTACATGGGTTTACAGTAATGGGTTAACTTTCCTCCTAGTTACCGTCATGCATGAGTATTCTATTCTTCCCTGCAGTGTTCAACAAGCAGATGGAATGGTCAGCAAGTCAAAATATGAAATGTTGGAAAGGTCACGATACTACAGGATGCCGCTGTCTTTCTCATCTGTCTTACAATTAGGGTTATCTTGTTCTTGCAGCAAGAGTCATAATGAGGACTGTAATGAACACAGCTTATATCTGTTCCTCTCACCCAGGAGCTGAAAACAAAGGACAGGTGAATTTGTACTAATGAGGGACGAGGCAAGGTAGCTTTTATTTACATGAGCAAATGTTTCTCATTCATATAGTCATACTTACATTGGGAATTATTCAAGAAAAAAAGAATTGCTAGATGGAGTCCCGGAGTCCTAAATGAGGGGGGTTACTTGAAGACTACTTTGATTCTTAAACTTTTCACGGTTGAAAAAAACTTGGTTAATTTGCATTATTTTCAAAAAAAATTTGCTCAGTATGTCTATGATTAGGATAATGGGCTTAGGTTCAGGAGACCCAGATCTGAGTCACAGAACTCATGTAGAATTTATTGAGGATTATTCCAAGACCACTGATGTTGGTGGGACATTTGGGGAAAGTATCTGTACAACTTCAGAGTTCTTCTAGATATTACAACGCAGTTGCTGAGGGAAATGCTCTATTACCAAACGTCTGTGACATGACAGGGTCGGATTATGTGCCTCTGCCAGCCTGGGACAGTAGGAGGTTATTATAATTTAAAAAGTACCTATTTAAAGAGAACTAACTCAACCCGTTGCTCTTAAAAGAATATGAGATACAAGGATAGAACAAACAAAAGAGGTAGTGGTTATTGTATCAGGACTAAAACATTTATGGTATTCAGCTGCAGTGAGAGATTAGATTGATTCACATGAAGCATGTTTGCCATAGCCATGGCAGCGCCCCGGGGCAATGTGAGATGGGCAGGTCTCTGCTGCAGCTACAAATTGGGCTGTTGGAACTTAACTTTCAAGGTGTTTTATCTGTAAAGCTCCAACATTATTTTGTTTTTCTGTCTCCTTGTAATTTAAGGAAAAGTACCTGTGAAAGATGGATAAGTTTGTGGGTCCAGCCTTTATGACAGCTGTAAGATAACAAAGCTCTGTAAGCTCATTCAACAGCTCTGGCAGTACTACTGGAACCATTTGTGTAATGGAGCAATGTTTCTTTCTGTCATCAACCAACACTCAGAACCAACTGTGGAAGGTGTCTTGTCTTTGGCATGATCTCTGTTTTGTTTCAGTATCTTGAGTGCCTTTTTAACCATAGTTGCAGTAAGTTTGGTTGACTTCTATGAGAGCTCCATAACTACAAATCCTGATATCCAGCATATCTGTCATTCTGTGCAATGTTCTCGTAGCTTACCAGGCAATGACTGATGGTCACACCTGCCATACTAGCAAGGATCTTTCAATCAGGTGAAAAAGTTATAGAAATAATTTCATGAATAATTTCATGTTACGCCTTTGCTATAACTAGATAAACATGGGTGATGGAGAAAAACCAGGTATATTTTATTTTAATTCATGGGTGAAGATTTACACAGTGATAACATGAAAAGGTTCTGAGAGTGACTTTTGCATAAGTGTTGTCCTTATGTCAATAGTAGAAATATGTAGGAGTTTTGCATATATTTTTGTGAACACTTTATTTTTGGAGAAGAGGAAAAACATCAGGAACTTACATAGATCAACTTTTATCGTGTTCAGGCACACAGTGTATATTTTTGACTGTGCAGTTCATGGGAGGAAAAATGATGGATAATATACAAGAAAACTCTGCTGAGTTATGTTCTGTGCTTTTTCTGAAAGCTGTGGTATTCCAGAATTCATTCTTCGTCTTTATCTCCCACACCTCACAAGCTGAATCTGGGTGATTATATGTAAAGTCCTTTGCACTGCCATCAAACATCTTGTAGCCAAATCAGGATGTATTTCCTACAGAACATCTAAAGATGAGTGGAGGGAATCTTTCCACTAACTTCAGTGGGCTTTGAATCTCACTGTATCTCACTCTTTAAAGCATTACAAATAGAAGATCTGAAGGCAGGAGCCTGTTTGCATATCTCCTTAACCCCCTGAAATACTAGAGGTAGTTGAATTTTTATACCTTGTGACTTTCATGAGACTTTTATCCTTACCTCCCCCTCTCCTCATACTTATTCCCTGCCCTGCCTAAGTTTGATTTCAGCCCCCATTCTTTTTCACCATTTGATATATTCTTCTCTCTCTCTCTCTCTGAACAGAGTAGGAAAAGGCTCTGGTTAGCTTTACAAACTATGTTTCATCAACAGCTACAGAGTTTGTAGAGCTAAATAACTTGGTTATTTTGTATGCTGCAATGATGTCGTCATTTTCTGAGTGTTCCTGAGTTAGGGATTTATTTATTAATTTTTTTTTAGGGCATCCTTTTTTTAATACTTTGTCAACGTAAGCCCTCTAAAAATTAAGCAGAGAACCAAGCTGATATTTCAGAACTAAGGTTGCTGATAAAATTGCCACTAAAATGTCCAAGATCTCCAGATTTTCAGGAGTACTAAGTGGGAATGGACTCTACTGCAAGATTTGACCCTGAGTTTACATAATGTCTGCATGGCAAGGTATATGTTCTTATGGTTAAATCAGATAAACTAATTTTCTGCCATAATTAAACCAGTGAGAAACCCATAGAATTGAACATTGTTATTTACCTAGTTGGTTCACTGACTGACTCTTTGCTATTGCATTAAGTGAAGGGGAAATACCAACATGATCTTGTTGGTCTTAGGTCACAGATGAAACAGTCTCCATAAAGCTTTTTCAGGTAATAATACTTGTTCTTCACTGTTGTGGGTATGAAAGTATTAGTGGGAAGGTATCCTGATATGAAAGGGTTGCTTTATTAGCTTACACTGTTGCTGTAAATGTTTCCTAATTATCTCTGTTATGGTAGAAATCTGAAAAAAATGTAAATTGAGTGCTTTGCATAATTTATAAAAGCTGAATGTTTCCTAATTAGTTCTGTTAGGTTAATGATACCGCAGCCTCATTTTTCCATGGCCCTGAGCAATGACCTTTACCCTCCCCATTTTTAACACTTTCTTTTAGTTCAAAAACATGTGGTGACCTTCCTCATCTCGAATGATCTTTGGGAGACATAATGCTTTGGAAAATGTTACAAATCCCTTCTCCTCTCTCCCTTTGAAAGTAAAGAAATGGCCTGCTTTATGCAGGGAGAGTAAAAGCCTGATTTATACAGATCCTCTGAAGAATGCTGGTGAAGTGCATTCCTTCAGTGTTTTCATAGAAACTGATGTGAGCTGCATTAGCAGAAGATGTGAAAATGGTGAGGGTGGGGGAGAGAAAAACCTCTCTCAAAAGGATTCTAAAATAACATTTTGCATCCTCGAGTAATTCCCAGCTCTCCCTGGCAACCATTCATTTCTTCCAAACAGCAGAAATTTGCAATATGAAAGTGGATTGGCTTGCTTTTCCCATGGGGCTCTGTATCTCTTCATCCACCGCCTAGGGTAAAAAGCAATGCATACGTTTACAATATAAATGTGATTTAATCGACCTCCCTGTCAGCGAGAAATGGCAAGCATATCAAACAAGCCCAAGATGTTAGGAAGAAAAAATCATAAATTATTCCAGTGATGAGTTTCTGAGCAGCATTTTGGACTACTAGATGATTCTGTGTAAAGCTGTTCCTTGAAACAATAATTAAGATAATTCTGTGTGACAAGGAGAAAAATGTTCAGCTTTGTATGAAATGTGCTTTATGTTTAGAAAGCTGGATGTTCACTATATTGACCAGAATTTCCCCTAGCTGCTGCAATGCAAAGCTAAAACTAATTGAATCATTCACCATCTGTATTTCTAAGTCCTTATTTATTTTATCTTACGTAAAATCAGTTGGCTTCTAAATCGGGAAGATGATAGGTTCCTTTATGGGTGGGTCTCTCTGGGTGTGTCTCTATGCATGTATACTGTAAGGTCTTAAATGACAGCATCTTTTTGAGCTGTGAACATACAGCTAGGTGGAAAAGATTTTTTTTTTTTAATTTAATTTATTATTATTATTTTAATTTCTGTTGCTTGAAAGACACTTGAGTTGTCCTGAGAAGGTATGCAAAATGGTTCTTCAGTAAGAAAGGGCTCATAAAATCATTATGCCACTCAATTTATCTAAAAGAATCCCTTCTGGAATTGTTTCCTATTTACAGGCACAAATGTGTGTGTTCTTTATATGTTTTATTTCTTAAAAATACAAGAAAGGTGTAAAAAGGATTTTTTGCAGATGGGACAGTTCCCTATATCAATATGATCATGGTTGGTTCTTCCTCTGTGCCTCCCTCCCCCAGCAATGAAATTGTTTTTGGCTTTACCAGACTGTCTGAAGTCTCCTATGCCATTGTGTGAGTTATTTGTTTGTTTATTTATTTGCTCTAATACAGTGTGGATCAAGCCACAGGTTCATAACTTCAGTCATACTGGGATTTTCTGTCCCCTCCAGATCTCTTTCTGCAAGACATCTGGTCGTGTCAATGTAGGATTACTGGAGAGACCAAACTGCATTAAATTTGTGTATACCAGAAAGATACGATGGCTGGATTTTCAGGCAACTTCTCCTTCTTGACTTTCACTGGTTGTTATTTTAAATGTCATTATGCCATTGCATATATCTCTTAACTATTAATATAATACAGCAGTGTTGGCGGAAAGCTTAATTTTGCCTCATATTGTTAAGACTGGAGATTTGGCACTTTATTATCTCCTTTTAGTCTACTTCATCTTTTTAATTGTGAAAAATGCTTCCTGTTGACCTCTGTCCTCCATTGCAGTGATTAATTTGTGCATTGTTTATTTTGGATTTTTCTCTTTTTCCCCTGTTAGGAATGTACGACTTTATTTACAGTCTCATTCTCTTCATCACTTGCTTCATATCTGCCTGTTACAATGGAGGTTTTGGTTAGAAACAATTATGATCTAGTGGATTTTTCAAGTAATTTCCTACATTTTGATGTTTTGACCTGGTGTAGTATGTTTCTTTCAAACTCCTTTGACAGAATGTGTCATTTTTGAACTTTACACTTGGATTCTTGGCTCCAGCACACTTTGAATTACTGCCTTTCTCCCCCTCTTGTGAATAAATTATAGTTCCTACCTCTTAGAGGACTGTCATAATGTCTCCTCCACTGACCTCATGTTCTTAACTCACTTGAAAATTTCTTGTTATTTAGCTTAACCTCTTGTGTAGCTTGGCTTTCTTCATCTGCAGTGTATTTTCTTTTTGTGGTCTCAGAACTTCAATATATAATCTTCCCAGTCTTCTCTTGTACCTGATGTTTTACCTCTTAAAGGTCTTTATAGAAAGGTTGATATCTCTAGTATCTTGGCAAGACTCCAGTTTAAGTAATTACATTCTGTCTTTCTAAATTCTTCTTACCCTTTCAGTGGAGTGTGATGGTCCCTCTCGTCCTGCCCTTCGCTATTGTGTGCATTGCTAAGCAGTCCCTGGGCTTCAGCTTGTGGTTTCCTTGTTATATTGTTCTGTCTGATGTGCTTTGGGACAAAGGGGAAATTTAGGATACTATTTATCACTATCTTAACATGTAAGCCATACTTCCTTTACACATTGCTTTTACTGACTTAGAGGTTGTTCTTGTTCAGGGCTTCTCACTGTCATTCCAATAGGTTTAATGTCCTATTTGTCCTATAGGACACTTCTGCAGTACTCAGGGTCTTTTGTTCAATGCACATTTCTCTCCCTTCTCCTGTCACGAGTATTGATCTCCTCCCCTCTTTTTTCCTCCCACCCCCAATTTTTACCCCAAGTCTTGCTTCTGTGCTTTAAAATACTGTATTTCTAGTGAAGTTCTCCCTGTTCATATAGGACTCAGTCTGATCGTAAATGAATGATGTGTATCTATATTCTGTTCACGATTACACGTGCATAATTTCTTTCCCTGCTGCATATGCCTCAACAGACAGACCAGATTCTCAGGGCTCCATGCAGACTCCAATAGGCATAAGATCAGGTCCATCCGGTTTTTTTGGTCTATGTGTACAACCCTAGGAGATACTGCTGAAGATCGATGAGGAGATTGAAATGTCTTGGATCACCACAGCACCCGCGTTGCAAAATAAAGAGGAGGGGATGTTATGTCACTTATGGTCCTCTTCTTTCCAATGCTGTTCCAAATTGCATGTCTTGGTGCAGGAATGGGTGCTATAACGAGCTGTATCTTTTGGTAACAACCAACAGTTGGTACTGACCACCTGCTCCCAAAATACTTTGGAGGCTGGGGGTAAAAGTACTGATGAAGATCGTAAACAGGGTCCTCTGTTTTGTTAGTGTATTGGCCTCTTGGAAAGGAATGTGACTCTGCCACGCTGCTGAGTGAGAGTCACGGCAAATGAAATAGTGTGGAAGTGCCTGTCTTCCTTAGAGGCAGTCCTTTCCTTGAGCATTTTCAATCTTCTCCAATCTTTTTCTTAAAGAAAAGTTTTCTTCTAAAATGCACTGTGTCACAATGAACAGGTGCTGATGACTCCTGGTGTAAAATAGTTGGGTTGAAATGACATGCAGAATGAATTGGATGCTGATGTTGTGCACTGGGATGAACATATGGAGAAATCTTGAGAGCTTGGATGTTGTGTAAGAGTTTGGCTGATTATTTGTTATAACCTGTGTGAGTCATGCCAGGGCCAGCAATGAGATAACGAGGCGAGCTAGGTTTGGAGCAGCATGAGCCTCTGGGACATCAGAAGAAAATTGTTTTTGATCCCTCCAAAGAGATAAATATTTTTGCTTAAGCAAGTACAGAGAAGGCAGGTTCTGCTCTGCTCGGTATATGATTATATGTGATATAAAATATAGCAAAATCAACAGAAAGATTCAGATGGCGATTAAGTGGCTTAAAACCAGAACCATGCTCATCACAACACTTTTATCTCACAAAATCTTGCATACAGAGTAGTTTCGGGCTTGTGTTATTCTGTTGTTCTTTAAATCAGTGTCTGTTAGGCATCTGCGGCCATTGACATTTATCGTACAGTTTCTTTGAGCCTTCAGTGTTTCTCAGCTGAGAAAAACAAAAAAGACGACTATATTAGTTCTTCATGTTAACGTCAGCAGACCCTGTTGCAAAGAGTCTAATCTCGGGACTGGATCACAAAGAGTGTTCAAGAGCAAGGTATATAATTAAGGAAAAGCAATAATATATCTGTCATAACCATAGAAACAGTCTAGTTGAACTATAGGCATGAGAGTATTCGTGTGACTTTGATGCAGATCCGTGTGACAGTCAGGGTGTACACTGTGTGACTGATTCAAGGATAATAATTGAAGACTTATAGAGATGCAAAGCAGCATGGGGGAGACCATAGCAAGTGGAAATTAAATACGTGGTGGGGAGATATGTGTTTCTCTAGCTAACTAGATTATTTACATATTCAAATCTAGATGTAGAATCTTCTCTTATTCAGAGAATCAGCTGTAGCCAACAATAATGGGCTTCCCCCTGCCCTCCCCCAAATGTTGGTACAGGGAAGGAAAGGCTGTGCTGTTAGAGTCATTTATTGTATTTTCTTTCATTTTCATAAAAAGCAATGCTAAAGAGAGACAGAGCTTACAAATCAGCATTAAGTAGTAGGAAAACAATAAACACCGCAGCATTGCTAAAGAATACAGTTAGAAACCTGGCGCGTTGTTGATATTGCTGTGAGCAGATGGACCGACAGCGCAGTCGCTGCCAAACCTCCCTAAACCCCACACACCAGACGTGGCTGCATGGCAGGACGTTTGAGTGAGTGGCAGCCTGCTAGCTCCCCCCGAGCATTTGTTTTCTTAAATTCTGAGCATATATACATTTATATTTTTATATGTATATATTGCCAACATTGGATACTTTTAAGATTGAGCTGAACACGGTGCTGGGCCAGCTTGTGTAGACCGTGCTTTTGCCAAGAAAGGTTGGAGCAGATGATCCTTGAGGTCCTTTTCAACCTGGTATTATATGATATAATTCTTCTGAAAAAGCTAATAGTAAGAGTGACCTCATACTTATGTCATATGGATAACCTGCCATTTTACTGATATTAATGACTGATGATATGAACTGTGGCCCAAATTCTGGTTGTCGCAGCAGTGGCAGCAACCACTGCTGTGGGCACTATCTCCTTCTGGGCCAGACTGAGCAGCAGACCTGAGCACCACAGGGTGGATACAGAAGACACTGTGGGTTCCTACCATCTGGTGGCCAGCAATTGTTTCTGAAAGCAGAATAGTGTTTCTCAACTGGTGGACTGTGGCACTTGAAGGAGAACGAGGTTTATTTACAGTGCCTGTCAGGAAAAGTGAAAAGGACATTACTACAGATCTTTTTATGGTATAAAGCAAAGCTCTACTCCTTCACACATCACCACCCTCAAGACCAAGTAACTGTCAGCCTGTTGCTGCATGCAAATAGTATTTCAGGTTTTTCTCTGTGGTATGTTTTTATTCCAACTCTTAATAAGTAACGTAAGACTGTTGTGGAAAAAATCTTTTGAATAAGGATACTTTGAAGCAAAAGCTTTGTTCTAGAATAGTAATTCTCATTAGCGATGGTTAAGAACAGCAAGGACCTCCTCTGACTTGTTGAAACAAATGCTGAAAATATACCAGGCTCTGGCAGTAAGTGCCAGGTCTGGCACAAAGAGCCACAGGGCTTAAAAATAATCCCATTATAGCAGCAGTTCACGACCTTCATTTTGGGTGGCATCAGGCTGCCTGAGCCAGTTCTAAATATCCTGTTGTGCAGAGTATTCTCCGGTCAGCCAAGTGATGCCACAAATTCTCTGTTCAAGCCTGATACCAAAAACCCAAAAATATTTCTAGCCCACAATAATACTGTTTTCTGATAAAATGTAAGGGCTGCAATGTCTGCTTTCTAGGAATATTTTTAAATGCTTTTGTTTTCAATTTGGCTAGCAGATACTGGAAAACATTTTCTCTATTTTCACCAGTTCACTTGGCACTGCAAAATTTTCTGGGACATATGAAGGCAGGACAGAATGAGAATGAAGGACACTAAAAATGGAAGGACATGAGAGAGATTTCGAAAAAGACGTAGGCAAGGGAGGGTGTAACAGCCATTAGTATCAACAGGCCTTATTCAACTGCCAGCCTAAGGGGCTTTTGAACAGTGGCATGCATCTTGGAGCATATAAAATTTTATTGAAAATCAGAGTTTTGATGGTCTGAAATGGCCCATTCATTTTTAACCTTGCTTAATATTTCTAAATGTAAAAAAAAAAAAAAAAAAAAGTTTTACCTAATGTATGTACTCTGATCAAACCTTTAAAACTATTTAATGCTCTTAAGATAATTAAAAATGTTCTTATATATTTTAATAGCTGCTTGTAGCGTTTCTGTGTAGTAAGCAAAGTAGGCAGCATTTAATATTCTCCAACTAACAAAAATGTAAGAAATTAAAAACAGATCTTAGTAGTTGTAAATTAAGATGTATAACTTGCTAATGTTACTTGCTTATGTTACTGGCTAATATCACCTTTCTCTAATCGGGACTTCCATGCATGTGTGCACACAGACTTACACACAAGATCTGTGCAAGTGTGCACGTGCATCTTCTGCAATACGTGGGACACTCCCCGTGTTGCTCCACAGCTAAGGGAAAGGCATCACAAAACAGCATGTTTCAGGGGTTAGACTACTCAAGAGAGAGACTTTAGAAAAATAGCCAAAGTACAAATCAAAACCAAATTCGGTGCCAGTTATTTACATCCGTTCCCTGCTATGCCCACTTCTCTGTCATGATTCACTCCTGTGATGGTGGTAAATCAGTCCTTGTTGGCTGACTCTGCTACACTTCTTCCTGCTTCCAGTTTAAACAGAAACCTCTGGACAAAGTGATACAGTGGTACTTGCACTGTTATATCTGAAGTTTTGGTATAAGTCTCTAAAGATATGTGCATCTAAAGACAGTAGCATAAACTGCAAACCATGAATCTAAAAACACTGTCAGTAGAACCAGTGGCCAAACAAATGAGACCAAGCAAATGCTAGTCTGACTTCCTGGTGTGTGCCCAGTCAATTCAAGCTCTCTTTCTTCTATTAAATGTAATTATAGTACACAGAATTCAGCCTTCCTTGGCATATTAGTATATATGTTTCCTCATCAGTGCAATAGGTATCAAAGATCACCATAGACACTGATGGGGGATATATTTGCTGTTAGTTCAGAATTGGTGTATCATATGCTTCCAGAGTTATCTCTCTTCCTTTCTATCAGTATTAGCAGGTATTCTCTAGACATTTATCGTTTTAAACTATCACAGTCCAGTGCATTTTCCAGGGACCAAAATCAATACTGATCTTGATTTGAATAATTTTCTGGTAAGGCTCTTTTTGTAGATTCACAAGTAGACCTAGTAAGTATTAAAGCTATTCGACTTGGCATTTCACAGTCTCATTGACATATTAAATATAGGCACTACCCATGACTGTTAACCTTACAACTATTAAGTAATAAAAATCCTCCATATATATTTGCTAGCCTAAAGTTATACTGTAACATGCAGTATTACAAAACAGGAAATAAAATACAGTATGGAAAAATACATCAAATCAGACAAATCTCCACCAACTTCTCCAAAGTACTCTACCAAAAATGTTTCAATTGGGATGAACTGCCTAGGTCAGAATCCATTTCTGTTCAGTTTTTGGGCCTCTGGAGACTTCATGGCAGTTTGTAACTATAGGACACAAGTTGAGAAAATCCAATTGGATAGGGGGTTTGTTTATTTGTTTTCAAACCATGAGGTTGGTTTGACCCCCACAGTCTGTTTTCCTGAACTTTCTTCCTAGAGCTCCAGCAAATGGAGATGATGCTTCATTAAATGGAGTAAACTCTGTCACCAGGCTCTTGTCAGTCATGAAAGATGTTGTATTTACCTGCATCACCTTCTCAAGCCTCTTGCAGGAAGGAGACCTGAAGGGAGCCTACAGGAGAGATGAGGGAGGGACTCTTTATCAGGGAGTGGAGTGATAGGATGAGGGGTAATGGTTTTAAATTGAAAGAGGGGAGATTTAGA
>JAOXNO010000002.1:14195574-14214070 GCA_028565335.1 Limnodromus scolopaceus | reverse complement strand
GGAGGTGTTCAAGGCCAGGCTGGATGGGGCTCTGAGCAACCTGGTCTGGTGGGAGGTGTCCCTGCCCATGGCAGGGGTGTTGGAACCCAATGATCTTTAAGGTCCCTTCCAACTCAAACCATTCTATGAGTCTATGATTCTATGATGCATTTTGGGACTTCTGGCCCTTTTCTTTTTAAAATGATAACTCAAGGACAGAGGATTCTACATTTAAGTTGCTTGCATCTTAATCACTAGTTCATTCTGTTCCTTAGGTGGCTCTTGCTTTTTTTCTTACTTCTTTTCTCCCTTCTTTATTATATTATCATCAAACTTCTCTTGAAGCTGTTTCTCTTTGGACTGCTTGCTTTCATGAAAATGGGTACCATCCTGAAACCAAGTCTTCTGATCCACAAGCACTTTAACTCACTTCTAAACTCCTCAGATCGTTAGAGACTCTGTTCACAAAGGGGAAAAGCACAGCTGAAAGGAAAAATTCCCCTTAGCGACTTCTAGAGGAAATGGGCCATTGAAAGGGCAAAGCAGAGATACTACATCCCTCAGTAATCCAGCCAAGAGATTAATAGCCAAGATAAAAATAGAAAAATATAATTATTCTAACTTCATTTCCTCTCTTAGAAAATATAAGAGCAGGCAAGACCTTCACAACCCTGATTCCCAGGTTTATATCTCCGGATCAGATTTGCGTGACTTGAAGCACATGGAAGCCTTAGTAGTAAAACGAAGTGAATAATTCATGGTGAATAGTTTATTTGATGAATTACTGAAGGCCCTTTTTCTGTTTGTGCAGAAAGTTTCTAACAGATGACAATTTCTTTCAACTTATGTATTATTCAAATTTACTCAACCATTTTGTTTGTTTTTTTAACACACTGATTTACTGCAAGCAGCTTTCCAGGTACGGAGCAGTAACAGACCCTTGACACAGCAACTGGTCCCCAAAGCCACATGGGAGAGTTTGTGTCTCCCAGTTGGCTGAACATAACCTTTACGCTGAGAAAAAATACTTGGAAATGAGGCAATGCTCATACTTTGATTTTCATATAGAGAGGCAGCAGTGGGTTTGAAATTCTCTATAGTTCTTTAATCTTTTTCCTTTCTGGGTCACAGAAGCATTGTATGAGGTGTCATTCTTGTTAGGTAAAAGACTAATGTAAGATTTATTGGCTGTGGATAGAGTTCAGATTTAAATTTCTCCTGTACATTCATACAAAGTAATTGTCTGCTCATTTACAGACCTAGTAGGAAAGGGGACAGTCAGATCCTTAACCGCCACTTTTAATTACTTTCATACTGGGACTACATAAAAAGTGTGGTTTGTTTTTTATTTCCCCAAAATTTATTTTGCTCTGCTGTGTCAAGCAATGTGTCATCTCACCCCGGATCTTCATCTTTTGTGGTGCGAAGGCTTTATGTACTTAGGTGATAGAGAGAAAGAGAAATATTATTAAGATTTGTAAATCCAAAATTCTTTGCAGGAAGCATGATGATAAGTTCCCCAGCATCTGCTCTTCAACTGAACGTAAGCCATAAGGAGCAAATCTGCTCTGGACTCAGCAGTGACACCAGCCCTGGTGGAGAAAAACTGGTTTTGGAAATGGAGAGGTGATAAAATTGGTTGGCAAGATAAATAAGGGGAGAATATTTGTTAGTCTGTAAACCAGGCTCAGGGAATAGAGCTGAAACAGAGGTTAAGCGTTATAACTTTTGTTCACAGTTAATTATTGAGGTTTCTTTGGAGAGAATTTGTGGACTTCAGAGACTTAGTTCTAAGAGAGGGGCAAAGTTAGAGTCGAGGGGTTATTAGCAGGTAACATCCTTTAACATTTGGGAAACAGGAATTTGTGACAGCAAATCTTAGCAGTCTTTCTCTTCTGTTTTGTTGAATGTTAGTACAGTCATTGTAGTGAGTTGTCTGTCTGAATAGGATTATTTTTATTTTTGGAAAACAAACAAATTGCCTTATACTTGACATAATGTTTTATTTTGACCATTTTTCTTTCTTTGCTCAGCGTGGAAGGTGGGATATTGTGCCCTCAGGAACCTGTGTACCGCCCCACCAGTTCTTAGCTGATGAGACAGACTCTTGTGTGAAGAAGGTGTGTCTTTTAGCAGAGATATCCTCAGACCCCATCATAGTCTGTTCTGCTTTTACTGCTGAGGTGAAGAAATTTGTACTGCACATCCAGGATATATTGCTTCAATTAATGTGGGGAAAAATTAGTATTGCTGGTTTCTGTGTGAAACATGTAGAGCTAGGAAAAAATTGACAGAAATGGGATGCAATAAGTTAAGGGTGCAGTTTAACAACACGTCCAACCTATGTCACAAGAAATTATTTGGGATTTTACTTGACTTATACCTTCTGATTTTCCTTAGATAAGGAGTTGTTTCCATAGTAACAGCCACATTACACGGTTCTATACTTATGATACCTCTGAGATAGACCAGCATTGCAAAGAAATATACTTCTCAATATGTCATGTAAAAATCCTGTACTTGTTAGTAAGAAAAATCTTATTTTCAGCAAAGTGAGACACTTGTTTGAGGTTTCTAGGCTACGGTTAATTTGTTTATATTCTCTTTTGCTGTCCCTCCCTCATTTATTATAGGTGGTGCTTATATTGCTGCCTATTAAGATGCCTGACACTTTCCATTATAGGCTTTTGTCTTCAGCTGCTTACAGCTTTACCAAATATTAACTGTTTAGACTCGTACTTTCTGTTGAAGGTCTCTGCCTTGTGCAAAGTCCTTTTGGAATATCTTAAAAGCTGTGCAGCTATTTCTGAGAGTTATTGTGTGTGTTGTCTTTTTTTTTTTCCAGGTTAATCTCTTTGTGGGGCTTTTTTGAAGATTTCTGTATCCCTTCTGGGCAAAAACGTCATGTAGGGTGTGCGTTTTGCTGTGTGTTCTTCCCCTCCTCTCCTCCTCCATGCCCCATCCTGAAATTTCACTCAGTTATAAATTTCTGCAATCTCTCAGTATCTGTGCTGTCAATTCCTGAATCTTGAATGCTTCTGGAAGAGCTTGGTAACATGCTACACACACATACATGTATTTTTTAACTGCATATGTACATAGAGATGCAGAGCATGTATTTATGCATTTAAATAGGTTCCAGTGGTTGTCTGGAGAATGACAGGTATAACAATACTTTTCCGTTCATGTCAGAGGAGTAAGAGATCAGATACGGATATTAGAATAATGGGAAAATGAAGACGGGACATAACTCTAGCGCTTAACAATTCAACTAGTCAATGAAGAATCCAAACTGGTAAGGAACTTAGTAGTCTGAGCATGTTAATTTGCAACCTGTTCAGAAGCTGCCTTGGAGACTATTAATACCTCAGACATTTCTTAATGAATTTTAAAAACAATATGCACTTGGTTACTGCAGTCGAATGCTGTATTGTGATTCATTCCTGTTAGAAAATGTACTGAGGCACTGCTTCTGAGGCCAGTGCTGTTCAGTGCATGCAGAATTACTTCTCTGGTCCTTGGTATAACACACCAAGGAATTTTCTTATGGTATCTCAGTATTCAGTATGATACTTTATGTGAATTTACTTTTATTTTTTTCTGTACTATGAGCTGTGTGAGTATATTGCTGTGCTACAAAATAATGTAGTGTCAAGGTACCTGAGTTAGCTCTGGAGAATCAGTATGGCTTTTTTTGGTGCAGTACTCCATCACTGTTAAGTGCAGTTAATTTGGCTGAGCCACAGCACTGCTCAAACACAGATCCTGACACCTGAACTCTCTCTTTTGTCAGCAGCTGGGAACATGGCATAATATCGTATAGATCTAAGTTATGCATCGTTTACCATATTCCTTTTGGATGCGCGTTTCTTCTGGCATCTGAAACTGGCAGGTACCTGCCTGCAGAGCCCGACAGAGTCCCTCAGCTGTTTCACCTCTTTCTGTTTTCTGAAGAGAACACACGTGGGGTTGTAAAGGTCATGTTATTTAGTACAGAAGTGAGAAGTGAACCGTTACCTCCTGCAGCCTTCACCGTGCTCCTTTCACGACTTCTGCTTTGATTTGTCACTGGGGTAGTCTCCTCCAGTTGCATGACTATCGCTAGTGCCTTGTTATTTCATTTCCTAGTGCAGATCTGCAGGGCTTGGTTGATACCAGTGAACTGCCATTCCTAACCTGTCAGGCAGCAAACACGTCAAACTCAGTAATGCGAGGAAGATCCCAGTAATTCATGAATCTCTAAAGCACCAAAGATAGCAAAAGACATATTTGTAGATGGGCATAGGCTACGTTATACTATCACTGTAACACTTTATTTTGACAAGCTAGCAGATTTGTAGTTGGTTTCTTCCTCAGAATTTCGATATCACTGTAACTCTGGCATTATTGATTGGGTGGTGTGTGATGGTAGGTTTGCTGCAGGAGATTTTCAGAGCACAGGAGTTGGAGACCCAGATGGGCACATAAGTGTACTTGGTCTGAATGGGGGACATCGCTTACTTTTCCTTAAGTGAAGGCTTCTCAGAGAAATGAGCAAAAGACAACAGCACACAGTAGCCAACGTACAGGACCAGGTGTTGGTCTGTATGTGGTTGCTCCATTTGCCTTACTGACAGAATTTAGCTACTCTCCTCTTCCTTGCAATCCCTCTTGTAAGAGCTGGGAAGCAGTGTATTGGGTGTGAGCAGAAATACAGCAGGAAAATAAACATAGTTCCATCAGCAGGTGTTGGGACTGAGACAGGAAAGCTGTGTGGAGGTAGCCAAGTGTTGGTAGTGTTCTTTGCAATGGCTGATACTTTGGCGGAAAGCTTGGAAGTGAGAACAGTAAGTGACGCAAATAGTCATTTGCTTTTTCTGCCAGCTCTCCTAGAATCTGTGTGATGTCTTCTACTAATTTTAGTCCAGTATGAAAAGACATATTGGTGGCTAGAATTTGAATCAAAATAAGTCCAAGAATAGATGTAAGCTTTTAAAAAGTGAGAGCAGTTAATCAGTAGAACAGTGTACCTACAGCTGTAGTGAGTTTTCTGTCACTTGCAATCTTCCAATCAGCATTGGATGTGCTTCTAGTAGATATGCTTAGCACAGGGCTTAATGCGGAGTTGACCAGATTAGAAACTATGGCCTGTGTGTAGTAAGTCATCCCATGAGATGAACATCTGTGAGCCTTTTGGGAAAAGATTCTCTAACTCATATTTCTCTTGGCTGATTGCTTCAGGTTCCCTAATTGACACTTATTTTATTTTACCTAATGCCAGTAAAGCTCAAGTAAAACTATCTGAAAGCGTAGCTTCATTCTTTCATTTGAATGAAAATAGGTAAATGTTTCACATGAATAATATCTTATATTAAAGAACCAATATACGGTGTTATCAAAGTGGCAGGTTTTAATACTAGATCCCCAAATTAGATCAGCATAGGCATATTGTTGTGTCCATACAGAGTTCATTGCCTTCAACAGATCTGTAGATCTGTTTGCTGGATCATTGACTTCATTTTCCTTTACCGTTCTGAGGGGTTTATAATTTGTGTCCAAAATAATGGAATTCTCACTTGAAGTAATATTGTGTATTAAGAGGAAAATGTGTATGGGGCAGATCTGAAAGATGATAATACTGTGACTGAGCCATAAAATGAGGATGAACTTCGTATCACTAAATGAAAATAAACATATTCAGGTAAAAAAAGAACCTTCTTTATGTGTGTGTATATATGTATGTATATAAGCAATGCCTCTAAATCAGCTGTTCACACCCAGGAGCTATTCACACTTACTGGAGCACCTTCTCTGCTTTCCTGCTTAAGCACATGTTCGTTTTGAGTGGCACACAAGGGTGTGTACCTAGATCTTGTTTGTGTACGTAGCTGAGATGTGTTGAGGATTCTCACCGACACCTTGAAGCTAGGAAGTGCTTCTTTTGGTTCTCCAGTTTAGACTTGCCTCTTATGGATGGTTTTCTGAAAACACCAGCTCATTGCTGATTGCTCATTACATAGTTATGTAACTATTGTTTTTCCTTAATGCTTTTGTAGTGAAATTTGTACAGAATATTTTTTTTTAATTACTAAGAAGAGTCTGTGCCCGAAGTAAGGCCTGTCACCTGTTTTCGTCTTTGACTTCCCACGTGAGATTTTTAATGAGTTTATGTAAAAAAGAAAAAGCACAAAATAACTTAGAATATGTATGTAGTTTCTTTAAACTGACCACACATGACATTAAGGACAGCCCTGCGAATGTCAAATTAAAAGATGAGTTCTGTGCCTGGTATAAACTAACCTACCATGTTGCCTTCAAGTAGCATGATGCCATTTTTCAAGATCTATTGTCAGAAAGGGAGTAATAATGAATCCCTGTGCCAATCAACCCTACAGGCTTGAATGGAAAAAAGGAAAGGAGGAGGAACAAATTACATGGGTAAATACCTCTTTGATAATTCTTTTTCCTAACTGCATCAGAAAGTTCTTCCATTTATAGTCTCTGATCATCTGCATTATCATGCTTACAGTCCTTTTAGCTTCCAGCAGTGTTGCTGCAGTACTGGCGGCATAATCATGCTTTGTCTCAGGGAACATCAGAAAAAAGGGGCTGAGGAAAGAAATAGAGACCAAGCAAGCAGAAAGAATGAAGTAAATGTTATGTGTTCTGTCCTACATCTCATCAGTCTTCATCTTCCTTGACCAAAGCAGAGCTTGGTTGCAGCTTGAAGTGCTCAAAAGGATTGCTTCCCTCTTTTCTTTTGGAGCAACATAAATCCCTACTGTACATTTGTTCATCTGTGGGGGGAAAAAGCAGGTGCCATAATTTGTATGGTTCCAAATGTAAAACTCTGAAAACTTTGCAATGCAAATATTTTGAAAGAAACATAAGGCAAACATGAATACTTATTTTCCGCTAATGAAAACAATATGCAATTTTTGTGTGAAATGGAAATAGGTTCTAAATTATATTCCAAGTGAAGAGCTGCATTCCTTTAGTGACACATTATTCTTCCTGCACACAGTAACTCTGAAGTTTCTGTGTTTCCAAAAAACTTTTGGCATATGTTCTTAAGTGTCATCCCAGCTGTAT
Organism: Limnodromus scolopaceus; assembly: GCA_028565335.1. NCBI lineage: Eukaryota > Metazoa > Chordata > Aves > Charadriiformes > Scolopacidae > Limnodromus > Limnodromus scolopaceus. Next base: position 14,207,020 of record JAOXNO010000002.1, on the reverse strand, counting down.
GTCTGCAACTTATGCTAAACTCCAGGATGATTTATAGTCTGTTTCAAAGCCAATTGAAACCAATAGAAAAAAAACATTGACTTTTAGGAGTTTTGCACCTGGCCTTTACAGGCTCTTTTGGTGGTTAATTTTGTGTGTCAGTGGTCTTGTCCAACCCTTAGGGGTTTGGTACACTACAAAGAATCTCCCCTTCGTAGTTAAGGATGTGAAAGCATAGCAAGGTGAGGCATCAGGCCAGTGGTCACTGGGCAGCCCGTAGAAGGAAGGTTCTGGTGCCATAAGGTCTAGACCATAGTGCACCACGCAGGGAAGTTTAATGCAGTCTTATTTTCTAAAATATTTCTTTGCACAAAGAATGTGTCTGATGCAATCAACGCTTGCTGCTCCCTAGCTGTATTTATGAAGTTTCATACCCGAAACATTTCAGCACCTTGAACATGGGTGGCTGCTGGGTGCCTGTTCCGACACACACCCGTTGGCCCCAATTCATAGCACAACATTCAGTAAGGCAAGGGAGCTAAAGTCACGAGCTTGTAATGGCAGCTGGAGATAAATGAAGTGATAGTAATTAGTGAGGTGAAGCACTACAACGATCAGTGTCTCTGCAAATCTATAGTAGCATGTGTGGTCTGCACCTGTCTCTTCGATTTTTAGCATACGTAAAAACTTAGTGCATTAACATAAAAAAAAAAAAGTGTTATAATTCTCTATTCTCGTACCTTTAGGCTCAAAAATAAAGTAAGGTATGTCCGAGATTTTTCTTACTCTTTAAAAAGAAACTCAAATGCATGAAACAAAATCCCACCACATAGTATGGTTTTAAAGAAGCCCTTGTCACTGGCAGCTGTTTACCCATTGTGTTTCCTTCCATAGCGATGCCAGTGTTCTGCATAGCTATTGGATTTTCCTTAATACACAGTATAAAGAAAGAACTTGTATAGAGCTGGGAAAAGATGCAGAATCAAGACCTTTAGCCTGTAGTGATAGTGGTTAGTTCTTGGAGACCTATTTTTCCAGAGTGGAAAGTGTCTATTTCTCCAAAACCTCCACCATCACTGTGCTGGCAGCTCTAAGGATAAACAGTATTATATCATGGGCTTGAACAGTGAGCTGTTTTCTGCCCATCTTATGGTCAGTAGAGTTTTTGAGAACTGAAATAAGGCCGTCTGTGAGCACTATTCACCAGTTCTGGTCTATGATTCTTTGGAGGCTTGAGCTGTGTGGCTCTTTTCTTACTGTGTACTGTTACTCCATATTTTGCTGCTTCTCCTCATTATTTCGTTATTGTTCGTATAGCTTTCACAAGCTATATGAACAATATTTCCTATTTGTGAAAGCTATTCCTGTAGCTATATCAGGGATATTATTTACTCATCATTAGGAAGTGACCTATGCATCTGTAAACAGAAGAAGGTCAAGTGTTTCATAAGATCATGTGTCTGATAAGTAGTGCTTGCTATGCAAAAAAAAAAATTAATAAATTTGAGCCTCTGCCAAAAGATGCAACTAACTATTCAGACGTAACCTGATAGTCCTATTTGCACGAACAAAAGACTAGCCCTGCTGCGTATGTGTAGGTATTTATGAAATACTTACCTAGGGAAATTTTTACTTAATTTTTCAAAGGGACAGCTAGAGGATTTTAGCTACGTAGGTCCTATTACAGACAGTGGGACTGTTGCTGATAGTTTGAAAACCATATCTTAAAAAATTAAGACATACCTCTTCAGCTGAGAGGTACCAGTGCTGCTTGTACTTGCTGCTACTGAATTATTACCTTTTGGAATGGTATAACTCATTTCCCCCATCATTCTGAATTTTACCACTATTGTCCAGTATGTTTACAACCAGGTATTGCTTGCCTAAATAATGATATTCTCTATACTATCACTTTTATCTTTTGTGATAATATTAAGTCATACCAGATCTAGGACAGACACATGAAGAACCCTAGTTGATAAATTTTGGTATAAATTACTTTCACTTGACGCAGAGGTCCAGCCAGCTTGGCACGTTATCTTTTCATAATTTCTCTTCCAGTCCATGTTTCCCAAACTCATTTATAAGAAGCAGTGCTGAAAGTATTGTAAAGACGAGACGCAGTATTCACCATATTGTTCCTATCTTTTAGGTCTCTTCCCTTTTAGCAAAGGAATTAAGATTGGCTTGTGTTGACAGTTACTAGTCATTTTTGTGTGTGTGTGTTCCTATAACAGCTTATAAATAGAGTTTCATTATTTGTTCCAGGACTTTTCCGGGAACAGAAGTGAAGCAGACTAGTCTTCCTGAACCTCACTGCAGCACCTAATGGCTCTGTGATTGCTTCAGCACATACCCAAATATAGATTATATCTGGACCAGATACCCTCAGCTCTTACTAATACAAATATTATTATATAAATATTATTCTCAATAAATTAGTATCTCTAGTTTTAGTTATTTTTAGCTTCAAACTGCTTGCCAGACAAATTTAACATAGCCCACTTACTGGGAGAACAGGGAAATACTCTCTCTTGGGTTGGCTGAGCAGTTAGTATAACTATCAGTAATTATAGTTATTATAATTACTAATATATGATATAATTTTTAATTATAGGATGGTAACTATCAAAACTGACAGCAGTTTAATAAATTTGTGCTTTCCATAATTTTACGTGATGTCTTACTTATTTGAAAGCAGTTTATTTTTGCACTTTACTGGATTGTAAAAATTTAATGGTCAGCTATCATTTATTTTTACTTCTCATACTGTGATAGAATTCTGTAGATCTTCATCTAAATAAAAAAAAATTATAAAATAAATGTCTTTCTATATCATTAATATCAAGCATTACAAATTTGATAATTTTTTCCCCCCTCTAAGTTTAAACTTTCATTGTATGCTTAGCTTTAGATGCTGTAGTGGTAATAACATGTAGTATCCTGCTTTTCAGTAGGTTATGATTGCCAAAGAATATCGGTACCGCTGTTTGAGTTTCACAGCTAGAGAAACTGCGGCGAAGGAGATTAGCACAGACACGTGGCCCCTTGCCTCTGGTTGGTTATAGTTGTATTTTCCTGCATCCTTGTCTATCATTTGGCGTAAACAACTTCTTAACACTGGGAACTAAATACTGAAAATGATCTTTTATAACTTGTAGTTGGTGGCTTGAAAATAGTTTAGAAAGTACTGGCTGTCCTTCTGGCAAACATTCCATGACAGACTAAATAGCAGCTCTTGCAAATGTAACTTTGTGTGAATACTCGCCCAGGTCTTCAATTTCTTCTAAGTGCTCTCAGAACACAAATCAATGAATCCAGCTCTTGTTGATCAGCCTTAAGATTGATGTTCAAAGAAGAAGGAATTCTGTGTTTTAAGTATTTGCTCTTATATGGTATTTACATACACGTTGTGATGAAGGGGGCCTTGCAGGGATCGCTCCCAATTAGAAATGCGGTTACTGGAAAACCGCAAAGCCTCATAAAATGCCGTAGCTCTATATGATAATAAATGTTAGCAGGTCTAGATGGATGACAGACTGGCTGTATCAGTTCAGACTAAACGGTTTATTGATATTATGCAAGGATATGTTGGTTTTGTGAGTAGTAAATGGGCATGTAATAAAATTCTAGAAGCGGGGGGGAAAAAAGGGCATGTTAGAAGTGAGGCCTAATTTGGCTAAAGAAAGCGTATCCTTTCTCTTGTGTCATTATGTTACCCTGTCTTATTTTTCTCATTTCTCTTACTTTCCTCTCTCTGTTTTCAGCTGGCATACATAGCTTTTCCTTTTGCAATAGTATTATGAATTTCTTACCTGAAAAACAGTTTCAGGCTATGTTGGTGTTTCAGCATAAAGGAAATAGGCATCACTGCCACAGATAAAAGCTGTTTCCTAAACCTGTTTTTTTCCTCTCTGATTGAACCGAAGTAAGCTCAGATTTTAACAGTTCCACTTCAGCCTAGTTAATTTCATGTTTCCTTAGAAAGCGCACTTTTCGTCATCTTTAATATTACTCTGTCAAATGATAGTCAAATGACACATTTTGAAGAGAGAAGGGGTACCCTCTGCGAATCCCGCCCTACAATAGAATAATGGAATATTTTGTAAAATGCACTAGTGTTTTAAATACTTAAACCATTTTCCATTCCTTTCTATTTTTTTATCTCCTCAGAATATACCTTTTAACAAAGGTTCTTTAAACAGTCCAAACTCTGAATCAAGATGGACTGTAGCAGAGTGGTAAGATGATGCCAACATCTTTGATCCTCAGAGACAATTTGTTCTGTCGAAACAAATACATCAGATCTTATTGTATGTTGTTCATACAAACTGCTTCACTGTATGTTATGCTGGATGGAGTAAACTTGAGACGTTTTTACTGCTACTTCTGATGAAATCTTGACCAAGTCATCCATGTGTCTCAGTTTACAAAAAGCTCTGTTTGGCTTTGCTACATTAGTGCCTGTAAAATGTTTTGAAATGCTGAGTAAAAGACTTTATGCACTACAAATGCTTAGTGCTCCAAGCATTGAAAGGATGATGCTTGGTCATGACTGCTTAGTATTTTAGCTATAGATATGTTTATAAAATATCCTCTCTCATAGATCAAATATTCAGGGTTGGGGGGTTTTTTTGTGAAAGAGGAGAGGAACACAAATTTATCAGTGAGTCTGAAATTTGCTTTAAAATTGTTTTGCCCTAAGAGGGTGAGAAAGGAGAGGGAATGCTTGAGAAGGAAAGTGAGGGCATTTTGTCGTAGCTCCATTATTAAAGATCGAGGAGGTGAGCATTAGGGTGTTGAAATGTAGAAAACTCCAAAAGGAAAACTAATTGTTTCATTTGTTGATGTTTGTGTGTTTTCATTTGTTTATTGAAATGTAGATGTTGGATTTTTCAGAGTTAATGCAAAACAGCCATCCTCAAGAAAAAAGCCAGAGCTGTTTTGAGGGTGTTTTAGAGTATACCCTCAGTCATTTGACCCAGAGACACCAAGGTGGCAAAGCCCTTTGCAGAAAGAAATCGCCAACTCCTGGGAACATAGATTGTGCTAAAGTAGTCTCTCTCATTCTTCCAGTTGCACTGCAGCTTGCAAACATTGTTTTTTGGAAAATGAGGCTTTTTCAAAATGACTTGTTCTCATCCATTTATACCTTCTCTCTGCTCCTTCGTTGTCTCTCTCACAAGTTTTGTTGCCTCCCTAAACATGTTGCTTCCTCTTTCCCCTCTGCAGTGCTTTTCTGCCACTGCTGTTTCCTGCTGAGATACTTGGCAATTAGCAGCTCTGCTTGTATTGGTGGTTTTGAGGCTGCTTCTCCTTATCTTCTGCTAACTATAAAATTGTCCTGGCTTTTCAACGAAGAGATTAACTTGTTGGGGGTATCTGCAAAACCAGCTAAGAACAAGGTGGAATCATTACTGTGTGAGATGCAACCTCTCTGCACATCTGCAATTTACCAGCCACTTGGAAAAAATACTGTTTTATAGTATTTGCACAGTAAGAGATTGAAACTACCCTATTGCTCCTGCACCTCTTGATGTAAAACTGCTTGAGCTAGAAATGGTCGCAGTCTTTACAGTTCATCAGGCCTCTCAACTTAGTTTAAATCATTGTTAATTGCTGAGACCTTTGTTAGCTGATCCTTAAGCTCTTCACTTTAGATCTTAAAAAAAGATCTTTTAGATCTTAAAAAAAGATTAACAATCCTATCTAAAAAAAATAAAATTGTCAAGGTGTTTGGCTGATATTTGCTTATATGACTGGAGTCTAAACTTCTAAAAAAGGAAATTACTTTCTTGCTCTCGACCTTTCACACTGATCTTTACAGCTCTTGTTGAACTATTCTGCTCTTTGACAGTTTGGAAGTGTTTGCAAGGGATGTAATTCCTTCTGTGTTAATGGTCCCTGTTTGCACCTGACTGAGTCTGTGTAAATGTGCGAGGGGCAGAAGGCCTGAACTTCCTCCCATAACTCAGGCCTTTTTCCATAACTTAAAGGACTTCACCAAGAAATCTGATCGCTTAGGCTGCTGCCAGGGTGGTTCTGAAAAGACATCTGAACTAGATGGTAAAACTTTTAAGAAGGAAGCAGCTTGCTACTGCCAAATGTTTCCTGTTCCCTCTTTCACCATCTGCTGGAAAATAGCGTTGGCTTGCTAGCCTTCTACGTTTCCCTTTTTTTTTTTTTATTTTATTTTTTCTCCCAGGAAATGTTTGGAGAATATGGTCAGAGAAGCATATTGAAAAGGGGAAAATATTGGAATTGTGTATAATCAGTAGATAACTGCTGTAAACTGAGTCACGGTGAGAGAGAGGAAGCTGCCGTTTTCCCTGTAAATAGTATGATGACTTTGTCTTAATTAACAAGAAAGAATATATAGTTAAACAAAGAAACTGCGTCTTAAGGCATATACAAAGAAACTGTGTATATATAGTGTCAGATATTGGCTTTAAGACTACTTGGTTTCACACGGCCATTTCCTGGGGAAAGGAGCACTGTAACCTTTAAGGAAGAAAGCGTATACAGTTGAGATATTTTGCAGCCTACTCTTCTCAGTATCAGTTAAGAAAGACAGTTAGCAGATTCCTCTGTCAACAACCTATTATGCCACCAGGCTGCAACAAAGATGGAACAGGGAAAAAGACAAGGAGATTAAAGCGGCCAGGGGTGTTAGTCATACAGCCTCCTGCTCTGTTCCCCTCTAAGACTGCGTTCTGGGGGACTATTAGTCAACTGAGTCAGCAGTAAAATGACGAGTAGTGTGGAGACTCTGGACAAGCGTGAGGTAGTTTCACTGAAAGGTAAGTGGTGATAATGTACATTTTTATGTTGTGTTCTTCATGCAAAGATTCCTATTGTGTTTTCAGAGACTGCACTTTGGAGAGTTCACTACAATGTTACGGAGACAATTACAAAAGTAATTAAGAAGATGGACTACTGAAAAAGAAAATAGTTAACAAGTAAAAGCACTATGAGGAAAAGAAATATTTCTGGTAAATAGATACAGGGAAAGAGAAGGGAGTGAATCTTTTGTCAGAGAAATAGAAACAGCATTCTTAAAAGTCAATCTATAAGACGACTTGTATAGGAAGGAGGAAGAGAGAGTAACAGCAACTGAGGGAAATAGAAAAAGAAAACTAGCAGAGGTGATGAGGGAGTGTGGGATTTTTTTCCCCTACTCTGGGTTTGAGTAATTTTTTTTTGACTAATCAAACTTGTACATATTGGGTACACAAAAACTTTCCCAACTCAGCTCAGAGATGGCATTTCATAACCATCTCCTGCTTAGCTGCCTGCCACCCAGACTCCTGTTTTTCCATTTAGGGATGAATCCTAACCGTATTTCACGCTTGTAAAAGTCTATGTTTTGAAAGACCCTTGAAAATTGCTTTGAATTTCTGCTATGCTCTCCCTATATAGACGTCAAAATCATTGTTGAGAAAATATGATAGTTAAATGATCAGAGTTAAAATGGTCTCACTTATGAAAAGCACACTGGAGAGGACAAGAATTTTGATGAGCTGTGCAGGGGGTTCTGCACTGAATAAAGACACATACTGAGCTGGTGGAAACAATGTCTTAAATGCCTAGAGGTCTCAACTCTGTGAGTTGGAGAGGAGAATCTATAAAGTAGAAGCAAACGATTTGGGTCCTGTCAGGATCCTCTGATTTAATTTGCAAAGGGCAGATCTGTTACCCCCAGGCAGTAATGCTGAGCTGGTATCCTTTATCCCAGCAGGGATTTCCCCAGTGTGCAGGGGACACGCTGTCCCCCTGAACCAGCTGACTGTGCAAGAACAGGGAACAGTGATGTTGCAGGAAGATTGTGAAGTCTCCTTGTGTGACGTTGTGACTTTGTGCCCTGTGTCCACTGTCTAGAGACCACAGCCAAATGGGCCAAGACAGCATCAGAAAATGAAGCTTTCTATGTAAACTTAGGAACTTCACGTTTAGACGTAAGCTAAATTTAATTAAATAGAACTAAATTTAAATTGAATCCCTGTGGTTACTGCTTCTATGATGGGTGACACCGTCTTTATTAGTTGCTCCCCTTGATTTCAGGCATTACCTTTTGTTGCTCATTTTTAATGTATTCATATGTGTATTAATTTATGTATTCAGTTTCAGAATTCATATGCTTTAAGACCTAAAATGTACTTGTTGCTTTTCACCTTCAGACAGCATGATATGCTTCATTGATAGAATTAGAGGTGTGAATTTTCATGGGTGTACATCCGTGACCTTAAGAAGATGGGAGGACTTGTAGACGGAAGAAAAAATAAGGCCTGGGCAAGGAAAAGAGAAAATAAAGGGAAACGCAGAAAGGTTTTGTGGTAGGTGAGTCACTATCGGTGACTCAGCCGTAAAGTAGAAAGGATTAATTCTGGGTAAAATGGAAGGGGAAAACTTAGGAGGAAAATAATGTTACTCACTAAGTTCTGAGTGAGGGTCTAGAGAGCAGTTTGAAAATTCCTTAGTGTAATTTGAACAGAAAATGCTGGAGGAATACCAGAAAGGGTGAGAAAAGAGTTATGCTGAGGAGGGAAAGACAGAAGTTTCTTGAGGGAAATTATGGACAGGTATCAAACTTCCTCTGTATACTAAATCTGGTGAAAAACTGTTTGGGATTCTTTGAGTCTCAAATCGTACTGTGTATTCAGGGCTTACAGAGATGATTTCCTTGCTGCTCCCATGTTCTGCCACCCACACCCCACCTGAGGAAGGGCACTTATGTACACAAACTATAACATATTCTGGAGGTGCTTGCTCAGCTCTAGCATTTGTTCTTCTGACACATGGTATAAAAAGAGACTGGAGACATGAGCTCAGGTTTAGAGGCTGAACAAGCTTGATGGGAGGTACAGCTTCTGCCAAAATACCCACCTATCATCCAACTAGACTGCATCTTCCTTCTGCATTTAAGGTGAACAGCAGCTTCCTCTATAGTCCTCAATACTGCAGTGTATGGATGTCAGCCAATTCACCCACTAGCACCAGGAAAAAACACACTTTCTCTGTTTCTTTCAGAGATGAAAAGGACTTGGCTTGAAGTTGGCACTTGTGCAGGGATAGGAAAATCATATGATGTTTTCTTCTCTGTTCCCATAGTGCAGCTATTTATGATTTGCCATATCCTGACCCTTAAGAATTTCTTCTTCATAAACGCACTTGGAAATTGTTCCAACATCTTTTGGTGAACATAGGGTTTTGGCAAGAGTTAACTATGTTGTGAAGTGTTTGGACACAGTCACTTCTAGAATGGCATTTCTCCGTAGAGTAACTGCTTGGCAGAACTGACCCCGTCTGCTGTTAGCGTCTACCCTGTTTGGAAGACCCTTTTAATTTATAAGAGTCCAAATAGTTTTTAAGCTTGAATTTACTATGGAAAAAGCCAGAACCTGTTGAGTTTTTTAGTTCATTAGTACTAATTAGAACTCATTGTGCATTGTTATTGCACTTTTATGTTGCCATAAAAATCATTAAACCTCTACAGAATCACTCAACTGTACCCTAATATAAAAACTCAGCAGCAGGGCCTATAAAATTAATATATTGCCAATCAGCTAGGAGTGGAACTGGGAGGTAATGGTTTTATTTTACTTTTGTACCTGTTCTCAGTCCAAAGCTTCTAAAACAAAACATACGCAGAAATGAAGTCATGTAGAAGTTCGCTCCTAGGACCTTACGCAGTTAAGCACTCCTTTTGTGTGCAAAGCAGACCTGGGTCAGCTCTGCTTCTCTTCAGTAGATCTCTTCAGAGAGCCTGGCCTTTGTGCTTGTGCAGAAGGATCACATTGCTTCAAACTCTGTGCATATAACTTAATTTAAACATGTAGTATGTGTTCGTGGATGATCTTGTAAAATTTATGACATAGTAAGGAGATCCAGGGTTCTAGGTATTATTTGTTATGGGGTTCAGCTCTTGATTAGTATTTCATGTCCAAAATAATCAAATCAGTCTTAAATGCAATGATCGTTAACTTAGTCGCTAAAGTTAATATGTCGCTCAGTTATTTCTACTATATTTAGGATTGTTATTTCTGCAGACATCCCTTTTATTCAAAAAAGATATATTGAAAGATTTATTGTGACAATCAACAGTAGTTGTGAAAACAAATCTTCTAGTTTTGTAGCACAAACACTTACTTCCTGCTACAGGAAAATCATCTTATGATTTTGACCCGTACAGTATTAAGTAGCTATTTTTTAGAATGACTTCCTCTAGTGATACCGTGAACGATTTACTGTTTTGTGTATGAATTAGGGCAGATAAGAAATCTGTGGCCGGATAGTTCATTTGCAGTCAAGAAACGTTGAAAACTTGCTGATTCCTTGCCTTTTTTAGTGGTTCTGTTTATATTTCTTTTCAGAGGTGGAGACATACAGTTTGGTAAGGACTGCCATAAGTAACATATCAGGCATAGAAATGCTACCTAGGGTTTTATAAGATAGGTCTTCGTTTTAATTGGAATTTTTTTTTTTGAAAGGGGAAAAAAATATTTACATGTCAAGGATTTCTAGACTGGTTTGCCTAACTGCTGGTCAAAAAGTCGTATTCTTGTGGGGTGAATTCCATGCAGTATCCTGAATGATTTTGAAGTGTTCTGGGTCTGCCACTTCACTTCCATGGCATTACATCTGTGGAAAGTGCCTCTGTGTATCTGTTCATGTACTTGGCATGTATTTGATGCTTCTGTTAAGGCAGTCAGACAGTTTTAAAGAGGGTTACTCCTTTAGCAGCAAAAGCACATTAAGATCTTTCCTCTTAGACACGGTATGTGATTATGCTGAAATACTCTTTGTCCAATCACCTGATGCTGCATATTTGTGCAAAGCAATGAAACTTGAAACTGGTTTGTATTGTTCCAGTTTTATATGACCTTTTGGGTGCTTTGCCTGTTTTTACTTTGAAGGTGTTGTCACAGGGTGAGTGAATGAGTATTTACCTAACATTCTAAGAAAAGGTTTTTGGCATCCTGAGGAATGACAACAGTTGACGGCTAATATGAAAAAATACTATATAAAGGCCAGAATTGCAAAATATTGAAAGGTTATTAACTGTATCTTGTGTTTCTTCCTGCTGTTTTTGGTCTTTTTTCCCCTCTTGTTAAAACACACTCAAAGGATTGGAATTTGCTCCCACCTGCTGTAGTGGGAGGTGTCCCTGCCCATGGCAGGGGGGTTGGAACTAGATCTTTAAGGTCCCTTCCAATTCAAATGATTCTATGAATTCTGTAGGGTTTGGCATTTTTTTTTTTTTGTGAGAGGCTGTGTGTTTCTTCTCTTCTCTAATTGTTGATTTTGCATACTAACTTACTGAAGCCAAAATAAAACAAAACAGAACGGTAAAAGTCTTATAAATTAAAAGGTCCCTAAGTCTGGCTTGGCAGAATCCCCATGCTTTCGGAGCCACAGCCTAATTTGAGTCAGATCAGGGCAATGAGACACAGGAACAGGTTGCCCAGAG
>JAOXNO010000002.1:14181070-14195557 GCA_028565335.1 Limnodromus scolopaceus | reverse complement strand
AAGGCCAGGCTGGATGGGGCTTTGAGCAACCTGGTCTGGTGGGAGGTGTCCCTGCCCATGGCAGGGGAGTGGGAACTCGATGATCTTTACGGTCCCTTCCATCCCAAACCGTTCTATGATTCTATGAGGTCTTTATATCGTAGAAATATCTCTTAAAATTTATTTTTCTACAGAAAAGTGGCATGTTTATTACACTTTTATCCCCTAGTAGCTCAATAAATATACATTTTTTTAAAAAGGTAATATTTCTTCTTATTGCCAAATATCTGACATGAATATAAAATCTAAAAATTAAGCTCAATCATTTTTCATTTCCCTTAATGTCACCACCAGTAAAGGTGCTGGGACTAGTGAAATAAACCTTCTTTGGGGGTGTGGTCCCAGTTGTAGATGTGATCCCAGTAGCGCCCCTTGGAAGTTCTCGCTTCTAGACTCTGGCATTAGCAAATGTCTGGAACTTAAAGAACAAAGTGTTTGATCAGGGAATTCAGCTCATGTTCCTGGGTATGTTAATTCTGTAGTATGTGAAGTAGGAAAGCACAGTGGAAATCTGTTGTTGTCCATTAAGTAAGCTTTTTGCATTTAAAATTACACTTGGAGAAGACCTTTTGAATAGAAAGCTGCTATTATAATATGATTTTGCTTTTGAGTAGACTTATTCTTTAAATAGAAAATGAAATTTTGTTCCACCATCACTGAAAAAGCAGTAGAGTACATTACAGGATTTTGTTATGTATGTGGGAAATCAGCATAGTAAATGTAATAAATTATGCATATCTTAAGGGAAATTCAGAGACAGAAGTTACAGAATTCATTTTGTAAAAGCGAGATATTGCAGTTGCTTTTTCTGGGACACTGTAACTTACAAAATGGCATGGCTCCTAATCAGCTTTTGTGCGTTACGAAACTATAATCCTTTGTACATCAAAAATATTCCATTGAGTGATAGAAAGGTAAGAAAATGAGGGAACTAGAATCTCTGTGAAAGGTTAGTAGCGTAGAAATTGATTGCACTCTTCACTTCTGGCCTGCAGGTCCAGCTGCCTGTTTCCTCATCACTACAACCTGCAAAGAGCTAACTCTCTTAAAATCCAAGTATCAGAAGAGAAAAACGATCTTTCAAACAGCTGTTTAGCAGTGAGGAGGATGAAAGCAACAAAATATTAGACTTACCCCTCCTTTCCTACTCAAGGCGGAATTCCCTTCGTGCCTGTCAGGGTTTTTGGTTAGCACCGAGCTCACACTGCCTTTGCTGGAAATGGTGCTTGGAAATGATGCTCAAATGCGTGGCACTCACAGAAAGGCTCCCCACCTCAATTTCTGTTATCTCCTCCTCCCGTGCCCCCGACCCAGTGGGAAAGGTTCCAGTCGCGCTCCCTCACCAAGAGCATCCATTAAACATGAAGTGAATATGTACAGAAATTGTCTCCCCAAGTCGTTTGTTTGATTTCTTATGACACTTAAGGGCAGTTTAACATGCTGACTGATCTGGGGGTGATGGGTGTGGGTCTCAAGTAATAGGTAATGAACATCTTGAATTATGATTTAATAAGCATCAAATTTCAATGTATATATAATATAGTGCCTTGGAGGAGGGTTTGTTGAGTCTTGAGATGGAGCTGTGGTTCCATCGATGCAGACCCTGGGAGCTCTGCTGCCTCAGACTTGCTGTGGCGTGGCCTCGCCTCTCTCGGGAGATTTAATACTGCGTACTTTTTTATTGCTTGTCTTGTATGAATTTAAATTACCTGTTTCTTAATGAAAGCCCGAGCAGTTGATGCAGTCTGTAGATTTAGCATCATTTTTTTTAGTGTTAGAGAAGAGACTACTGGCTACTCTTCAGGTATATCAGGGATATATTTCTGCTTGTTGGTTCTCTGTGGAACAAAGTAAAGAAAATGGGCTGTGAACCCTCACCTCTGTGAATACCCTTTTTGCTTGGTCTTTGCAGCAGATTGACAGTTGCACATCAACGTATTTCAATACAAATCAACGTGTGGCAGAACAGAGCGTTTTACTGGTGGTGATATAGATGGCATCTTATGCTGGTGCTGGGCACCCCCTTAAGGGTTTTCCTTTGGAATGGTTTCACAGAGGAGGGAATGCGGGTAAACGAAAGTTGGAAGCAGCGGGTACCAACCCAAAGAATCCAAGGTTGGAAATAAGTATGGAAGCCGTATATATTTCTGTTTCCTCAGTGTTGAAGGGCAGGTTCCCCATTCCCTGTTGCTACCAGTGAATGGCAGAGTCTGCCAACAGAATCTTTGTGAAGAAATGCTGAAGCGCACCCTGCTTGGGCAGCAGAGTTTATATCGGCAAAGGCATTTGATGTATAAACATCTGAATTTCAGAAACCATTTGAGAGGAAGCTGCTTCTCTTCCCTAGTGCTCTTGAGACTGTTTGTGTGTTTGGTGAGAAACCCTGAGATGCAAAAATGTTATCCTCCTTTGCCAACAGTAAAAACATTAAAAGCCTTAAAATCTATTGCTTCAAAATTATTTTCTAAGTTTTAGAAGCTTTTAAAACCTTCATTATAAAAAAAAATAATCATAAGAGTAGTCCAGATCTTGGCTGCACCAACCGTCTCCTAGTTGGATGAGTCTTGGGCTGTGAGGAGAGAAAAAGATCTTAATGTATTGCTGTGTGTTTGCTTAGCACTCCTCCCTTTGGCAGGATATGGATTTGTCTCTGTTTCTAATTCATGTGGGTTTTTTTCTTTGCCTGGATGATCCTGTGATGCTGGAATCCTCAGGAGCCCTGGCTTTGTGTTTTACTTCTGCTGTCTGGGACACACTGGCTGATTAGGTTGGTTTTTTTCCCCCCTCTTTTTCCCTCCCAATGTGCAAAAACAACAAGTGGAAATTTTTCTCAGTTAAAGTTACAACAGTAAGGAGCAGTGCCCGGTCCCTAGGTCTGGCTTGGCAGAATCCCCACACCTTTGGAGTCACAGGAGGAGTACCTGTGCCCATAAACTTCATTGTGTGACACCACAGCCAGCTTTCTCCTATTGAAGGTCCTGAGTGCACGTCGGTTCCTTGCCAGCTTGCTACTCCGTGGCGGATTTTCTTCTGAATACCTACTGTCAGCGGGATTAGATGGTTTTCAAAGCAATTATAGAGCAATATCCTGGAGTATATTTGGGGGTTTATGCTACTTCTATTTTTTCCTTTGTTGACATTGTTGTATTTTTCAGATTTGTAGATGTTCCAGAGTGTAGATGTTAAATTCCCAGCCAACGTCTGAGTATTTGTTTTTATGCTTGTAAAATCCTTCATCCTTAAGTCTTTATTTTTTTTTTATTAGTCGCTGGTAACCTGACTGAATTTTTTTTTTTCTTCTGTCCTGCAGTGATTTCACTGTGTTCTTGCCTTTAACTCGAAAACAAAACAAAAAACACAGCTGTTTAGGAAAGCTTTGCTTAAAAAAGTCTGGCTCAAAGAAAATGAGGCAACAGAGGCTTAGTGTTGTGAAAATTATTCAACCAGGGATATCTATTCAGATGAGACGGAAGCAGAAAACAATTTTTGGAGGCACACTGCATTGTCCCTGTTTGTGTTACTCTCTACAGGCTGCTAAATGTTTGTAAGGTACAAACTGTCCCAAATAAGCGTGTTTTCCTTTCTGCAGCACAGACTCAGAAAATCCTGTAGACTCACTGCCTGCATTGGTAAAGGACCTCCTGATTTCTGCTGAAATATCTCTTAGCTGGTATCTTCATTCTGATTTTTTCAAAGGATTCTTATATGTACTGAAGGTCAAAAAAAAAGTTGGAAGAGAAAAATCTTCATGAAAAACATGTTTTTCATTTTCCTGATGCATAGAGGCTCTTAATAAGTGTCTGCAACAATTTCATGATTACAGTGTGGGTTGTATTTTCAAGATAGGACTGAATGACCTGTACCTCTTTTCACGCTGAAAGATAAGTAAGAGCTTAATGAGTCTAGCAGGTAACTGGGACATACAGTTGATGATTAAATATTCAAATATTGGAAGCATTTAATCTCTGAGAAGAAGGATCTAAAATTATTGGTGTGCATGTTTGGAGTGTATGGTGGTGGGGAGGAGTCAGAACGTTAAGGAAACGCAAGCTGTCCACATTAGTACAGCGCAGTAAAGGCACGGCAATTCCCTGTATACAGGTCCACTGCAATCATGGCAAACAATTGGTTTCACTCTGCTGTCAGTCTGGTCCTTAAGTATAGTTTTGGCTTAAGTAGATGATATTACTTTTCCAACAATAATGCAGCATTCACTCAAAAACATTGCAAGACTGCGGCTACAGAGTGTCTCCATAAATACCGGTCCATTTTGTCAAATGCTTCGGGAAATTAATAGCTTAATTAACTGCATCAGTCACGCCAGCCATGCTGTTCTCATTCAGAAAATGTATGCCGTTAACAGCATTAGCACCAGTTATTTTGCAATCAACCCTACTTTGCAAACTAGTGCAATGAGCAACGAGCCTCATTTTGCAGACTTAGGTAGCCAGTGAAAGCTTGCAAGTGGTCATGAAAATTGACATGACCAACAGGTCAAGGCAAACTTTTGATTTAAAGTTGCTTGACTTCAGATGGCCAAAAAGGTATAAAGCCTGTTTTATTTGAAAGTAAGCAAAAAAAAGAGAAATAATTTCCACAGAATATTATACATCTCAGCAGATATAATAATCTGCTAAGCTTAGTGTAAGGGCTTTTATTTAATGCATTATTATCATTGGAAGAGTATCAGAAAATTATTGGAGGATGATAATATATTGTTTTACCTTCATAGTTTCTCTAAAGCTTGACATTTTTCTTTACTAGTCAAAGAACGTGTATTTCTGCTGCCAGGACACAGAGTATTGTTACTTTTGGACCTTCTGAAAGTTTAATGTTCACCTTGGTCTGTTGCAAGTTAATTGCAGTGGTAATGGTGTTTACCATTTTTGACACTTTCTGCTTTTCCCTTTCTTTACATTATCTAATATATTTAAGTCCCCTCTGTGAGTCTGTGACAAATATTTTGTACTTTCTTTTTGCGAATAGTCACGAAGTTGCTGAAGAGCCTCGATAACCAATCTTTACAAACCAAGAAGCTCCCATTTCTTTCCATCTCCAGGGAACCTTGAGATGGAACTTACTCATTTAAAAAAACCACACCACCCACAATCATTGTAGCTACTTAAATTTTACTTAAATATGTTGTTCCTGTGTTAGTAATGTCTGACAGCCATAATTTTTCTATGCAGGTAAAAAAAAATCCAACAAAGAGGTTTTAACTGTTGTTAGCGATATTTCTTAGCTATATTTAGAAAACATGTGATGGATGCCTCCCTCTCAATATGATTCTGATTTTAGTGCTTTCTTAAGAAATGAAGACAACTTGCTGTAGCTAAATAAGATATTCTGTAAGCAGGTGTTTATTTCTTTGACTCAGCCCTGCTCTATAGTAGAAGAGCAGTGAAACCGGAGTATTTTGGATTCAAGCTGTTGGGAACTGGAGTCTTTCCAATCTCTTATGATTTGCAATTACGTGAGTTCTGACGAGCTGCATTTGCTTACGGGTAAAACTCTTCACATCTCTTTCTAACAAAGCTATTTAGAAATCTGTAGTGCAACAAAATCTCCTTTCTCAATAACAGTAAATATTCAGTAAGGAGCCATGTTTTGTGTGTTCACATTAACTGTAAGTGTTCTTTGTAGCACATAGCAATAAAAAACCCGCCTGGCTTCCAACTTGCTAAAGGGCACTGAGAGGAAAGGAAGCAAAAACACAGTTCTAAATGAAAACCAGTTAGCTGTAACAATCTTGTTGATGGTTTGACTATTAGTCCTCATGTCAGCTGCAGAATACGCTTTCTGCCCTGAGCCTCCTTGCAGGCCTGGTTAACCTTTTGTTGCTGTGCATCAGACATTTCAGGAAAGTTACTGGATAAACAGCTTGAGAAATATTTGTGTTTTGGAATTTTATAGCAGTGTGTGTACAGAAATTCCCTACGCTTCCCACTGCTTGTGCTATATATTATTGTAATATTTTAACAACAGTAGTAGTTTGCAGTAGCTTCAGGATTTGTTTTTTTCTCTCCGCAGTTGCTAGCTATGCAAGAAGCAGACTGGTTTTTGTCACTCTTCAAATGTCTCTTTTAATGTTTTAAATTTTGATTGACAAAAAAAAAAAAGTGTGTATTAGCTCTTCCACTTGCTTGAATGTTTTCTAGGGAGTGAAAAAAGATCCGTGCTTTGATGTGTTGTGAATGGGCTGATGTGAGCTTGGGGGATTAGCGTCTGAGTTGCTGGGCTCACCATCTGGGAGAATAATTTAATTTATTTTCTTTTTTAAGAAAGGACTGCAAAAGACCTTGAGGTCAGTGCAGCTTGAGAGAAGTATGCACCGGGACTCCAACTGACAGAACCTCCGGCATTCTAGTTTTATTTACAGGCTGTATTTCAAACAAATTTAATGGTGTCCAGATCCTCAGTGCATATATATCTGCTGATAAAGTTAACATTATTAAAAATCTCCGCAGCAAACTTTGTTCCAGTGAAGTACAAGTTCTTGCCTCTCAGACCTCCATGTACTGGCTCAGAGACAGTAGGAGGCTCGAGAGAGAGGCCCTTCTGTCTCTCCCCCCTCCTTGCTTCTGAGTTTGTTTAAAGTAGTGAGGCCAGCTGTCCTGTCTGAATGAATCAACACTCAGATTCAGCTATTTTCCTTCAGTTAGACTCCAGGGAGAGGAAGTCTTTGGTAGTCATCGGGTCTCGTATCTGGATCATGATTTAGGATAAATCTACACATCATGCTAGAAGTTAATACAGTTCCCTGTGTAACTTGAAATGGTTTTGCACAGGTAGATTGAAGGGATCCGGCTTCTGTACCCCAAAAACACTTCTTCATGTAACTGCACATGGACTACATAGCTTACCATTTTATTATAAAAATATGTATTCTGTCAGAAATTAACTTTGACTCATCAGATGCTAATACACATAAAACACTATTACTTCTTCTCTTATCTAATTTATGAATCTTAGTACATATATTTGATTAGATTGCTGTAGTAATTAATCAGTTACATGACTAGTTCAGAATTCTCTCCAACAAATATTCTGGTAGTGAACCATCCTCTCGTATTCTCTAAAAAGCCTGACTCGGGTGTTAAGGATTCTCCCTCCTAAAATGGGAAAGAAGCAAATCAGGTATATAACACGAATTGAAGTGGTACTAAATTTGTCTGAGCTCTTTGGTGCTCAAGTCATGGGAGATTATGCTTTGTTAGAAAGTGAGGGTATGGAAATAGTGCTGCAGATGCTGTAGAAGAGTACTCAGACACCTCACCATAAACCCAATGGCACTATCTGTCCTGAGAAAGGCCTCCTGTTCTAAGATGTCTGGTACCAGTTCCCCATAGGAATCTCTGCGAGTTTGAAACAAAGCTCGTGGGTCAGATGTTTAGTTTATGTGTGTGCAGATGAGATGCATGTAGTACAACCTGAAACAAGTACAAAAGCAGAGTAAAATAAATAAAAAACTTAAATGAAGTAACTGGTTAGGCTGCAAATGAGTTAAATCCAGCTGTTCCCTTTTTAATAGCCTGCTAGACCAGAATTGGACAGGATGGTGACCACTGAACGATTTGGTCAATAAATCTCAAATCTGATTTTTTCCTACTGTTGTTGAAGTATCTCTTGCCTATTTTGCACTAGAGGATATTTCTGAAGATCTAGACAATTTGGGGAAAACTTGGGTCAGTGAACTTGAATAGGAAAAAGAGATGATGACATACAGCAAGTGCCTAGGAGACGGCTATTAGGTTTTTGTTCCAAGACTTGTGTAGAACGTGGTATGAACAGAAAAGGCAAGATGATACCTTTGTTCTTTAAGAGCATGGAAGGTCAGTGCATGGTCTTCAGTTCTTCTTGCTTCCCAGTTTTGTCTGGTGCACTCTGCCTTTAATAGGAACTGGAAGACCAACTCCCAAAACAAGTATGTGTGTTGATAACAAACTTACAGAGTATTACGGGGGGAGGGGGATAAAAGTAAGTCTGAGAATTACTTGTGTGGCAGTCCTGCTTGAGTTGTAAAATCCAGATCTGTCTGGGAATCCAGCTTTGTGTTTCAGGAATCCACGGGAGAGCTGGAACAAACACTTTGGTTTCCAAAGTGGGACGGCGGCGCGATGTTGAGAGAATTCCCTGGAGTAGGTGGGAGTGGTGGGGAGGGGGGCAGTGATCCCAGCCACGCCGCTCAGCTCACGGAGCATCCCCAGAGAGACGCCAGGTTTGTGCTCTCGCTGGGTGCGTGCACAGTGATGCTGTGATGGGAACGCCGTAGAGCCGGTTTGATTTATTCACCCTTATGTTGTGGTGGCTGTTGCTACTTTCGTTTTTATTAATGGATCTCTCACATTAATTAACACAGCTTCAAGATAATGTGGAAGACTAGGAAGTCAATAGTGCTCACTGGGCAGTGTGTGGAGTTGCCTGTGTGTGGTTAACAGTCTGCTTAGCATACTTTGAAGTACAAAAAAACCTCTTGCTATATTTACTAATTACCTGTTGGAGAAACATAGTTAATGATATTTTTTACACATTTTACTGTAACATTACTTATTGGAATCAATTAAGAATTATAGAGAGATTATACTATTTATTACCGTGGGAAAACAGTTATCAGTGAATAGACCGTTCAGTGACCTGAAATTAAGATGCTGTTCTTAATTTTGTTTGTACTGATATATTTTATGTCCTGTCACTATCGAAGGGAGAAGAAATATGTCTATCACATGTCTCCCAAGGAGAGTTTATCGAATATCAAATAAATACTCCTTGAAAAACAGTGGACCTGATCTAAACCTGAATTTATCAGCTAAGTATATTTTGTCCAGTCTGGTAAAACTATTTCATTTTTGGCATCAGCCCTCAATATTGGGAATAGATGATATAATACTTCCAGGAAAATACTGCGGAACATTCTGTTCTGATCCCTTGTTTGTGTGGTAGCTAGTGAAAAAAGCAGCAAGAGACGGGTTCGTAGAGAAGAGCTGGAGAGGAGGAATGGGGGAGTAGGGAGCAATGACAAGTGCATGGGGAGGGTTTAAAAGAAGGTAAAATAAGTGCTAGAGAAACTTATGTAGATGGTGAAGTAAACTAATAGATACTGGGGAAAGAACAAACAAAAAGTAACAAATTTAGCATCTAGAAAGGAATTATTAACTCTATTAGAGAAATGGAGGAAGATTGCAAATGAGTAACAAGAATGAAGGGAGGAGACTGGGCAAGGGGGATGAGAGGTTCACTGGAATTGAATAAGTAAAGAAATGGCTATTTGGGAGCTATTATTGTGTGACCCAGTTGTAACACTAATACAACCAGGTCATAAAAAGTCAAGTTATCTGTAGTCGTAACTAAACTAGCTCTTAGGTAACAAGGTCACTTACCTCTTCTGAAATACCAGCATTTGTGTTTATCCCGGTGATCTTTTGGTAGCGTTGAGGTTTATGCAGCCTCTGCTATACCATCCACATCCTCAAAAGCTCCAAAAATCAGACCAAGTGGTTCTCAGAAGAAAGCAGCTTCTGTCCCTCTCCTTTCCTCCCAGCCCCGCAATGTCTGAGCAGGCATGAGGTTATGTAGGCAATAATAGCAATGCAGAAACCATCTCACTTCCCTCTCTTCTCAAAAGTGTGTACAGCTTTAGCTCTCACCCAGTTCGCTGGGTGGCTGCATAAGCACTTGCAGTGTAAGGGTGGGGATGAGAAATTGGGTGAATTACAGTGTTCCTTAGAGTAATGGGTGGAAGTTTATGCCAGCATAGAATATGCTGGCGTGTGCCTGTAGCCTCGAACAGCAATTTAGAAGGAGGGGTTGTGTTGGTGGCATTTTTTGAAAGTCCTGGTCAGAGTTTGTTTTTTTTTTACTGTACTAAGAAGTTAGGCAGAAATTGAGTCATGGAGAAAGGCTGTGGAAATAGCCAATTTCTGTTCCGAATGCCAGTGTTATGCCATCACAAAACTGAAAATTCTGGAAAACATTAAGAGCAGTTCTGTGTCATAATTCACTTTCTGCTCATTTCTTGATGTTTTTGCAAAGGACACAAGTTTTTCCAGAGTGGTCCAGGGAAATGCAAGTCTGGCCCGGAACCTTCTCAAGAGATCCCTTTTTTTCTGTGCTTGCGTGGATAATGACACAAAATCAATTTGACCTGTCTAGACTACGCTTCCAGAACGAAATATAGAATAAAGCAGAAATCTGTGAAGATTAAGGAGCACATGGTTATATAATCTGTTAGTTAAAGATGGGGGCTTTTTAGTGAACCATCCAGTGTATGTTTTTTAAACATGGTCCTCGCAAATATTAACCTGTAACGAGCTTATCAGTCTCTTTTCAGATTCTAACTCTCCATTTCAGCCTTAAAAGTTCTATGTGCTCCTTTAGCATTAACAATTAATTGTTTGTTAATTGGATGTAAGCTCCAATTTAAATATGATCTGCATAGAAAAACCTGAATGCACTGTGGTACAGGATGTTTGCTTAGTCCAGGAAACCTGTGTGTCTCGGGCACCATCCAGGTACGCCGCTTGCTTATGGCTACCAAACAGCCTTAGCTACCTCATAAGTTAACTTGGTCTGCTAAAGTGCAAATTCCAGGTTTTAGAAAACAGGCAAGAATGACAGCCTGGGGAAAAATGACTGTCCCAAACAAAAGGCACTTGTCTTCGTTTCAAAGACCCTTCATTGTCGGTCCCTGTTTTACCTATCATTCTCTTGTGCTGTTGAGATTCTGAAGTCTGGCCTCTAATTGGCCTCTCTTATGTCCTCATTTATCACCTGCTTGTTGTGTGTTCTGATAAGCACCTTCTAGTTTTCTTCCACTGTCTTGTTACCTCCTTCAAATCCTTCCTTAAGTTTGCTTTGCTCTGTGATGCTTATAAAAATTTCCCTGAGATCACTCTCTGCTATGCTGGCAGTATTAATTTAATTTTTCCTTGAGACATGGTATTTAGCACAGTTGGGTCACAAATTATCACCTGCAAGTATTCCAAGAATGAAGAGTAACAGACTTGAAATCTATATTATTTCTAATTTTTATTTTCATTTTGACTGAAGTATTACTTACAGCTGTCATCTTCTGAGTGAAATGTGTTCAGTCTCACCTGCAGAGTCCTGTCTCAAAAGCCTGAACCTGACAACCCAAGCCAGTTTGAGCTTTACCACCCTAACGTGGTAAAATTCATGTTTGTGGTGTTACTGGAATAGATGGACAGGGCTAAAATTGACTGGGGTTAGAGGCATAAATGGGTTAGGATTGAGTCTGTAGGAATTCTGGAGACAGGTAAGGAGCTGTAGAGAGAGGGTCTGTTGCTGTGGCAGCCAGGAGAAAGGGGATTTTGGAGGAGTTAGTTTGCATAATGCTGGTAAAGGAAGAGGTGTCAGAGTTTGTCTTTATGAGACTCTGGGAAAGGTTTTAGTACTTCCAAGAGGTTTAGAATGAGAAGAATGAGCAGATGGTTCTGAAGATTGCACATGAAGCTTCCCCACACCCATTACATACCCTGCCTTCATCCAGGCAGCAGTCAGGAGACAGAGAAACTTTTCATTCCAGAGGCCTCCAACCCTTACTTTTGTAAGCCTTTCCCCCTACGCTTTCTGACACCTCTGAGCTGCTGCCCCATCAGTGGGGAAGGACAACTCGAGCCTTTTCTGATGTGGAAAGAGAAAGGACATGGGTGTCATGTCAACAGGAGAAAAACATTGAATCTTCCTGTTCCTGGTGCTACTGAGAGAAGCAATTTCTAAGGAAATGGCATGTGCTTTTATATACCTTGAAGAACAAGACCTTTACGGTTTGTGCAATTCTAGATCTTATGTTAAAAAGAATTTTTATTTTAGTCCTGTACTCTAAGTAGAGTTCATTTGTACCTCTCCCAACCTGTAATTTTTAGGAAACTGAAGTGGTAGATTATGGATTAGAATCACTGATGAGCAAACCTCTTGGATATAAATCTGTGGACAAAGATCCCTTTCTGCAGCGGCAAACTCTGCTGCTGAAATCTGACTTGAACTTCTGAAGCAAACCCGCTTGGATGGTGAGCACGGGAAGTGCTACTGCTGTGATGTTTCCTATTTACTTGCATTCTAACTAGGAATGCCTGCTGTATGTATTCTTAACATATGTTAACCTCCCTGCTGCAGTTCTTGCCAAGAAACTGTCACAAAGGCATTTAGCAAACGAAACTGCATAGGAAACATTCCTGTTGTACTGGAGTGCCTGGTGTAACTAATTGGGCATGTATAACAGGAGGGGGAAGATAAATAAAGCTACATATGTACAGTGTTTAGGTAAAGCGAGCGGTATTTTGCATCATAATTATAATCCTTTTAGATGTTAGCGATCTCTAGAAAGGCGCAATAAAAAAGATCAGCTAAACAAGGAAATGATGGAAATGTAGTCCAGCGTGAGCCTTCTCCGAGGCTCAGTGTTAACGCAACGTGACGCAGAATCACGCAGGGCTGTTGTTGCAAGTATCCAAAGCAGGATGCTTTCTTTTTCTTTTTTTCCTTTTTGTGTATGTGCACACTTGTGCTCTACACAACGCTTGTTTCTTTTCAGCTTTTCCAAAAAGGCATCCTGCCTCCCACATCCTGATCCCAAACTGGCAGGAAAAATTGCCATTTAATTGGAAAACAGCACAGTGTCTGTAGGGTATGCTGTTATTTTCTCCAAATAAAAGGAAGGATTAGTTCCTACTAAAAGCGGCTTGGTTTTGCTCACTCAATTCAGAAGCAAGGTACATTTTCAGAAAAGCAAATGGGTGCAGAAGAAGGGCTTTTAGGTATCATCTTTAAGGAGGAGCAGCATTTCCAGGCAGGGCTGTGGGGCTGGGGAGACTCCTATAGTGTGCAGTACAATGGTGGTGGCTTTATGTAGGTAACAGTAAGGCAGAGGGGAGAATGGACTTGTTGATAGCACATCAGGTCATGTTTCAAATAGATTTTGGATATACAAATTACATTAGAGCAGAAAGTCTGAGATCTTATATCTATTTTTCCCCCTGGTAAATAAATTTGTTCTAAATTGTAGATGATTTCTCTTCCCCTTCCTTCTCCCTGGACTTACGTATTCCTCCAGGCACGCAAGGGATTTTTGTTTTCTTTAATTTGGAAAGTCTCTCTCAGCTCGGGAATGCTGCTTGGCACAGGAAGCACAGTCACAGTCAAGAGAGATTGAACTGTTATCCTTACAAAGAGAACTAAAAAATAATATGCATGCTGTTGTATTTAACACTTTGTGGTGTCTGCCTCCTGTTTAACTGAGATCACAAGTATGAAGTAAGTGCCCAGTAAGGTAATATAAATCAGTGATTTCCCAAAAGGCAGAGCAAAGGAGTGTGTGGTCTTGTAACTTTTATTGTTAAGTTTAAATTACAAAATGGATTTACGATAATGCTATTTTTCTTTCCAGATACTAAAACGCTTCATCATTGTAGCTTTAATATTGTAAGTGTTGGCCAATATTGCACTTCTAACAAGAGAATCATAAACAAGGAGAAATAAACTAGGAATTATATAGTAGATTGAGAAAAAATGTATGCTTGATGTGTAAGTATATGTGTACAGAGTCAGTCTCAGCTTGTCCGCTTGAACATGTGTTCAGAGAAATGGGTATACCCACCTGCCTTTACTTACCATTTAAATACATGTCTATAACTAGTTGTGCAATTTGAAGAGCTGCTTGAGAAAATACCAAAACAAATGTATTTCCATGAGTGCTAGGCCAGTGACAAAACCAACCTTGCAAAAACAAGATAATAAAGCAAATCCATGACTACAAAGCAGTATGGACATGATTTAATTTCTAATCTCAGCAAAAAAGATTTATAACTGTTTATATGCCTTAAAAGGAAGCATCTGGTGAAAAGAATAATTTACAGTGTTTGGATTTTTACAGTATGATTTGGTTTCTATGTAAATAAGTTGGATTTTTCTGACACAACTGTGTAGTGAACTAGCAGGGATTAAGGCCGCTTCGTTGCTCAGGCCCATATCTAACTTCCATCCCGTGTTCAGATCCGTGGCCAGAGCCCATGACATAGTCAGTGCAGATTTGGGTGAGCTCTGGGCAGGCTCTGCTCAGTGCTGTGAGCTGCTCAGCTTTATTGCTTTGCGGGGCTCATGCTTTGTCTGTGGGAAAACTGGCTGTGGCCACTGAACGGTTTGAATGGGCCCCTCATTGTGGATCACTTCTGAGTTTCGTAGGTCCTTCATGTATGCTAAGGCAATGCTAAAACCACCCTGTCTGGATGTACAGACCTACGCCCTTTTACCAGTAGTTTTGACAACAGGAATGTTGCCTTTCAGGCAAAACTTAAAATATTTGAAAAGAGCATCTTGGGCATTATACATTTCCCACATGTTGCACCATGTTACCTGCTGGAACGGGTCCAGCGGAGGGCCACGAGGATGATCAGAGGGATGGAGCACCTCTCCTATGAAGACAGGCTGAGAGAG
>JAOXNO010000002.1:14143828-14180970 GCA_028565335.1 Limnodromus scolopaceus | reverse complement strand
TGAGCAACCTGGTCTGGTGGGAGGTGTCCCTGCCCATGGCAGGGGGGTTGGAACTCGATGATCTTTAAGATCCCTTCCAACCCAAACCATTCTATGTAACAGATTTCAAGGAGGTCTTACTGCATGTATGACACAGATCAAAATGAGATTTCATTTTGTAACACTTGGACTCTTCATCTATTCAAAACTGACGTCTTGATATTCAGCCTCATCCAAATCACCATGTGTGCTGTGTTACCAAACTCTTGCATAGTTATTTAATTTAGAGATTTCTTTGGATGCTTGGAGGTTGGCAGCACGCTGTGTATTACACGAGTTCTGAGAAAATGAATCCCTGGATCTCCCGCAGGAAGCAGTGTTGCTCACATCTTGACTCTGGTATGATGATCCTTTGAAGTAGCAGTGGTTTCTTCTCTTGTCTTCTGTGGGTTGGTTCTAGGTCCTTAAATCCTGGGCTTTCAGCTGCATGAGTGCTGGCACGCTCCTGGTGAACCCAGTGGCAGTCAGGGTGCATCACACTCCCCTGCAGGGCTTGTCATTCCATTTGTCAGGGCAGACAGAAAATAAAGGAATGATTCTTCCAAAATGAATGTTAGAGGTTTCATTTCTAGCCAAATTATCTTGGCCTTCCATCTTCTGCCATCTGGCTGTATCCAACAGAAACTCCCACAAATTCCTATATACGAGCTTTGGTTGGCTCCAGCTGTAGCCCAAGGACGTGCAAGACATATAGGGCAATTTGCCCAGGGTAACTTCATCTGTGCTTTTTGAGCAGTTGCTGATCAGGTTCAGTAACAGTTGATACTGTTTTTGATTCTTGTGATGGTACCCATGTTCTCTACTCTGAAAAAATAGGTGATTGAAACAAATCACTATTTTCTTATAGCTGCTCCTGTCCTCGAGATTTAGCAGAATTTTTTTCTTTAGAAAGATGATGGTAAGGCTTTTGCAGCCTCTTCTTAAGTAAGCAGAGCTAGTATCATGGGATGTCATCCTGAATTCCTTGCCATCAGGAGCAGCAAAGGGGAGGTACAGTTGCAGATGCGCATTTGTTGCCATCCAGCCTGCTGCTAACACGATTGGTATATTGTGCTGTGCCCTGCAAATACAGACTCATAGCAGCTCCAGCTGATGCTGGGTATCTGTTTACCTTCTTATCTCTGCCTTATCAACTCTGCTCTGGATTTCTAAATTGCATTTTGTATGTGTGTGCATGCAGGTATCATTTTAAAGCTGTTTTTGGTGTCTTGCAGGTGCTTTGTTTCCTCCTTTATAAAACTGACTGGCAGCCCAGGTCTGAGGGTTTAGCGTATTAACTGACACACCATCAGGGCTTCCATGGATATTCTGCCCTAAGCTGTGCCCAAGGGGTGTGAAGGCTAATGAACTTTGCTTTTTAGTTATGCAAACTTCTACTGTGGTTCAAATGAACAGACCTGGTGGAACAGATTAATGAAAGTACATGGAGATGTTGAAAACCGGAAAAGGTTAGAGATAAAGGTAAGAAGAAAAATTGCAGAAGTTAGCCAGAAGTTGTTTTTATATGTTTATGCATCTTTGCATTGATTTATGGTGGGGTTTTTTTTCAGAGCATGTTGCAGCAATTATACCTTTATTAATGTTAAAAAGGAAGCTCAAGTGAAGATCAAATTATCCCATTATTTTTCCATGTGGTATAGGTTGGAGGGGAAAAGAGTATACAGGGAGAGGAAGGATGGTCCAGTGTTTCCCATCTGAATTTGAAAACTAGTTTGGATTATTCTTATAAGCTTGTCTTTCCAATGAAAAGACCGTTTGAATTGCCAATTTTTACATTTCCAGTTGTTGTTGGGGATACAAAATTCAGAATACAAGCCACATATGATTAGAAGGGCAGAAAACTTGGTGAGAGAGCAGTGGCAGATTCCTACTGAGCTTTGCTAGACTTTGAGTCTGGCCAAGAGATACTGTAACATGTGATGTCTTTGAAGAGAGTCACATCACACTCTGTGCAACTATTTCATTCTAGGACCTGTGAAACTAAACTCACTATTGCATCTTAGACCATGAAGCTGCTCAGAGAGTGAAAGATGCTTTGCCTGGTTTTTCACAGATCTACTACTGGACAGCTCGGAATTCAGTCCCCTCTCGTACTCCTACTACATGATGGTGCATTTTTCTCTGGGTGTTTTAAATCCTGGGGATATAGAAAGATTAATGGGGAAAGACTTCACCAATCACTTTGAATAAAACTAAGTGATGTTAGCAATCTGTTTGCAAACCTCTCTTGGGCATAGATTTCTTTTTAATATAAGGTCTTTTTTTAATTATTATTATTTCAGCATAGCTCTGCCTAGCTCCTCTACAGCTGCATAGTAGAGAAATCATTCCTAATCACCGTGTCTGTTAATTGCTGGAGTACACCAGTACCTAGGTTTTTCTCATTAATTTCCCATGCTTTTGAAAGAAACTGAATTTTCTTTCCTCTATTTCCATTCCCTCTTCTGCTTGAACTCCACATTGCTTAAGGACAGTGCTTATAAGAGGTGTGTGCTTGTGTTCTTCATTATCAGTATAAACAGTTTAAGAAAAGATCCAATAACAAATTTAATTTTATACATATTAATTAAGATTAAATTCATTCGTTGAACATAGAAAATATTTTCTTGAAATAAAAAAACCTTCCTACCTTGTTTACTTAGCTAAAATCAGATTATTCTCAATGCACTTTAATGTACCCCTGTCTTTGGTTTGCTAGTGGTTTAAACTGCTCCTGTTAATTCAAAGTCATCACAGGCCTGTGGGGTTGTTTTCATAATAATCAAAGATCCTGTATTTATCCTTCCTGACTATAATCAAATCTGTCTCTTGGACTTCCTGTTTGGATTTTTTTTTTTTAAACAGCAAAAAAATTAGTTTTTTTCCTTTGAAACATAAATGAAGTTACATTGTTACAAAGTAATTTTCTGGTCAGATGTGGTACATTGAGGTAAACTCAGTGCAACAGTCAGATGGGGACTCTGAGCAGGACTGAAGGATATGCGCAGTGGGTTGGGGGTTTTTAACCACTAATAAACAATCCTCAGCAGCTTTTGTCTCTCAAAGACCTTGCTCAAATAAACAATTATGGTTTTTATACCATGAAACAACATGGTAATTAACAGATGCTGGGCTATTGAAGCTATTTGTGTTTTTTGGAATAATACATTTTACCCACAGCTCTTAAGTCAGTAGTACTCCTAAGTGTGTGCTAAAATTGAGCTACATTTTAACTTGCCATTAATCTTTACCATTGTCCTGATTTCCATTTAAGTACTTAAGCCACACACCAAGAAAGCTGGAGACAACTGCAGAGTAAGACCTCTGGCATCTTTAACGCTGCATGAAGATGCCGAGCGGCAGTCGTGCTGTGTACCTGCCACGAGGTAGTTCCCTGAGGAAATTGGAGATGTAAGCAGCCTACTCTATAAATGCTGTGGAAACCTCACTACTCTGAGGGAAAAGCATCTTGTTGCAATCTTAGAGAAACAAAATTAATTGATTCATTCTATAACTGTACATACATACATATATATGTGGATTCTTTTACACCTATCTTTTGTGTGAGTCATCCCTATGTGCGAAGGCAAACTTTTTGCAGATGTTTTCAATGATTTAAAGTTTTGGGGTTCTTTCCAAGTCATCTAGCTCTCATAGTTTTGCATGGATTTTCATGTCTTCAAATTGAGACCTTGAAATTTAATTGCAGGCAATGATTAGTTAATTTTAAACAAATTTGCATTCCGCATGTGTAGCGAGTTTGTGTTGAGTGTAGCAGACCATTTCTGATGTAGCTAACCTGAACATCAGGCAGAGAAATTACCAAAAGAATTTCCCTACATGGATTGCTGTCACTATGTGGAATTTCAGTGGATGTGTTCGGTGGCAGGTGACATCTATTTTTTTGGTGTTTCCTGTAGTTCAGCAATTAGCAATATTTCCTCTGTGCCTCTGGATAGGTGCCTGGCTATATCTATGCTGCAACTGGCAGTTAATAGAATACAGAGGCAACCTGTAGTTCATTATGGATTGTGAAAGCTATTCAAGGCACTGCAGAAATAGTGGCTAATACATATTGAGTTCTGTGCTGCCAGGTCTGTGTTAGAGCTGGTCTGTGTACATTGACTATAGAGATCCATCCTTACCTTATCTATCATTCAGATAACGTGACTGGCCATTTGAACAGAACACCCTGAGAATTGATGAATTCTTCTATCAAAATTGCAAGATAAGCTTTAACAAAACATAAGTGAGCAAGTAGCAGAGACGACTGGATGAAATATAATGGCCTTTCATATAGTGGGTCAGTTCAAGACATGATACTTCCTACTGCTTTTAAAAGATATAAAGCTGTAAAATATATATTATTCCATTATTCTCCTTTTCCCATACTCCCCCTCCTTCCCCATCTCCCTTTACTTCAGTGGATCCATAAAGCCTCAGAAAAATCTGGCAAGCGGTGTGCTTATCCTTTGGGAAGCGAGCTGCTTTACTCATATTGCTCCCAAGAAGAGCAGCTGGGAACAGTGGGAAATCAAGTGCTGGCGTTTTTGTTGGCTTTGCATTAAGCAACAGGAGAATAGGTTATTTGCAATGGAATTCACTCCAGGTAGTCGAGAGGCAAAGATCAACATCACTCAGCAACAGACCACAGGAGCAGAATTGAAAGAACAGGCAAGCATTAAATAAGAGAGCCTGTCTGCAGTCGTGCACACTGAATGGCATCCTCACTGAGCAGCAGCAACCTGTGTGCCCCAAGCGTTGCTGTTTCTTATAACCTGTGTGCTCTGGGTAGGATGGGCGCAGGGGAGTGAAGAGCATCCATGAAAAAATAAAATGCTCCTGCATACTTCTACAGAGTCCCTTTGGAATAACTGCAGTTCCCTCCTGTTTTTCTGTGAACACAAACTGAGATAATCCTCCTCCCTCCTTTCCCTTCCCTTGGCATAATTCCTGCGCTGCTTTAAAGCATCTCATAATGTAGAGGAAATTTCTTTCTGACCCGTGCCTCTGAGATCTGAATTATCCTAGCCAGCTTGAATTGAATCTCTTCATTGTCTATCAGACGTTACTGCCTGTAAGACCATGAAATGCTTTTACGTAAAATTTGTTTCCACTGATTGACTTGATGACTTTTAAGCAATGGTGAGTTGATTCTGTGCATCATGCAAGCCAGAAATCATTTTATCAGGTCCTCCGTTTATTCTCTTTAGCTTAATGACATATTCCATCTATCTTGCATAAGCGGAATAGAACTGAAAGAAGGACACTTCTCTGCCCCTAAAGATGCAGCACTTCTCTGCATCTTTAGGATGATGTTTAAAAATACCAGTTGGCACTTTTACATTTAGTTGTATATGTTTCCTTTTATTTAGCTTCCAAGATGAAGTGTGAAGGGCTGCTATAGGTAGAACTCTAAGTGAGATGAGTCAGGATTAAACCGCAAATAACATGTGCCTTTATTCCTAATGTGTTTGAAGTAAGATGAAATGCATTCACTAAAGCCTGAATGACTGCCCGGGGACGTTGTTGGAATGAATCAGCTAGATGTTTTCTAAAAGAAGATCTACAACATATATGGTTTTATGCACAGTGAGTGGAATAGCCCAATTCAGGCAGAATTTTGGTCAGTGCCTTTTGAAAATTAAGCTCAAATGACTACTAAGGAAAGAGCAGTCCATGAAGGACTTATTTTTCCTAAGAGAATGAGAACATGACTGCAGACAATTGCTTCTCCACGAGGTGTAACATACTGTGCTCACCCTCAGCTGCCAGGTTGTTTGAAATACAGTTTCCCAGGGAAAGAAAGTCCTATTTTTGAATACATGTACCATGAGCAAATTATGCCACTGTTACCCCACTGAGGAGTTCCTGAAACACAAATGGAAGCAGGAGACTCCTGCATGGCATAAAAGGAAGAATAACTGGTGAGGGACAGTAGGGCAAAGGGTTCAAAAGAGGAGGATGGCAAATGAAGTGTGCTCCCAGCTTCCCTGTGGAACACAACTAAATCTCACTATTTGGGGCTGTGTCTTTTTTGAGTTTTGGTGGGTTGCCTAGACATCAGTATGGAACGTATGAGGTGGTTGTGCGTGATTAATTTCTTTCTAGTGATTGTGGCTTACTACACACAATTTTCTATTTGTTTCTATTTGTTAAGTACATATAAATAGTGCACCAGCATATAATTCAGAATAGAACCTTTATAATGTTGTGTATGTGTATCGTTATGCAGGGTTCTGTACAGGATACACGCCGTGACACAAAACGCAGAAAACCGCCATGAATTATGCGATGGCATATGATTGAACTCTTCCTGCTCTCATGTATATTTTATACTGCAAATCACAACTTCCAGGCCTAATGCGCTGATCATTTGTTTTGCAAACTATCAGCCTTATTGCACCTTAGCCGTGTCTAAAACAATTTAGAGTGTAATACTTGAAACAATTATAGGTGATTATGGATTGATGTTTCACTGAAAACTGATTTTATTTAAGTCTGAGATTCTTATCCATGTTCTGCTAACGTTTGTATAAATGAGTGACTGGTGAATTTTAAGCAATATTAATAAGTTCAATAGTCAAACTCTTCAAGGGATTGTAAGCCTGTTACTTTTTTTGTTAATTCCCTGCCTTCCCTTTTTAAACTTAACTGACAAGTTTAATTAATTCTTGCTTTCTTGAAACAATCCTTTCTCATTCAGGTGCTGGTTCTTTAAGATGCTAAAATATCTTGTTTTTTGAACTGTAAAAATGGAGAATACTGGAAAGTGAGTTGGGTGTGGTGGGCTTTTCTAGTTTGTTTTTGTCCCTCCCCCAGATTTTTCCCAGGCTACGTGCTGGCTAGACCTTGGAGCTTCTAGGAGAACAGAAGAAAGAAGGAATGGTTTTTGGAGTGAAGCGTAAGCAGTAAATGACTGGAAACCGTAACAGCATTCTTGGCATCTGCTTGGCAATTTTATATAATCAGATGCCTCCGTTTAGTTAGTGGTTTGTTAAATCACTGGTTTATAGATTTTTAAATGTTTTGTGCTGTCTGTGTGCAGCTCTAAGTCAGTCTTATTGTCCTGGAATTGAAATTGTTGATCTGGAAGGCATACTACGCACACACCCTGTGTGTTTCAATCTTTTGTCTTTTAAAAGTTGTGTTGGAAACGGTGAAATTATGATTGGGTGTCGGTGTAAGAACAGTGAAATGTTAAACAATGAGGTTGTAACTTCATAATGTCTGACCGGGGAGTGCTCAGTCCCAGCTTACACGCTGATTTTTTGACACTGCATGCACCTAAGAACTATGTATTGCTCTACAACAAAAAGTTCATCTGATAAGAGATTATCTGGGCTAAAATTCTGTACCGGACAGCAGCAGAGGTAGCTGCCATGTAGCAACAGCCTTTAGCCAGGAAAGGTACAGCAAACAAGTAACTAAAGATAATGATCAAAGACTTTATGACAGTTCGTACAGATAACTCAATTATTTGTTGATTATTTCCGTGAATACTTGGACAACCTCTTTCATTCATATTGGACAAAATCTAGTATCTATTAACATGTTTGCTACTTGTGTGATATTCTGTGAGTGATAGTTCAGTATAAGCAAATTATATTCAGGATTTCGTATATCTATAGATTTTTTAAGTACTTTTTTGCTATTTACATCAAAACATTGAGAGCCACCATCAGGCGAGAATCCCATTGTGTTAGGACGTGTGTAAAAATAGGAAACAAGTAAATTGTTCCAACTTTCCTTTCTTTGTAACAAATTACCGTTACAGGTGTATCTCTTAGACCAAAAAGTGATTTAATATCTGAAATGCTAACATTTTATTTATCATATTTTCTTTATGGCAGGGAATTTGGTCAATTGCATGTTTTTGTTTGCATTGTTAATAGAAAAATACAATAATATCATTTATTTCTATCTGTATCATCTGCTCTGCAAACAGTCTGAGCTTTGAAACAGGAAAACACCAAAATGAGCGATGTCAGTGACCACTATAGTACTGTGAGGGCAGAGTTAGGCTGAAGCTTATGGGTATGTGTCATGATCTGGAAGTAAATCTCATTCAGTGTACGATAATTTTATGTCAGCTGCTTGTTGCTAGGAGAAAAGGAATAGGTTTACTATGTTTCCACAACAAATGCCACAGAAAGATTTTTTCCATCTTTTAGTGCCACGGGTGTAATCACAATTGGGGAGAAACGTAACAAGTTACTCATGAGGTCGGACTCCAAAATGTTGCAAACTCCTTGACTTTCCGTTGGTGGTTCTGAAGACCGGCAATAATTGTTGAAGGATTTAGTGGCTTGCTTATTTGTATCTTGTCTCCCAGTATCTTTTTGCTGGTTGTCACTGGGCTCTGCAGCATGTTTCACCCGTGTGTAGAGCTATCCTAGGAAACTGAAGAGCCCTGCTTTTGAGTTTATAATGAATCTGTAGGGACTCTTGTTTTTTGCTGTTGGACTTTGAATGTGTTGGCTGGTGACGCAGTCCTGCTGTGGTAGGACGTGGCTCTAGAGGCACCGGCTGCCTTCCAAGCTGCAGAGCCGAGCCTGTGTCTAACATGGTGCTATCATGAAATAAGTAGTATTTATAGCTATAATATATGTGTGTATAGGTAAATGACAATTTTGTTCGTACTTCGTTGACAATTGTAAGACAGCGTAAGTCTCTGGCTGCAGCAGTTAGGCTGTCTCCTGCTTGATGAGTGTTTTTCTAAAAGCACACTCTTCTGTCTACTGATACACAATACAATGCATTCACTGCATACATTAAATGCTTTGTCTACCTATTATCTACCTACTCTAAAAGCATATATTCTGTAACCTTTTCTAGACCCTTAAAAATTCTCTCCTCTTTCAAAATTTTATGCATTTAGAGAAGTGAGTGTACTGAAATCCATTCTATCGAACCATCTGTGAACAAGTACAGTATGACCCACTTCTGCTGAATATCCACTCGGCTAATTATCTACAAAAATTCGTCTGCATAGCCTGCTGTCCAAATTGCTACCGTGCACCAGAAGTAATTCACTGTTGAGAGAAGGAAATGATTTAGTAAACATTATTAGAGAACAAGACGCTTAAAAATATCTTCAGGTACTTAATTCTTGGCTGAAGCAAAGTATAACTTAAGACAAGGAAATGGGTGTCTGTACAAGTGACGTGTGGGAGAACATAAAAAAGAGGGGAGCATATTGGGATAAGAAAACAGGGAAAAGTGTTTATTTCTTTGGGTTTTTTTTGTTAGAAAACTGGAGGCTGCTGATAGTGTATGTCTGAGTATGGAGTTGGCTGTTGCTCTCTGAAGATGATTAACAGCACATAAGAGCAGTTTTCCTGGAGCTTAAAATTTACATTTTAATATGTAAAATTTTAGATGCTTGACAAAGTTTAATACAAACTTAAGTGAGCTGCACTGAGCTAAAAATCGTGTGAAATCTTGACTGTGAGAAATGCTCAGCTGAGTCTGTCCCAGCTCATCTTTGAATTTACTTTTTCTGGTGATATTTTGGTAAATTTGCTAATGTCAAAGTCTAAGAAAGTGCTATATCAAAAAGTGTTATGGTTTTAAAAATCAGATATATTATGAGGAATAGTTTTCTATGGAAGTTGGGAAGAGTTTTAACAATGGCTTCAGTGGGACTTATGAATTTTATTGGAATTCTTTTTCTAACTTCCAGTCTGGTAGAATTTAGGCAAGAAGTGAGATATGAGCAGATGAAGAAAATTCACTGAGTATTTCTTATGTGTTTAAATGCTTTTACAGTGTTTTCTAAATGCTTTTACAGTGTTTTCATTTGATGCTCAATCTCCATACCTGTCTCAATGGTCAGAACTTTGCACAAAAATATATGCACTGTGAAATTTCAATTCATGGCCACAGACTTGTATACACTGGAAATTTACAGACAAGAACAGGTACAGAATTATGCTCATACAATGAATAAACTTAATGTGGATTGTAAATTTAAATAACTTTCTTCTTCCCCCCTTTCCTCTTGTGTAGGGGAGCAACAGTAAGAACACTATTCCTTTCCCTTTTTTAAATCAAGAACATTTTAAGAGGAAATCGTTACCTTTGTTTTTACAGGCTAACACTTGCAAACAGGTGAGATGCTAAACCCTACCTAATTAGTGGTCTGTTGCATATAATGTGCTCTACCAAGGGAGGGGCTTAATTTTTTCTTGTTCATCATACACGGAAGCCTACACCAAGACACTGGGTTCGTAATTTTCTGCCTTGTACATTTTCTTTTGGAAATGATTATGTTTTGTATGCAGTTTTCCTTACATGTATGAAATCCTACATTTGCTCATGAGACCTGATGAGGTAACCACCTTGCCACTAGCTGCCAACACAGAATTAAAGAGGAATTTCTCAGAGTCCCTTTCCAATGGCTTTCAAACAGGTACAACGGAAGGTAAACCATACATTTAATATCTGTGTTAATAGTTGTCATTTATCTGTGAGTCTGATGTGTATGGTCCAATCCAGTCTTCACCCAGAGCTTCCTAGACCTTTTCCCCTGCTCCTGTTAGTACAATGTTCCTAAGCCCAGATGCTCAGACACACTTTTGTTTCATCTTCTTATTCCTATTTTGACTGTTTGCTTGGCATCTCATAGCATGGAAGTACTATTTCTTCCTCTGATTGCAGGCAGCAGGGAAGCAAAGGGAAAAATCTGCCTATTGCTGAGGTTTGCTTGGTGAGGAACTGAAATGGTGTCGCCTCGCTTTAGGTGGCACAGCCAGGGTACTCCTGGAGCACTACGGCAGCAGAAAGCTCTACTTCAGCTGTGTTCTCTAGCCTCTTGAGGAACTACTGTGCCATCTACAGAGCTGCAAAATCATATAAAGTATGATGTGACTTAGCTAAAATTTCTTTCCAATTAATTAGGAGTTTCATCTCAGTCATAAATCTGATCGTACTTTTTATATGACAGTTCTAACTAAATACAATATCATCTGTAGGTGCTTACTGCCACTCTGAAGCAGCCTGTGCAATTTTTGCCAATTCCTTTGCAACTAAGAGAAGGCAAAGCAGAACTAGGAATCACAGCAGAATTAGGAATCACAGAAACATTGCTATTTTATTCTCAGTAAGATGAATAATCAAAGTTGTACCTGGAATGAAAAATGCCGATATCTAATTCATGACTTTTTAAACTTAACTTTGCAATACTACTGTCACAGGTGGAAAGTTGCCTGCTACTGTGACATGAGAATGTGGTGGCTCTCTGGGCACTGTGTGTGTGTGCAGCCAAAAAAAGATAAATCTTCAGCTTCACCTGCTGCTGTTGCAGAGTGGCAACCACCGGCTCTGCGTTGAGCCGTGCACAGGCGTGGCAGAAGGTGTTGGACCATTTTGTCAGTGCTTTGTGCCTCATCATTCCTCATCTACTCCAGATAACGGGTGGTAGCCAAAAAATTCTGAATTCTGTTCTAGATTTTGGGAAGTCTTGACTTGATGACATATTCTTAGCACCACCAGGTTCACAGCAATCCTCTGTGATGACTTATTTCAATACAAAGCAGCAGTGCTAAATTGTGTTTAGAGCTTCCCATTGAGTTTAGGCATTAAAAAATAACTGGGAATGTTAAAGAACAGATTAGAGCATTTTCATCTTGGCTGGCTAGTATATAGCATTTAATGAAGGAAAATTCTTGTCTGGTAATGCTTACAGTATAAGAGAAAAATAAAATATTGCTTAAACAATAAACCTACTTTGCAACTCTAGTATTAGGAATTCATGAGATTTTTATTATGAGCTTTATGTTATGTGGTGTTCCTGGTTTGTTTCTTATTCAGATGAAACAAGTAGCAGTTTAATATAAGGTAAATATATGAGGATCTCAGACCTTACTAAAAACACGTGTACAGGGGCTTGTGTATTCACAAAGAAAAATAGATTGGGAGAAATGACCCAAATATGTCCAACCTCTTAAAAAACACTGGTTAAAAAGATATTTTAAACCTTTTATGATTTTAGATGGTACTGCAGGGAGACTCTGTCAGGACTTCTTTCAGTGGGTTGCCCCTTTGGGGCAATTCAAGTAGGTAGAGAGAGCAGGGAACGTTGGCCAGGGGGACATGCACCTGGCCAGGTGCTGAGGGACGGTACCAGACGTGTTTGGGCTGTGTGACTGTCCCTTGCAGCCAGCTGTTCTCCCACGGGATGGGGAGGAGCTGAGGAATGAGACTGCACCTTCAGTGATCGGGAGGCGCTGTGGCGAGTCGTGCATGTTATAACAGTGTCCTGTGGCATCAGGACCTTCCACGTCTAGGTCAAACGAGGTCTCTGCTACAAATGAGATGCCAGAATCATGCCTTTGAGAGTCTTTTCCTGAAAGCTTAAGACTTGATGTGTCTAAAACACATTGGTTTCAGACAGGTCTTCAGCAGGATGCGCATATTAGACTGGGTTTGCTTTATTTTGTTTCAAAAGGAGTTTTTTCCATGTGTTCCTATGAAAGTCTGCACACACATCCCACTGTTTCACTGACTTCCTGGGGTTTTGGTTTTTTTCAGTACTTAAATTCTAAGTACTGCTAAACAGTAGCTGCTAAACAACTTTTTAGTTTGGAAATCTGCACCCCTTTGCACACGTGGCAAATAGAGGCCCACCCTTTAGCTTCCTGCAGCTCAGGGTGAGGGAGACGTGTTTGTCCCCAGTTCAAATCTCTTGTGAACAGATGGTTCCTAAGACCCTCTAATTCCTTAGAGGAAAAAATAGATTATGTTCCTTTTAGTTTTACTTTCAAAAAATAATTTCCTCTCAAATGCATGCTAAAGAACATTAAAGAAGAAACAAAACAAAGCACATCATGTAACTCTTTTCGTCCTTCTCCTTCCTGTGTGGGCACAGACACACACAAACACACTCTGTGTTCCTTTTACCTAATTCAAGCCCTAGATCACACTTTCCTGACAAATTTGTGGTGTTCTCGCATAAGGGAGTAGTAATATCAGTTACTCAGCTTGTGTTGGAAATAAAACAGTAGGGTTTGTTTTTGTGTTTTTTTTTTTTTTTTTAAATCCTGTTGTGGAAATAAACATTGTGTCAGGATGAATGCACACCGACAAAATAGTTATTTGGGGGCTGCTGCATAACCATGCTTTTGCTCCCTAAAATTTGCTCCCCTCTTTGTACGCAGAGGAACAAATCCCCATAAGCATTGCAGTGCAGTTCTTAGGGAGATGATTCACCTACCCGTGAACCCGGGAAAGCTGCAGAAAGCTTTCAGGGAAAGGTGCAGTGTTATAAATATTTTAAACCTTACTGTGAGCAGGGAAAAGTGTGACATATGTTTTACATTTCAGTGCCTGCTACGGTACCATTATTTTAGAACCTGTCGCCTTTCGTAGGCTGTGCACTCATAGACAAATGCCATCACTTCAAAACCAATAGCTAAGCTGCCTCTTTTCACGCTGTGTCTTTCAGTTCCAACTGACAGCTAAAAAATGTTTGTTGTTCCCCCCTCCACACACACCCCCTGTTCTAAGTGATCTGACCTAAAAAGACTGTGGCTACAGCTGAGCTTAAAATACAAACATTCCCTTTGAAAGTTGTAACGTTCCCGCTTGTCTGGGGCTGCAGTGGAGTAAAAAAAGAAGAATCTCTGTGTTTTAGTGATGCAATTCACAGATAAAGCCATTATCTGGGAAAAGAGGGAGGTGTGTTTAGAATCTGCTTGAGTGGCAGGAAGAAAAAAAATATATCCTTTTTCAAGGCAAAACAACTGCTGGTTTTTTCTTTTCCTCTCTGTTTGGAAAGCTCTGCTTTCCTACTCTCACCGATGGGGAAATGAGGCACCGTAAGGAGCCATAGCTGAGATCCTTCCGTGGGCCAAGAGCAGCACTAGGACTCAACGCCAGGTCTTCTGAATTCTAGATCAGCTTTCTCTCAGTTAAGTTTTACCTACTTTCTGAAATTCAAATGTGTGTAAATAGCATGAAACGTATCAGGACAAATGTGAATAAGTCACAATATAAGACAATGGCTTTATTTGGAAATAGGATTTTTTTTTTTTTTTTTTTGTAGAGATTATTTTCAGAATCATGGAATCATTTCAGGAATTCAATGCTGTATGATGGTATTTCAGATTCTGATGGCTTTGAACTGCCTTATGAGAAATCCAGAACACTTTCTCCAGAAAGTGTCCAGACACTTTCTAATTTTTAGATGATAGTTAATTTTCAGTTGCAACAATAAAAAACTAACCAGAGTTTTGTGCAAAACAGGGGGAAAAAATGCACAGTTCTGTTCAGTCCACCTTCAGTCTCTCCTTTTATAAGAAAAGTCATCGATTAGATATTTAAAAGGTGCCTGAATAAAGTCCCAAGCCCTTTACAACTTAAGATAAGGACATGTTCTTTCTAGATCCTTACCAAAGCAATGAGTTTGGATGCCATTGATACAGGTCATGTTCAGATGGATGCTTCAGAGCCCACCTATGTGTCCCCTAAAGTCAAGAGTGGAGATGGTGGAAATACCATCCCACAGGGAATTTAAGATCTGGCCAGATAAGCATAAGCCCAGAGTTGCTCAGGTGAAAGTGAATGCTGCCTTGGGGGTACTGGAATGACCTACATGTTCTGAGGCCTTTAGCAGCTCTGTTTGGATTTTGTGGTTTGGTTTGGGTTGTTTCTTTCCTTCATTTAGCACTGAATTCTTTACAGCTTGACTGTATTTCTGAAAAAAACGCTGTTCCATTTTAAGTTTGATCATGATGTAGAAACTACTGGGTGAAATCTATAGCTTGTATGATATGAGAGGGCAGAATAGTGAACTGAAGCAGTTCTTTGTGGCCTCCAGAAGTAGTTTTGCACTGGCTGAAATTCACAGCAGCTCCTGTAGAGCTCTGTGCACACCTAAGCTTTTGCAAGGTGAAAAAAAATAAGGCATCAAACATATCTAAGATTTTGAGTGCTTTATTCATTCTGGAATAATTTAATTTCCTTTAGAATTCTGCTTTTTTTGACTCTCAATGAAATTGGAACTTCAAAGGGTTGTCTGCCTGTGAGCGTGAGTAACGGATAAATGATACACTAAATTGAGGTGTACCTCTAGCATTTCTTCTACCATGTGCATGGTAATAATATAGGGGAAAAACACTTTTAAAAATGCTTTTCATAATTAAATTGTTGCTAAAAAGATGCATAACAAGTGATGTAGCTGTAGTTGCTGCTCTACAAGTGCACACAGACCTATTTCCTTCACACTTCTTGCAAACTTTGTTCCCGCATTTGTCACATGTGGAGTGACACAGGCAGGAACCCAGGCCTGACTTAAAGGTAGGTTGGCCAAAAGATATAAAGGATAAAGTATTGCTCCAAGAATACTATGGAAAAAGAGTGAGAACACAGTACAACCAGTCCAGTATTCAGTGGAGTCATTTAAGAAGACTTTAAGTTCGTTTTTCCATACATGATATTCTTGGAATACAGGTAGGTTAAGAGTTGACAGTTGCAGGTTAACAGTTAATACTAATTCATTCTATCTATAGTCATGAAAGAGGTGTGCACGATGTGGATGGCGCAGTTGGTATTTAGCTGTTGCTATTGACTTTTA
This sequence comes from Limnodromus scolopaceus, assembly GCA_028565335.1. Lineage (NCBI taxonomy): Eukaryota > Metazoa > Chordata > Aves > Charadriiformes > Scolopacidae > Limnodromus > Limnodromus scolopaceus. Next base: position 14,165,375 of record JAOXNO010000002.1, on the reverse strand, counting down.
TAAAGGTCCTTTCTTGGAGCTGAAATTCTGTGTGCTGTTCAACAGGCTAATTAGAAACAGATAACGCACCAAGTGCAGGGGATTTTCAGGAATCCATAAGGATAAACTTTTTAAAAAATGCTAAAGGTGCTGTATTGAAATATTACCCCATAACAGTTTTTTCCCTCGCTGGAAGCTATAGACTTGCACATTTTAGACACTGATATATTGACAAAACAAATAACGATTGAAAAGAAGATGTACTCCTGGGTCTGATAGAAATCTTAACAAGACCCTTCTTCATGTTCTCGTCCCCCCATCTCTACCAATTAATTAACAATGATATTTGTCGACAATTACTTCCACTGTTTGGAGGCATTTGGCGAACTGAAATGATATAGCTTTAAATAGTATTATTTTCAGAAGCCACCACGGGAAGAGAAGACTACTGAAAAGGTGTTGAATCTGAATGAAAAATCAGCCTAAAATTGCAAAATCTCAAAGGGCGAGCTGCAGAAAGAATTGATTGCATCCAGACTCGGAGACCACGGACATCCTCTGGCATCTTACTGAGGAAACTGTCTGGGCAGGTGCATTCTTCATTCCAATGAACCGGCGTTCAAATCTGGTTTTCATGTCAGGGCTTATAGATTTTGCTTGAACATATATAGAAAAAATGTAAACCCATGAATTGTCTCATTCATTTATCAATGTCAGTGCTTCGGTTGGGCAATTTCTGAAATTTCACTTAAAAATTGATTTATTACCAGAGAGGTGTAGTGGGTTGTGGGGTGTTTTGTTTTTTAAAGTCAGGGCAAGAAGTTTGTCTATAGCATACACTAGTATGGAAAGGACAGATGGTACTTTTTGAAATGTCAAAGTGACTTAGGTGTCTTTCCACTCTGCACCTAACTTAGAGTAACCAAGTTAGTAACTATACCAACATTTTGGGGGTTAGTAACTATAGCCCTGCAGTCTTCACTGAGGACACCCCTGAGTCTCCAGAGAGCAGGAACAATTTAGAGAAACTCAGTAAAATCCCTATCCCACTCCTGTTAAAAGATGTGCTGTTCATTTCAGGCTTTTACTTGAAGTCTTATAGCAGTAGGAAACACCCCAAATATGGGCTTGGTTTCCATCTTAGCTGTTTAAACACAAAAAGTTCAGAGATCCTCTCTGAAATCACCAGAGATGGTCCTGAGGTCAGAGTCCGGGCTGCCTATGTGTGAAAATCTTCTCCAGAAGAGTAAACACTGGGAACATATGCTGCTATTTAAATCTTCACTGAAAATCAACATGCTTTTTCTTATCCTGTTGAGTAGCTTTTGCTAAAGGAACAAATCGCTGTTTTGTTTAAACATTGAACTTGGCACGAGTGTGGTGCTCTCAGCAGAGTCCAGGTGCAGGGTTGAAGCTTCCACGCACGCGTACAGCCCGCTGCGGTGTGCGCTGGGAGGGGAGGGGGAGCTTCACCGCCTTCCCTGTCCATATCTCCAAGCTATGCAAAAATGTCAAAATGATAAGGTTGTTGGTTTTTTTTTTTTTTAATTTTTATTTTTGCCTGTGGCAACATCTGGCTGAGTTTGAGTACCTTTTTACTTTAAGAAAAAAAAAGAAGAATAAAAAATTACCTGACAAAAATCTCAATTTTTATTGCAAAATCTTTCATTATGTAAAAGACACCAGTCATTAGCATCGCAACCAAACACATCACAGAGTTTCCTTTGCACCTGTTAGGTGTAAAGTAAAACTAGACATTTGATGTGCATATTGAGCCCTCCAGAATCATCATGCCAAAGATGCTAAACTGGGAACTTACAAACAGTGATGAAAGAATCATTAAGATGATCATCTGAAGTATGTGAGGTGATTGTTGTTGAAGTTATTTTTGTACCAACAGTGCTCAAGAAAGCCATCAGCTTTACTTTAACAGGGAGGATTTAGGGAATCAGGCTACTGTTCCTGCCCTTGGTACTGGCTCTGTTATATACTAACGTCTTTCAGCTGTGTTGAGAAGGTTGGCTGTGAATTAAACTACATAAATGATAGGTTAAAGCAAATGTTTCTTGCTTGAACCACGCACCACCGCCCTCTTGGATGTAAGAGTGAGCATGCTCCGAATTGCAATAGTCTTATCAAGGATGTATTTATCCATGGTAAATAGGATTAGGAAAAATGCAATTCTGGGTGGACAGCGAGTGAGATTTCATGGACCAAATCTACAAGAAAGGTTGTGGATGGTGGTGTGTGGATGTAAAGGTGTATTTTGTCTTTATAAAGTCTGATTCTGTCTTCTAAGTTGCATCTTCAGGACTTATAGTACAGTCTCCAGAGACAGTACAGAAGATAAAAGGTAATCAATTCTACTATTCTCGTTCATACTTGGATGCCACACTTTCTGCAAAGAATGGAAGGCCCCCAGAAGCAGTAGAAGCCCATGATAGTAGCTGTTCCACACTTCTAGCAGTCGTCTTGGGGCTGGCTATGGGTTACTTCACAACCAATGACCTACACATCCTGGGGTGTTTCAGCTGTCACTTCCCCTCTCCTCCCACAACCTTCTCCCTGAGCTTTAACAAATGTTTTCTGGACCTGCTGAGAGGAGCTCAGCAGCATGTTTTATGGCTTCTATACCCAGGCAACACTGTCCTGGGAGGGTAGCCAGTGGTGTGGAAGAGGGTTTGGTCTAGTTTGTGAATTTTATCCCTCCATGGGGTTGAAGGAAATTGCTTTTTTTGTTGTGTTAAATGCCTATTAGAAAACTTAACAAATGTTATCATGAAGGACTCTTAGAAATTAAAAGCAGAAATTATTAAATAGATAATTTTATTAATTTCATGTAACATTGTAGACTGATTTGCAGTATAGCAGACACTATGTTAAAATATTGAAGCCCAGCAGAAAGTTTATCAGATTGCAAGCACTACATGCAAAATTAAGAATGCCCTGATGTTCAGGATGGAAAAGCTGAGATTGCCAGAGATGACGTCTCATCTTGTGAAGAGAAAAGTATTAGGAGACTGTAGTTTGCAGGAAAGGCAGGCAGTCATGTTTCCAGTTACAGTGTTGTGTTCAGATTGTGTCTTGTGGGTCTCGAGTCTTTGGTAGATATTCTCGCAGAGTTTTGCTGCGATGTGCTGCCTGTACGAGAAATTAAAAGAAAATCCGTACTTTGCAAAGCCATTGTGGCTGAACAGACTCCTGCACGGCTCCGATGAAGAGTGTTTAGGTAATCTGAAATAAGGCTTGATGTGTTCCCAGGCAAAGTAAGAGCAAACAGGATGGACTACAAATAAAAGTTAAGTAGATCATGATACAAGCCAAATAAAACTCATGTGTTTATGAACTATACTGAAAAAAACCTTCATGCCCTTCAGGTGAAACTCAGCTTGGAACTGTGCCATTTAAATGGGACGTGGTGCTAATATAAACCACAATGTATGGAAACCGTGGAAAGGAGAGAAGCTAATGGCAAAGCATTTGTTACTTTTTCAAAGAACAAAAAAGTGCCTCTGAGTCTTTTCTGTAGACAAAGCTTCATCTAAGCAACACCCATTTCTCTACACAACAGCCATAATTATTTGCCAGTAGATGGAGTAGTTAAATCAAATGTCTATCATTTACTATCGGATCAGTTTCTTGTATGACAGTCTCCATAGCTTCTTGACACCATAAACCCTTGAATGCTTTCTAGTATGACGATTGTGGAGATGTTCCTGTTACTGTGAAGGCTCCCTGCTTTTCCTGTAGTGGCAGACATGATTAGTTACATATCTTTCAATGAAATCTTTTAAGTTTTTTTTTTTTTTTCACTTGGACATTAGACTTGCCTGCCAGAATTTTTAATAACATCTCCTGCATCTCTTTTTAGGAACTCGTTTTCCTTTCATGTGACTTTCTGTCATAAAAAAAAGGGATACCTGAAGAATGTAGAAATAAACTATTCCCAACGCTAACAGCAGACTGTGATGCAAGACATCTCATTTATCAAGGGAGGGCACTATTTTAGGCTTTATGCCTTGTCATTAGGAGACATATGATCACTCTTTGTTCTTCCCCAATGTCATGTGAAATAGATAAGGGAGCTGTTTACAAACAAGACCACATCACACCATTGTGGTGGATATATACAGCAAGTTTGTATTTGCTGAATTTGGGGGTATTAGCGTGTTACAAGTACGCAACTGTGAAACCCATTTCATTTCTATTGACTTCCATGGCTGTCAGCTCTAGGGCAGTAACTTTTACAAGCCCTCAGGTTTTCTCTTTCTGCAGCTGATCTTCATGGTGCCACAGTTATAAGTTACTGCATTGGCAATTGTCTTCCTAGGGACAAAATGCCACATGCCTTGCCCCCTCTAGCAGAAGTGAGGTTTCTGGCTGTAGGACGTAGAGGCTTTCAGTGGGTTTTTTTGGAAAGGTTTATGCTGAACAATCCAAACTCATTTAGCATCATCTGTCACAGCTTTGCTAAAATTAGTCCAGGATTGTCTTCTTACAAAGGTTGTAGTAGCAGTTTCTGGACTTAAATGCGCCAGATGTAGTTGGCTAAAAGTAATTGTTTTAAAAGCTGGTAAAGAAATTTTAATCTTCAGAAACTGTGAGTTACTGCTTTATAGTGTTATGACATTGTGGTATTTCTGTTGCCATTTGGGCTGAGAAAATGGTAATAAATGCATGTTTAGAAAATACTTAAAATATGAAATTAGCTTCTATTCTATACATTAAAAAATAGTCTTGATGTGATGGAGTATTACAAATACATTAGGTATCACAAAAAAGTCTTTCTGCTTAAACACAAACAGGGGAAAAACCCACATGTACAAAATGAACAAAGAACTCAAGAATTTGAAAGTTCCACCCCGCAAGTCAAGCACTCAGTTGGCCCTAATATTCCAAAACTTGAAAAAAATCAAATATGTCTTTTCCTTAGCTGTATCCAGGGGAGGGAAAAAGGTGGAAAGGGAAGTGCTCTGAAATAAAAATTTATTGGGCAGGCTTTAGTTCTGATGTATTACTTAGTGTAAAAAGAGGAATGTAGTATTCTAAATGTAATGGAAATGATGGCAGATTTTTGTGTGTAGCTATATAACTAGGAATTCCCCAAAAAGCCATGGACATAAGGGCTAAAGTATCTAATTAAACATGTAAATTAACAAATAAATAAACAACCTCCCAATTATTTAGGAACACTGGGAATTCAGGGCTAGTTCTATACCATTTCAGTTATTATACATTGGTTTTGGTGGTGATATATCAGGGATAATTTGGCTTCACAGAATCATTAATGATTCTGAAGCAAATCTGCAGTACCTGTGTTAGCTGAACTGTGACACGTTCCAAAATGGGATAGAAAAAGGGGAGAAAAAAAGAAAAAAGGCTATATGAGGCTTGGGTAGTCTGCATACCAATGAACACACACAAGAGCCAGTGTTTTGTGGCAAAAAAACTTATCCCTCAAACCTTATTCAGCCAACAATAGAAAATGGTTCAGTCCAAGGGCATGTGTCAGCCACCCAGAGAAAGAAGGAAGGCAGGGAAGTGTATACTAGCAAAATGAGTGCTCTTAGAAACTCTGTGAAGAACAGGTAAAGATAAAAGTGCGGGATCAAAGCTTCAGAGCCTTGCTGACAACCGAAATATGAACATCAGATGTTTTCAAACGCCCTTCGACTAGATTTCAACATTAGAACCTCATGCTTATTGCACATACCCTAAAGTTTTGTTTGAAGATAAACCTTTCAAGCTCAAATCCATACCTTATTCACTGTATCGAGCAACTTCTAAACAGTTCTTTGCTGCCACCTTTATACAGTTTGTCTGACCTAAGTCTCTTCTCTTTGTGGTTCAACCAGAAATTTATGATAGCTGCCTACTTATTTAATTGTCCTTCTGTGGCTCAGGCTTCTTGCTTAGTCGCTTTGAAATATCAAAAGCACGATCCATTCTCTCCCCACCGTTCTGATGTCTCCCAGGGAAATCTGTATCCACTTTGTTGCTGGCTGTCCCCAACTGCAAGTGCAGTAATTGTTTTCATATTCAAGGGCTCCTTTGCAGGTTTCCCAGAAAGAAGATCTGCTGTACTATATTTGGATATAAGGAGGCATTAAAAAGCACACTATTTTTGTAGAATACTATTGGCTTTGGTAATACCAGCAAAATTCAAGATCAGTAAAACTCCTGCTGATTTCAGTACAAGACAGAAGTGAGTAAAAGTCATCTTCTGTGAGTAAAAGCCGCCTTCTAGTTAACGTTATAATTTCATGCTTAGAAATACTGTTTTGTTCATAATGTGCTACCTTGTTCTTGGGTATTCTTCAGCATGCAGAACCTGGGGTTTCCGGTACAGTAATAAGCTCTCAATCTACTCCAGTGGAATTGGAAAAATCCGTGCTAGCTTCAAAAAATTTAAAGTGAAAAGATTTTACATGATTGAAAAGTAATTAGGAGAATAGAGTTAAGTGAGCTGCTTGTTCCTCAGTGAGTTAAGCAGGTCATTGCTGGGATGGCCACCATTCTGATCTTTCAGCACAGCACACTGGGGGAGCAGATAAGGCTCTTCCCAGCTCAAACAGCATCTAGTGCAGGCTCTCTGCAGACTCAGTCCTGCAGAAGTGTCAGAGGTAGAGGAAAAATGTTTTTTCTTCCTTTCAGTAAGTGTGAAACACAGGTGATTTTAATTTCACACCATAACTATCTCAGTGTGGTCATATTGTCACTGCTTTGTCTTAGATTTTATATCAAGTTGATTGCTATCTTGATATAAAAAGTGTGAAGCCTCAAGGAGTTTGTCTACGCGAGACTTTTTTTTTTTTTTAAATTTCAAGTTAATTGTCAAGTAATGTCAGGTACTCAACATGTTCATAAAAGCTAGTATGACACTCCGTATAGGTTTGCCCAGGGCTATGCATTTTTAACGATGTTATAGTTCTCTGTAGCAGTAGCCCAAAATCAGCCATTTGCAGTAGCTACTGGAAGCATGTTGGACAATTAATGTGTAATGTTGTAGTATTCAGTTTTGCTACAGGGCCCATTATCTTCCTTCTCTGTCTTTTACTATCGAGGAATGGATCTTTGTTGTCATAAGTCACTGGACGACCTCTGCTCTAAGCCTGATTTCTGTTGAGTGGTAAAAAATGTGCAAGTCACTTTTCTGCAATAGGTCTGCAAGTTACCACCTCATGTTATGAAGAAGGTGGCAGAAAAACCCCCTACGTTCAACCTCAGCGAATGGTGCTCCTCTCAGGAAAATCCTACGTTAACATCTACAAATGCTGGTAGTTGAGTATCACCTATATCATGAAATTCTCTTTGCTGAGTGCAGGGTGGTCAATATGCACCCAGTTCCTGGGTTTCTGCCATCAGAATGGCCAGTCCTTGGATTCGTCCAGGTGGAGATTTTTTCTTTTTTTTTTTTCCTTCTTGTTCTTCAAGGACTTTTTCTCAGGATTCTTATTGCCCAGGATTTCTCAGGATTCTTATTCTCTATTGACAGAGAGAAATGACTGACTTTGGACTATGCCCATCATTTGCATCTGGCCCAAATAATAGTGGTAAAAGAAATCCTCTTCTGATAACTACCAGGCTATGTTAGCATTGTCCAGATTCTCTCTTTCTCCAGAGTTGCCTCAGGAAATTGGATGGAGCAGGTTTATGGACAGGAGGCTGAAACAACTGAGTGAGTACGAGAGTTTATGTCTCCGTCATTCCTCTGCTTCTGGCCACCCTCCTCCATTGGCTGTAGTACCGACCCCCTTTTTGCCTTGGGTTATTAATTGCCAGATTAATGGGTTCACAGGGGAATCTCACGTGCATCGGAGCAGGCAGAATTGAAGCAGTGAGAATGTGCACCTGGGAGAGTTTTTCTCCCACTTCGGTACTGGTGTGGTGTTAATCTGGCCCACAGAAGCACACGCTTACATTTCCCATGAACAAACTTCTGTGAGGAATCCTTCAGAAACAAGAGGTAGAGCTAGTGGGTTTAGTGCATCTCGCTCCTGTATCCTGTGTGCTCTCTATATTTATTTATTCTTTTGTACTTTTGTTCTGCTAGACGTGATTGTTTACATTTGTCTGAAATACTTCTCCAAGTATTCCGTTGAGGTGCATGCTGCCATAAACAGTCTGAAATCAGAATCCTGAAGTCTGATAAGCAGAACTGCAGAAAGATCAGGGACCTGGATTTGGTGAAGGATTAAGCTTCAGGAATGAAAACTAAAATTTAAGGAATGTTAAGGAAAAATGGGAAAATTCCCATGTTTCAGGAGAGAAAAACCTCAGCACTGCTTCCCTGAATATTTGTTTCTTACAATGCAGCCTACTTGCTTCGAAGGCACTATCCATTTCCCGAATTAAACCTTATTTGGAACTTTGAAGGGCAAAAAATGATTTAAGTTTGATTGCTTTTATCCTGTTTTTCCAGCACAGCAAACCTGTGAAGCATGCATTTCTTGGAGCAATTCCTGCATTTGCCGTCAGTGGTCAGTTACCACAGCTCTGCCACCTGAAGGGCTGTTCGCTCGGGCAGTGCGTGTAGCACACTCTGGAGTACTAATTCACTAATGAGACAAAGGGTGACTGGCTACAGAACAGCCAAATCCTCCCCAAGTTTTCATGCTCATTACTATGTGAACGCTATCAAGACCACGAGCTAGCATAGAATATTGACAGTATGAAACCTTGAGGAGCATGCCTGCATTTTGGCAAATTAGATTTACTATCTCATCCTATCTAATAGACCATTTAGAGGTCTGCCCCTGAGACACATCTCTTTAGCTGAGCATCTACCACCACCTTATAATGTTTTTATCTTCAGTCTGAATGACTACAGCTTTATAAATATGCTTCTCTGTACTTTAATTTTCTTGTTGTCAGGAAAAAAAGCTTCTGGATGGCCAGTACTGTAGTTACAACCGTTGCTAAGAAAAGGCAAACAAGAAACTGCATTAAAATGTACTCCTGGAAAAATCTATTTCTTTATTTTTATATATATACACACACACATTTATACACACAGACATAAAAATACGCTCTCCCAAATGGGCTGATGTGTGTACAGCACTGCAAAATAGATCTGCCATCATCCCTGACAGGCTGCTGGAAATGGAGTTGATTGAATATGACTCAGACCCTCAGTCTCATTGTCCAATTCATCAGTGAATGCACTGCAGGCTCATTGATTATATGTAAGACCAGCAGGAATGCTTGGCTTGCTTCATGGGGCTGCCTGTATTGAGCTATTATAAACACCCTTTTCTCTGCTGTGTGCATGTAAATAAGTTCAGGTCACTTAAAATTGACAACTTAGCCACATTTTTTTTCGCGAATAAAAAAAGAGAAAGAAAGGTAGGCACAGTTCTATCCATGAAAAAGTTAGCTTCAGCCAGAGCTGAGACCTGAGACTGTAAATAATCAGCTAGGTTTTAGATGTTAAGTAAGATTTTCTAATAAATTTCTGACTGGTAGGTATTCCAGATGGAGTACCTAATTTTTATTTTTTTTTTTAATAAGTCTTAAAGTGGGTGTAACTGTATGTGGGGTTTAATTTAGACAAAAATTCAAAATTTTTTAAATGGAAATAGTTTTCCATGAGCAAGCCTGATGGTATACCGTATGAACAACACTGAAAATATTTTTCTTCGAATAATCATGCACATGGAATGAGCTATAAGTAAACCTCAGTTTGCCCATAATGAACTGAAATCTTACTGTACTATACCTGTAGATGTGCCTGTTCTCAGGAAAATAAAATCACTTTTAACTAGAAACAGTAGATGTCGTTGCACCTTTCGTTTCTGTGTCCTTGTGTCCCTGTAGATGTTGATATGAAGGGTGGGATGGGCTCAGTCATGTCCCTTACTCAGGGAGGGACAACAGAAGCCCTTTGCTGGCTGCTGTTAGTCCCACAGGCTGTATTAATTACTTCATTGTGTCATATGACCCACTGGCAAAATATACAGGAAAAAAAATTTACTTACTGTTTTACAATGTGATCTTGCTACTTCCAGACGGGGACCCCTAGGAAAACGGCCCAACTGAAGTTTCTATAGTTAAGTCACATTTGTATGAAAAATTGCAGCGCCCAAAGTTAAGATTTTGCGGTTTTGGGATTGTTTTCCTATGAGAGCAAGACCTTTTCCTGAGTGATACGCTGTTTCTTCTGTAGTCAGGCTGAATTTTAGCAAGTTTTCTCCAGTCTTCTGGGCTTCATAAAGTGTTCTCTGAAATCTTTGTCAGCTGGGACAAGAGAGGATGTAATGAAACATTAGCTTTCCAGTTGGTCGCCTTTCCTATGAGACAACTTATATAAACAGAAATTTTACTGTCATCTTGTGTATCAACCAAACTCCTTATCATCTGCTTCCCAGTTTGGGGAAAAAGAGCAGGAATGTGATGGAGCACTATCTTTTTACATGCACAAATATAAAATATGTCATAATATTTGCATTGAAAAATTTGCAGAATGCTCTTGCAATCATATAACACGGCAGACAACTTTTAATGGTGGGATTTTTAACTTAGAGTATTTATGGAGGAGTTTTCTGGAACCAAAGCGTTTCACCTACTCCTCCTGCTTAGGAGGCAGAAGTCCCTGTGAGGAGGAGGAGGAGGAGGAGAAGGCGGCTGGTGATGTTACAAGGGCAGCCTGAATATACAAAGCAGGTTACCAGCTTCTTGTAACACAGTGTGCTCTTGCTGTTTGCACTGATCTCATTAGTTTGTTTACATATCCTGATTTCGCTCTCTCTCCGACCAACTCCCTGTGCCTTATCTTTCCTGAGTGTTGGTTTCGGTGCTGCTCACGCAGAGAGCCCAAACAATTCAATCAGGCAGCAGAGTTTGCGGAACAGCCTGTGCCCGCCGAGCTCTCCTGCTGCCGGGAGTCAGGCTCTGAAGAAGCGAACTGCCTTTCCCACTTCTGTTTGGTTTTAAACAGCAAGTCCTTAGACCTGGGATACCGAGCCTTTCGCCTATTTCTGCTGCTGATGGAGTGTTTGTTTTTTCCTGCCTTTTAAAAGGAACGTTCATGCTGCCTGGTAGGGGCTTCATGCGTTGTCTTAACTCAGTAGCTCAAATATCACACGTAGGTGCAGGATCTTCTAGTTTTAACCCCATGTTTCTAAATGAAAGTCCATATTCTGAGTCTAACTGGTCTGAAAACGTTAAAGTTCTCACAAAAAACAGCCTCTTGTTTGCTTAGTTCTTTATTTTAGCCAGTGGGGAAAAAGGGAAGTCAGACATCTACTCTCCCAAATACTCAAAGGGCTAGACAAAGACTGCTTTGAGAAGGAAAAGAATTTCATCTGTCTTCATACTAATGTATCTATTCTGGCATGTTTTAAACTTCTTACTCTCTGTCACTACTCCGGATTTGTACTTAAGTGATACTTTCAGAAAGGTCAGATGACTTGGGGAAAACATGTGTTGGTAAATTCTACAGATTGTGTATCCAAAAATTTATTGTTGTCTAATAATGTGTGGTATTCTGCGTTATTGTCACAGTGCAAAGTATTGCAACTGAAATTAGCACCTAATTATCAACTTTTGCCATTTTTTCCTTGTTTTTGCTTTTAAGCTGTTGTTTACCTGCATTTTGTGGATGACTTTTTTGTCTGTTTAAATCTGATTAAATATCTAGGATTTGAACTGTTTGACAATTGAGAAACCAGAAGAACTGAAATAGACACGTCTAATAGACATGTTAAATAGACACGTCTGCACTCTCTTCCTATACCGGAATTTAAAAATGGCAGAAATACCAATTTCGCTTGCCCAAACTGGAAACACAGATGAATCCTTTAGAAGCTTTGGCAGACTTCAAAGAAACTTCTGAATGTTCATGCGTTTAGCTCAGCCGAACCCAAATTTCAGAGACTTCGAGCTTCCCTCGTTAAATGAATGACATTAAAGCCAGTGCCTCATAGAGATGAGGGAGCTGGGTTATTGAGCGCATTGAACTGTTTGGCCTGGGCCATGGGGACGCCTCCCGAGTGGCCCAGAGCAGAGTCTTCGGGAAGCAAGCTGTTGTCATGGCTTCAGAGTCCTCCCTAATGTTCAGCTCACAATAGCAGGAGGATTAAGTGTTTTGAGGAAAGGCTTGAAACCCTGAGCTTGTGGTGAGGTGGAGAAAGGGGGTTCAGAACAATCTGTGCTGGCTGCCGGCCAGCAGGGGATATACATAATGGCAAATGATGTCATGTAGTGGAGAATGCAGAAAAATTCTTTAAACAGCAAAAAAAAATAATAATAGGGGAGTTGCTGAAAAGCAGAGAGAGATAGGTGTTGTGAAAATGTACGCACTTTATATATTTGTGTGCATGTGCCTGCGTCCACATTTATAATCCCACGTATTTCTGGCTTCCCAGTTTCCAGGAAAATGTTAAGAGGCAATAATATGTTTACACAATCACCGGCTGTGGCAGCAGTATGGAACAGGCAGAAATAGATGAAATGTGTTTAGCCTCCGCTTCCTTCAAGCTTTTCATTAGAGTATTGTAGATTACCGCAACAAAAATGTGATTCAGTTAAAAAACCTGACATTAAACAAAGCCAGATGTACTTAAGTAGCAAAATATCCAGAAGAAATGACTTAACGTACAAGCTATGTGTGGATTAATGTAACTCCCTGATCCTCCCCTGCCCAGTATCTATCTCCTCCCCTTAAAGAAACCCCAAATCAAAACAAAGCAGAGGAGGAAAAAAAAAATATCTAAACCCATAAAACCTAAGAGTTGTAGCCAAGCCAATCACCGTAAGGCAATTTGCTAATGGTTTTGGCAGAAATGATCCTTTTCAGCTTGTCTTCCTGCCATGCTCGCAAGCTAGCATTTATCCATATGTGAAATGTTTTATTTCTTCTAACAATATTTGAATATGTTTTCTTCTTTTCTCTGAAATATGAGGAATGATCTTAATTTCACTGTTGTAGCAGAGGGAAAAAAAAAGTTCCTTTAAAAGCAATGTGCTGCTTATATCTGATTTAGAGAAACCTATTGTTATCTCAAGTCCTAAGAGTACAACTTGGAAGCAATTTGGATCCTTTCCAAGCTCTCAGAACATATTTCACATATCAGATCGTATGTTTTTACTGTGGAAGTATATGAAACTTGGTCAGAAAAATTTAATCGGAACAGTGAATATGAAAATGTCACCGATAGTAGCAGTGATAAGGGAAACCCCACTACATCACCATTCTGGATCTTTCTGCCGTAGAAAAGAAGAGAAATAACAAAATTTACTGTAATTTTTACTGTCAGAAGTGTTTATACACAGGTGTGTCACAATTCTTGTTGCAAGGAATTGTTCAAATTACATTTGGGCAGTAGGGAATGTGACCTCCGTTGTAACTCATTAGGCCCGCGGAGAACTTCGTGTACATTTAATATCCGGAGCTTGACATGATGGCTCCCAGATGCTCAGAAGAGAAAGCCCCTCATATGATGATAGGAAGAAAGAATGGAACACAAAAAAATGGATTTATTTTTGGATTTATTTTATTTTATTAAGACTTAAAACCTGTAATTGATTTCAGTTAATTTAATTACATGTCAAGAAAGATACTTTGCTCCGTGTATCTATGTATCGCAAGAGCCACCAGCAAGTGTACTGGACTCTTATTCAAGGGGAACAAGGTTGGAATTTAAACCTATTTTTGCAAATCTAATTGGTCGTAGTCTTTTGCTGACAGAATTAAATGGTTTTTTAGCACATAGGTATTCTAGTAAGATCAATTATTATTCTTACTCCTGATGCTTAATTCGCTCTCCTTAGGTTAATCAGAAGGGGGGAAAATTACTGATTGGGCTCTTCTTCTGGGGATGTTTTTTCTCTATATTTTTTTCTCTTCTCTTAGAGTTAGAGCCTACTGCTTGCTTTCATCCTCTGTGTACTCATGTGATAGGCATCTATCTATCGCTGGAAGATGGTACCTCTCTAACAGACATAAAATGGCTTGGTATAGAAACTCAGAGGTCATATTTTATTGAACTTGTTACAGGCAGTACCATCTGTGTGCAGTGAAGAAAGTAACAAGGGGAAACTGCTTTAATGCTGCGTCACAGGGGAGGAGACAACTACACTGATGCAGAAAATCGCTGTTTGGTTAGTCTCTCACTCATTTCTTCCATGTCCTCCACTCAGACGGCTTTTCTCTCCCGTCTTCTTGCTTTTCATGTACTTGTTCACTTGAGAAAAGGATAATTTGATTGAGGAGAGCTCTCAGTGCTGGACTCCTGTTGGCAAAAATAAATAAATAAGCAAGTCAGAGCTGTGTTCCTTCTGACCACTCTTGAGGACTCTGGTGTTAGCAGCTAGGTTGTTGCTGGTATAACTTTCCTCCATAAATTCATTTAAAGATACTAATTATGAAAATATAATCATGCCATGGCAGTGTGGGCAGCAAAGGGAAGGAGATGGCAAATATCAGAATGTGCTATTTAGATGAAATAACCAGGAAAGTAGTAGTGATCGATTTAAATGTTGTGATCCCTGCTGTGTCTCATTTCCTAAAACCAGCCTATTCTGTCTGCTGTAACATCTGTTTTTTTGATTTTCTTTGCTCAATGCAGAGATCCTATGGCTGCTTTTGATTTCTGTCAGGTATTTCCAGGTATTTTTTAAATTTTCACTTTAGTTATTGTTTAGAATCAGCCATGTTATTATTTTGGTATCCATTTGAATGAGGAAATCCAAACCTCTCATTTTTCTTTTATAGTGTCTCCACAGCATTTGACTTTCAAGTCTTATGTGGTGAAGCAGGTCAGCTTCAAAGGGTTTCATGGATTTTATTACTTTCTAGTTAGCATTAGAAAAAGAAGAGTAAAGGTGGTCAGAAGCTTGAGTTTGGGCTTTTATTTTCTTCTGTGACAAAGGAGCGGCAAAGCTTTTGTTCATTTTTTAAATTAAGCACTCAAATGTGGTGTACTTTCATTCCTAACTTCTGGTTTTTATTTTGAAGTTGCTGGTTCTAAGATACAGTGCAAGTATCAGGAATGTGTGGGTAAGGCGGGGGAAGTTTATCTTGAAGATATCTCTGCAAGATCCATAAACATCTCAGAAAGAAAAAGGAGGTTTTGAGTAAATTTCCCTCCACAGGATTCTGTGGAGCTGTACTTTTCCTCCTTCTTGGCATCTGCTAGTTTCCATTCAGAGGTCTTGTCCCTGTTTTGCAGCAGAATCCCTCCTTTTTCCCTTTCCTTCCAGATTTGAGCATTCACACTCACTTTTACAAGGGATGGTATAAAAGAGCAGTAAGTGTGAAAAATGGTAGCAGCACTGGAAAGGGGGAAGGAAGGTCATATCAAGCACATATGACTTATCTTGCATGTCACCCCAATGATGTGTCTTCGTGTTTTCAGTCCCACATAATCTCATAATCTCTGAATATGGATTATCTGAGTAGTTGCTTGGACAGGAGCAGTGAGCTGAGGTGTGGGTGGTATCACTGAAAATAGAGAACTTTTCCTACCTGAAAACACTGCAGTAAATTTTAAGACAGATGGGAAAATGCTAGGAATGAGCAATGTTGGTTTGTGGGGTTTTTTTTCTCTTCCCAGGGAATTTTTACTGCCTGCTGAGAGCATTCCCTGTTTCAAGGGCATAAAAAAATAGGGCTCCCATCTGACAGCAATATCACCCTGATTTTTTCAGAAGTAGTATTTGACGGATACGAAGGGCCAGATTTTTGTCACTTACTCTGTCCCTTCCTGATCATTCACCAGGTAGGGCTTGGCCTTTTAAAATTTAGTTCCTAGTTGGTTCAAGTGATAGAAGCTAACAATACTTGTTTAAAAGTAAATGTAAGTAAGGTTAGGAAAAGATCAGAAACTTAAAGAAATAACATATTGAAGAGAAGGACATCTTGTTCTCCTTTCGTATTAAACCAGTGTTATGAAAATTGAGGATTAATTCAGTCTCTCAATGTTTTGAGCTTGGTATTTTTCACGTTCTGTTGAATTTATTAGCTGCTTTTACTTGTATTTAACAAACTAAAAAAAATATTGTCGTTCTGTTTAAGTAATCTTACTTTATAGTCCTTTGCCATATCCTAAATAAATGAGATGAAATGCAAAAGAGAAATTTTGGATTCTAGTTGGTATTTACCTATTTTACCTTGTGGGATTGAGGTTACATGTGCTATTCTGTTTTTGCTTCTGTCCAGTTATCAGCATGTTGCCTGTTTAAAATCACAGATATTGTAGTTGCAATGTGTGTAAGCCTGGTTTCTCACCTAGAGTCAAACAGAAATGCTGGCTTCACTGATGCCTGAACACAGAGTAACAAATGATGATAATGTTTCTGTTAGTGAGCTGGAATTACCCTACTGGCTTGACTCAGCCAGCCCAGTTTCTCCAAGGCACTACTGTTTTCCAAAAGAGAAATCTGCGATCCTTCTGTTGTTTTTTGGGGTGTTTTTTTGTTTTTTTGTTTTAGTTTTTAATTTTATTTTTTATTTTTCTTTTTTCAAGGAGTTACTTTCAGGAGTTACTAGAGTTGTCTGCGGTTTTTTTCATGGCACCTTTGCAGATGATTACTCTGTAATAAAATAAGCACCGTGTAAGCAGTTCTGTTTCTTAAGTTAGTCGGTTTACTTCAGTGTGTTTGAAATTAAGACAGAACTTGATTCTTTGCTAGCAATAAACAGAAATTCAGCCAAAGTGTCATCAGGATTCACACCTTAATGAGATTTGAAGGGGTTCAAGAATCTTGAACCATTGAATCCTGGCCGATCTTGAACAATTAACAGAGGGAAGTGGTTTTAAAAGACAATGAACATGACAAACCATTTCTGTTTTCTTACTCCATTTTAAGCAAATGCTCTGTGCCCGATATTTTTTTTTATTCATGGTCTGTGAACCACCGTGGCACAAACTAAAGCTTTCCAGCAGTGGCAATGCAAAGCTTGGTTCATGTTGAAATGTCTGAGATCTCAGTGATGATTTAGGATTACAAATTATCATCCAATTTAATCTAAAGTTGTACTTGCTCAAGGTAGGACCTGAAACATGAGGGTCTAACCCAAAATAACAGAAGAGATGGCTACTGTTTTTGTTTTTTTTTTTTTAAACAGCTTTTCCATTAGTGTTAGCAGTATACCACTGTTTACTAGCCAGGGAGCAGGTGCCTTGCTCTTTTGAACCATTTACAAATATGCAGGAAAAAACCCACAACATTCCAGTCTCAGAAGACTCTGCATCCAGGGCTCAGGTAGATGGGTCCAAATGTGTGGCTGAGAGAATGAGCAAAATAAAAATGAATGAAGCACGGTCAGTGGCACCACTTGCCTTGAGCGCTCCAGTAGCAGTGGGGTGAGATATGGTAGTCATAAAACAGAAAAAAAAATAAAAATTCTTGGAGGTGGAGGGTTTACCTCTTTTAATGTTGTGAATGATGCAAAAGACTGACCTAATAAAAACCACTTCTTTGATGTTCCAGAACAGATAGTTCTTCTCAGAATGGGTTCAGGCTTAAACTGCCTGGAACTGTGCTTATTTGCATTCCTATTTGTTCTTCAGCAGATGTGACGGGGTTTTTTTATTGTGACAGTCATCTGTAAGGAGTGGATTTTCCAATGAGTGACAGCTGTAACTTGATCTAGCTATCTGGCAGTTTAAAGCATGAACAAGAGAATCTTTCAATACACTTTAAAACAAACAACAAATATGCTATTGGTTTGGACTATTTGAAAATGGACCCAGATGGACAGCATGAGGCAACATATTAGAAATTTGTTAGAGGTCAGACTTCAAAATCAATACATTAAAATTCCTAGCATCAAACTAGATAATCCGGTTTCAGCTAGATCAAGTTCATTAATAGAAAGAGGTAAAGTTAATTGGCTTTTCAAATTGGAATTTTCTTCTTCCATGTAAGTGTTGGATGTGCTGGGTTCTAACTGAAACTTTTAGTAGTGCTGTTCTTCTCTTTACAGCCTGACAGGGGCCTGTCTCCCTTTTCTGCTCTTTTAAGGCAAAAGAACAGTCAGCTGCTATGCTCTTCTCACTGTATTTTCTAATCTACATGATTTTAGTGTTTTTAAGGCACAGAAATCCACTGTCAAAGTTCTGTTGCTGTCTTTTCTTTCTGGCAGTGCTCAATGGCTTTCCCATCCTCAGACATTTTTGGTGTTTATATATATCTGTATAAACAGTAGTTGGGTGGTTTGAGAGGTTTCTTAACCAGTTTTGTGGCTTATTTTTTCTTTCTGGGGCAGAAAAGGGAAGTGTTTGCTTTGAAAGGCTGTGGGCCCAGGTGGCTGTAACAGAGCGGCCCACAGCCCCCTCCGGCATCCCGCCGGCGGTAATTTATACTGTGCGGCAGGTAGGGAAGGCTACGTTAGAAATGACAGCAAGGCCAGCTAAGTGCTTTTCAGCAGAAGAGCCAAAAAACAATAAGGAATGTAAGAATTTTGAATGTGAATGATTAATAAGAGGGAAGAGATTTCCTGAAAAGTACTGGTGTGGTGCTACAGCCCCACGTGTTTGTTCAGAAAAGTAATAACGCAGCCCGCAAATAATTAGCCCAGCTGATGATAGAAGTCTCTGTGTTACTTAATTTTAAATATCCTATATTTAACATCTCCTAACTTCAAATCTTAGGTGATCCTCGTACTGCTGCAGCGTGGGCCTGTTCCACTGGTGGCCCTGTGGCAGGTAACGGCCTGGCAGCGAGCTGTGGGGATAAAGAGGGAGCTCCTTCAGATTTCTGTGAATTATTTGTGTTTTAAGCTGGTATCCAGATCCTGATCAATGCTGCAGGTTGCCATTATGTCTTTTTTTTTTTTTATGTGTGGCAATAATGAACAAGGTACCACTCCTGAATTAACTGAGGGGAGCACTGAGGGGAATCATGTGGAGGGAAGCGTTGTTCAGAGATGTGGTGGTAGAACTGTACATCTTACATCTCTGATACCTTAAAAATGTATGTAGGCTTATAAAAAGTTTAATTTTTTCTGCGTTGCAGCATTTTACAGGACAACAACAAAACCTCTAGTATTTATACTAGATTTGCTGAGAGACATTGTAGATGGGCCTAGGGGATCCCAGGTGAATGCAACCAAACATATTTTGGGACAGAAGGAAAGGCATAAGTTTTATTCATGAGACAGATCACTGTCTCTAGAAGCTCTGTAATAAATCTCAATTTTGTTATTATATTGTGTTAGAGAACACATGTCTAAGTTCTAGATCCCAGAACAGAAGCTTAAAGGGAAGCGTGAATGCACGTTGCCATTTTGTCACCAGTCATTCTCAGGGAACTTCCTCCTCACCCACTTAAGATGCAGGTTAGGTCAGCAGACCCTGCAGGAACATAAAGACAGGATTTCATGTGAAACAAAATTTAGGGATAGAATTTTTTTTTTTAATATGGCTTTTTATTTATCACTTTCTTTTTCACACAACAGCAAGCAACACTGTTTGTTTCAGATTACAGATGAAGTAAATAAATAAAGATAAAAGACTTAGTTTAAAATGGTTTTAGGGGAGTAGTATATGCAGTACTAAAATATAAACAGCATGCACTTCAGACATTTAAAATTGCTGATATTTTGCAGTTGATAGCAGCAGTACAACTAGGCCTACAGGCTTTCTCTCTGCCTTGTCGCTGACAACTGTGATAAGATACCCTCAGGTTTCCTCCCTGAGATTTAATTCAGAGGACAAGAGTCCTGTTTACCTCTTTTTATATCACAGTTTCTTGCTTTGTAAGGACAGAAAGAATTAAATTAGTTAGATCTGTCTCTTCTTTCAGGCTGTATTTGAGTTCTCAGAAGGTACCGATATCCCTTCAGTTTAATAGACTTCCCTTAATATCTCTAAACTTTCACTATATGACTGATAAAGAATTCCAGAATTAAATCTTGCCTGGTGTAGGAATGCAAATGTATACTTGCAAGGACATGCAAATGTGTTGAGGCCTTCTATATTTCACTTTTTAAAGCTTCTTATTATATCGTGGCCTTATTCTCCTATTGTATTGGGAATCAACTAATTCTAAGTCAAAGTGGATCAAAGGATCATAAAAAATGTTTATCATATGTTGCCTGTTTCAAAGAAAAAAATAAATATAAAACACTGCACTTGCAAAATCTCTCTTGCAAAAAGAGAAGCTGAATTTAAACTTCGAATGGACTGTCAATGCCAGCACTACAGGGTGCGTTACAGCTTCCAGGGGCAGAAGGAAATAGCATGTAGCTGAGTAGGCAGGAACTGGTATGCCTGGAAAATAACCACATCTAATTTCTATTACTGCTTGCTTCTGAAAGTTTGACTATCTTTTTTATTTTTTGGGGGGTGGGGGGGAAGTATCATGTTATCACATTTCCTCCTCTCCTTGTTCCTTTTCCTGTAGACAGGCACAGACATCAAACTCAGTGCAGTGAAAAGGAACGATTACCTTTAGATTTTCTCTGACTGAAATGGAAAAATATCTGTTAGAAATGAGAAGGAGGAACAGCACAAGGTTGATTGAGCATAGCAGTGACAGATAATGTGTTCTTGAGGAATCTGGCTCCCAAGAAGCTGGTTGAGAACTTCTCATGCTTTTCTTAAGGAGATGGGAAAAAAAAAGTTAAAAAATTCTTCTGTTAAGATATATTCCAGTCAATGATATAGCTTCTGTACATTGTTTTGTATTATAATCTTTTTACTTTAAATGAGGCTGTAATTTAGTGTCAAAATATTTTCACATGTTTAAGAAGAAATCTCTGAGACAGAGATGTCTTTCAGACAAGTCAGTTTCCCGAATGAACTGGGGTGAAATCGTGTTGGCGGCCAGTCACCAGTGGTGTCCCTGAGGGCTCAGTTTTGGGGCCAGTATTGTTTAATATCTTTATTGATGATCTAGATAAGGGGATTGAGTGCACCCTCAGTAAGTTTGCAGATGACACCAAACTAGGTGGGAGTGTTGATCTGCTTGAGGGTCGGAAGGCTCTGTAGAGGGATCTGGGCAGGTTGGATCAATGGGCCAAGGCCAATGGCATGAGGTTCAATAAGGCCAAGTGCTGGGTCCTGCATTTTGTTCACAACAACCCCAGGCAATGCTACAGGCTCGAGGAAGAGTGGCTGGAAAGCTGCCCAGCGGAAAAGGACCTGGGGGTGTTGGTGGACAGACGGCTGAACATGAGCCACCAATGTGCCCAGGTGGCCAAGAAGACCAACGGCATCCTGGCCTGTATCAGGAACAGTGTGGCCAGCAGGAGTAGGGCAGTGATGGTGCCTCTGTACTGGGTACCGGTGAGGCCTCACCTTGAGTGCTGTGTTCAGTTCTGGGCCCTTCAGTACAAGAAGGACTTTGAGCTGCTGGAGCGTGTCCAGAGGAGAGCCACCAAGCTGGTGAGGGTTCTAGAGAAAAAGTCGTATGAGGAGAGGCCTCATTGCTCTCTACAACTACCTGAAAGGAGGTTATAGAGAGGTGGGTGTTGGCCTCTTCTCCCAAGTGAATAATGACAGGACCAGGGGAAATGGTCTGAAGTCGCAGCAGGGATTAGATACTAGGAAGAATTACTTTCCTGAGAGGGTGGTCAGGCACTGGAACAGCCTGCCCAGGGAGGTGGTGGAGTCGCCATCCC
>JAOXNO010000002.1:14105048-14143728 GCA_028565335.1 Limnodromus scolopaceus | reverse complement strand
TTGGTTTTTTTTGTGGTTAGACTCGATGATCTCAAAGGTCCCTTCCAACCATGAAGATTCTGTGATTCTGTGTGATTCTGTGAGACCTTCCAATGATGTAAAGCATATATAATCTAGTCTGAAAATCTAATCCTGCTTTGGCAAGAGCTGTACAGTCACTGTTCTCCATGAGTAACAAAATCTGAGTTACTCATAAAGTTTCAAATAAAGTCAAATCCATCCTACGTGCATCTCTGTGGAATAGCAGGGAAGAATATTCAGATTTGATTTTGCAGTTTTATAGCTGGTACATAGAAGTCAGGCAATTTGCTCAATCCCAGGTTTGAATTGACTTTGCATTTCCAGTAAATATGAATTTGTAACAAATAAGAACATAGGGATTTTTTGAGGGTTGTGGTGGTGAGGAAGACATAACATCTTGATTTTGAAGTTTCCCAAAATAGGCATATAGGAGTAGCCTGTGAAAAATTGTGCATTCAAAAAAATGTTCTTAACCTTGTGAAACAAATTTGGGGTGTGTGGGTGATAGATTTTGGGTTTTTTATTAACCCTAAGCTACCTGAGGCTCTGATGAATTGATTGGAGGGGATCAAAATATGTGGATTTTTCAGCAAATACGCACAGTGTTTTCAAGCAGATGAGCACTGGGAAGTACCTATCTACAGTGCCCCACAACATATAATCTGTTTTGCGCTTTGCTGTTCAGTCAGAAGTCGAGTCACTGCTTTTCAGAGTTCTATTGCTGTGGCTGATTAGGCTTTTTTAGTGCTTTAGAAGTAATTACGCTATTCAGATGAACTCAAATCTATCTATTCTTCTAATCTAGCGAATCCAGAGATTTTTTTTTCTCTTCCATTTGAGGCATTAACAAGTGTGGTTATATCATAACATCTTTTTATACCCCTATGGCACTTGAGAATTTGTTTGTCATACTGGGGTTGAAGCTCAGGATCTGTCTGAATTTCCAGTATATTTTTACGTTTTGTTCTTCATAAGTTTCAGCTGATTTTGGGCTTCACAGGGCTCCTTAACCTTTATTAGCTTACTATGGCACAAATGCATCATTAGTACCAGGTCTTTATAATCTTCATACAACTTAATATGACTTTTCGACTTTATACGACTGTCTATAGTCTTTGCTTTATACATGTTTTCCCTCAGCCTTCTGTGCAAGAATGCTTTCTGTTTGTTTAATATGTGGATACCATAGTTATTTCCATATGGTATGAAAACTGATAAGAAAGATGTTATTACTTGCTATTAATTTCATATTGAGTGAATCAGTCTTGCAGAACGGTAACTCAGACCAAATAGCTCAGAAGTGAGGTGGATAAACTCAGTTTGGGCTATGTTTGGTCTGCGCCCAAACGTATTTCTCAGGCACTTACCAAACAGTACAGATCAGGTGCTATGAAGCTTGTTTAAACAAACACACAATTGAGGCACCTGATATGCTAACCCCTGTAAATTCCGACTGTTCAGAGAAATTGCTTAAGCAAATACATGCACCCTGTTTGGTGAAGACCTGTAACTTGCATCTACTTCAAGATGAAAGAGAGGATTCTTTGATCAAATACACAGGATTCCCAGCTTGCCATCTGGAGGGAAGTCAGAGTCATGTTTGCTTTAGTGCTAACAGGTATAAATCCATGAACTTTGATGCAGTTGTGGTTTTTCATACCGAAGCATGCTGGGAAGGCACCTTGATGTCACGAGTCTGAATAATATTAGGGTTCTGTAAAGAGTGCAGAGCAGATAAGATAAAGTAGGAAAAAGTCCCTAAATAGAATTTATACTGGGGGGAGAATTTGGCAAGATTGCTGTGAAAGAAAATAATTAAAATAAATTTTTTTATGCATTGAAAGTAATCTTTCAGTTCAGGGGGATGAAGAACAAACTTCCAGCTAACAAACATAATATTTTTCTCATGTTTCTATGTTCTTGTATCTAGCCCGACTGTTTTTTTTTTCCTGGGTTCCCTACTTCCTCTTATCTTTGAGAATAATTTAAAATTTTTTTTTCTCACATCTTATGAATTTTCATGTAACTGTGGGATAAAAGCATGCAAAAAATAGTCAATCTTATTAAAAGCAAGAAAAAGGGAGAGGAATGACTATAGGCAGATGCATCCAAGGTAGAATGTGAATTGCTTCTTTTTTCGAAGATTTACAGCTGACCTTCACATAAAAGAGGTTCATCTGTGTCACTGCCAAACGTGAGTGAATGTGCAGAGACACACACACCACTAAGCTTTTCCTCCATTGCCTGCCTCCCGTTACACAGCCATGTGATAACAGAAGTTCCAGACTTGGCGGGAAGTAATTGGAAGTAAGAAGAATCAGTCTTTTCCAAGTTGTTGAATTTTGGAAAGGGTGTTTATTAATAATTGTGCTGATGATCAGAAAAATGGATTTGAAGAGATGAGAAGTATGCCTTTACCTTCTGTTTACTTGGTTTAAAAATTAGCATAAAGACTCTCTGAGGAATAGTAAAGTCCATCCCTTTGCATCTGATGCTGGGCATGGAGAACTTGTACAGATTTTTGTCCCAATGGTTTTGAACAGAACTGGCGTCTTTCTGCAGAAGCTGAAAATTCTGCATCTCTCCTGACCTCTTACCTCCTCATACTTAACTAAAAGTGTCACCTCTCTGACACTGAAAACCTTGCCGTAGTTCTACTTACTTTAATGTCATCTTGTATGGGTATATATTATATCCTCCTGATTTTTTAGGTTTGGTATTTTTTTTTAATGCCTTTTCTCAAAGTTCTGGGAAGATAACCATTAACATTCAGTCCTGGAAAACAGAAAACAAACCCCAACAAATAAGTGTGTGTCTGTGCAGTTTTTTAAAAGGCAAATACGTGTTCACCCTGCCAGGTAACTGTATTGACCTAATGCAGTCTGCCTCCCAGCCATTGTACTGTTTCCAGATCCAAGTTGTTCTATGGCCAGATATCTTGATGTGGAAGCTGTGAATGTGTTGCTTCATTTGACCAGAAGTACTCCCTTAGCTTGAGGATTGTTTTGTGAAAGTGGGTAATTGGGGCAGAGAACAAGATGGTATTTCAAGCACTCACTCTCTGCCAAAGCAGGTGTCCAGATAAATATAGAACGTTTGGATTAGTCAAGGGAAAGCAGTGAATTATTGCTTTCCAAAAGCAAAGTGGTGTTTAATTTGTAGTTAGTTTTCTGTGCATAAAGCCAATTAGCTCGATGGCTTCAATTCAAAAGTCTGGCAGGAATTTAGCCCTGTTTTATGTGTTGGTCTTCTCTAATATTTTTCAGATAAGGTTGCTGATAACGATAACTCTGTTAAATACTCTTTTGCTGACATCAGTATAAATCTACCAGCTAGCCAAGCTATAAACAGAGACCTAGTATGCTGTGTCATTTCAAGTCAGTGCTCGGTTTCTGGAAGCAACTTTGTTCAATCGTTTCCACTGTCAATGTTGTCCTACGTAAACTTAGATATTGTGTCACTGTCTTTGCCTAAACAGCTATATTAATTCAAGAAGGCAAGATATTATCAAACATTTTGTATATTGACATCTAGTCCTTCCTGCCTCTTCATCTCACTGTAAACTGTGGAAGTGGAGTGGTGTAGTGAGCGGCATAAGCACTTGCTCTAATACGAAGAACAGCCTGATGATCTACAAGGTCATTTAATTACCCGTCTTGAGCTAAAAGTTCCTTTATGCTTTCAGGCAATCAAACCTCATTAAATCAGCGCAAGTCCATCAAGGGAGAACTTGAAAGTAGAGTTTGGAACAATTACTTTCTTCAAAAGAAAGGGTGCTTGCTCTGCTGTGTCTTTCCACCAGATGTGTTAGTGGTCTACACTGCACATTCACAAGCTGCTTTGTCTTTCTTCAGATAGACAGAATGGTCGAAGCATGGAGGGAACTCTGGAGGTCATCTGGTCCTCCTCCAATCCTGGCCCCCGCCCCAAACAGAGCAAACTAGAGCCAGTTCTCCAGCCTGTGGCCACACAGCTATTGAATATGTCCAAGAATGGAGACTCTACCACCTCTCTGGGTGACCTGTGCCAGTGCTCGGTCACCCTCACAGTAAAAAAGTGTTTCCTTATGTTCAGTTTTTTCAGTTTAGGCTCATTGCTTCTTGTCCTGCCACTGGACACCACTGAAAAGAGCCTGCCTCTGTCTTCTTTGCATAATCCCTTCATAAATATATATA
This sequence comes from Limnodromus scolopaceus, assembly GCA_028565335.1. Classification (NCBI taxonomy): domain Eukaryota; kingdom Metazoa; phylum Chordata; class Aves; order Charadriiformes; family Scolopacidae; genus Limnodromus; species Limnodromus scolopaceus. The sequence continues at coordinate 14,139,532 of JAOXNO010000002.1, read as the reverse complement.
TACATATATGTGATCTCCCTGAGCCTTCTCTTCTCCAGGCTGAACAGTCCCAGCTCTCTCAGCCTTGCCTTATATGTGAGATGCTCCAGTCCCTAAATCATCTTCATGGCCCTTCATTGAACTCTCTCCAAGAGGTCTCTGTCTCTCGTGTGCTGAGGATCCCAGCACTGGATACAGCACCCAAAGTGTGGCCTCACCAGTGCCGAGCAGAGGGGATGGATCACCTCCCGACTGCTGACAAAGTTCTGCCTGATGCAGTCTGGGATGCCATCAGCCACCTCTGCAGCAGGGGCACGTTGCTGGCTTGTCTACAGCCTGTCCTCTACCAGGACCCCCAGGTCCTTTTCTGCCAAGCTGCTTTGCAGCTGGGTGGCCCCCAGCATCTACTGGTGCCTGAGATTGTTCCTGCTCAGGTCCTTCTGGATGGCAGCATGACCCTCTGGTGTTCAGCCACTCCTCCCAGTTTTGTGTCATCTGCAAAGAGGTTGAGGGTACTGCTCTTATTGCTCATCTGTTGAGGGTATGCTCTTATACAGACACATTCTTATTTTTCTCTTCCAGTATAATTCCCATAAGTCCATGATGGACTGGATAGTAAGTATATTGTGACTAGTGGCTTGCACTATAAGAAGTATTGTCTCACTCTTCTGCTCTCGCCTACCCCTACATTTTTTATGTGTCATATTTGGCAGATTCCTGGAAGTGTCTGTCTTCTAACAGCTTATTTACAAAATAGCCCTATTCAATGCATTGCTGGACTATCACAGGACAACATATCAATATAAATAACTTTTATAGCAGATAACTTGCTTGAACTTGTCTTCATCAAGGCAAAAGAATGTTGTAGGTCCATGTGGAACTATATGCGACCTTTTCACCCTCATGGAAGACACAGTAAACATGAATTACCCAGAAAAAAAAAAAAAGTATGAAAGCATAAAATATTTAAAAGCATAGCATCTTGATCTTGTGTTTTAGGAGTAGGGTATAACTGCTAGGTGGCAGGAACCTAAGGTGTGAAATATTTGGCATGCTTTTTTCTTGAGAGCAATAACCAAAAAATCAGAAAAAAACCCACAACAAAACAAAATGAAACAAGATAAATGTCTGAAAAATTGTCCGCGACCTTTTAACTTCCTTAGCGGAATTACTAATTTTAGAAATTAAAACTGATGACAAATGCTTCATGATTTAAAAATATGAGGTTGTAGAAAAATTCTCTTATCAATATTTTCATAGAAACTTGACTATACATAAAATGATTGTGTCCTTATAACTGTTTTAAAATAACAAGCAACCCATTTTCCTTTGAGAATATTAGTTTGCTTTTCTGGGAGCTATACAGCATATTCATAACTAGTAAAATAATGCAGTTAATTAGACCCAGGCTGGTATTGTGACTGTGACAAGGGTACTTTGGGCAAGAAAAATCTTTCATTTAAATGAAGTAGTAAATGGTTATTTATAGCCAAGTTTCTGGCAGTACAAGTTTTTGGTGTTCTAGTTAAAAGAAGCCCTCTTGAACTACTCAGTCAGACATCACTTGAGCCTTATGTTTGATGAAAATGCAAGCTTCCTCCAGACGCGAAAATTCTGTAGCATTAAGTGTATAATTGATTCTGAAGTTCTCCAAGCTAGACTTATATTACTTATTTGAGGCATTTTGATGGTACTTATTCTGCTTGTTATGCTTATGCTGAAGTTGTTGGAATTATTCTCGTGCAGCAAGTTCATGGAAGCATTTTTTAGCAGTGTAGAGTATGATTTTTAAATGTGATAGTCACAATCATACCTCTTTTGAAACTCACAGGGACAATACCGAAGAGGAAGAGAACTGTGGAAAAGGCACAATGACCACTGAGTGTGTGGAGTTTAGACCCACTGAGTCCTGGTCACTTTGGCTAACAGAGCAGAAGAAATGCAACAACCTTTCTCACTCACAACAAAATGCTCCAGGTGATGGAATGCTGTATTGTGAAAAGCAGCAAATATGAAAACCATCTTTGAAAGAATGGTAGATGGTAAGATTTTTCTCTATATATTCTCTTCTATGACTAACTTTGCTTTACTGAATACAATATGCCATACTGTTAATATTGTTGCTAATTGCCAAACTGAGCAGGTCCTCTTGTTACAAAATGGGAGGAAAGAAAAAAAACAAAGACAAAATATGTTTTCTTTAAAAAAATCATGTTATCTGTTGCAGCACAGGATCTCATCTAAGTCTTTCAGGAGGTTAACATAAAAGTGGTAGCGTTTTCTGGAAATGCTAGAATCCTTTTTATGTTTACTTTTTCATCTTTTTTTTTTTTTTGACTGCTATTCTTTCAAATATGTTTTTCTGTTAGTTGACATTTCTCCTCTGCGTGATTTCAGTTCCTGGTAGTTTACTGTGTGATCTCATAGCTACAGCTGAATAAGCTTTAAAAATGTTACCTTTCCTTTAACTTCTGATTATATCTTTCAAAAGTTCCATTAAATTCTAATTTAGAAGAATAAAAACATACGAGGAGGAGGAATAAGCAAAAGTCTGTATAAAAACGCTGTTGGAAATTCTAGAAGGCAACCAAACAAGATCCCAATTAGTATTGCAGGCATGTAGTGTACATTTTTTGCACAAAACATAAATAATCAGGTATTGTGCATAGGATTCTGTGAGTTATGGAGAAGATGTATTCTACCACACATTGCAGGCTGTGGAGCATGCAAAGTCTTCCATGGCTGGGAGACTGGGCAAATATGACTGGTGGCTCTGGACCTGCAGAGGAGGTGTCAGTGTAACCTCCTAGAGACTGTCAGTTACTCCTTGTGGACAAGAGCTTAGTCCCAAGTCCTTAGCTTCAAGGTCAGTAGGTATTAATGATATTTAATAAGACCGATAATGCCGCTTTTTCTCTGTAAAACATTGATAAATGGCATTTCCTTAAAACATTTTCATGAAGCATTCTGCTGTTGTTGCTTGCAGTGCTAGTGAATATTAAGCAGAAGACCAATGATTGAATTCAAGCAGGCTGAATTAAAACCAACAGTGTTTTGGAGAGTTATTTTTAACCTGCATAATTGCACTGATTGAATTTGCCACATGGCCCCAAAGCAGTTGTACCTGTAGGAATAGGAGTCAGTGACCAAAGTGACGAGGTGACTTGGGAAGCAGGAGTGCTTCTTAAACTAAATTAATATACTGGGAAACTTTACAACCTCATTGCTTATAAAACTAGTCCTTGTTCATCTGCTTAGTCATACTGATGCCGGCAGCGGAAAGGAGTGTTTCCAGGATTAAGCATTCAGTTGCGTATTTTTATGTCTTTTCTAATGTCAAATGCTACTATTCTTATAGACTCTCATCAGGAAAAGTCCTGCCAGTCAGTTCAAATATAACATTTCTGGTTTAACTTGACACTTTTGAGGCCAGCATGAAACGCCCTGAGAATTAAGACAGATTTTCCTGCTTTCCACCAATTTTTCCCTTTGACGCCATGGTTGGGAGGCTACCTATTTTCATTCACATCTCTTGATAACAGGGGAGATCACCAATGGCAAAGATGGTTCACCGATTTTGGAACTGTGACTGACAAATCCAGCTAAGACAAGAATTCATCATTTTTTGTCTTATTCTTAGTACTATTCTGTGCTTCAAAAATAATAAATTATGGTTCTGTTAATGCTCAGTGCCTCACAGAAGCTGGCTTTGTCTTCCATCTTCATAGATTTTTACAGATGCATAAACCACACCTAAGCCTTCATTGCAGTTCTTGGCAAAAGAACAACCATGTATCTCTGTTTTCAATGTATTTTAACGTTACATAACAAAACAGTAGAGAAAACAAAAAAATGACTCTCTACTGTAAAGGATAAGATATGGAAAAGGAAACTGGAGATGGAAATCGTTTCTGACTGTGCTGTGGATCTCTTGTGTAATCCTGGGCAAATCACCTATTTCTCTAAGTGGAAAAGAGATTTAAATTTATAGGTAAATAGTTAGCTAAATCTAGTAAATAATCCCTTTATGCCTCCATTTGCCTTGTTGTGAAATGGAAATAATAGTATTCCTTTTGCTCATTGGGTATTTGGAATACTCTTGTGATAGGCTGTATGGAAGTGTTTACGTGCACTCCTTAAAGTGAAGAGTACTCCTTTTGGAAATACAGAAGAATTGCAAAATCTCTATCCACCTTAAGTTTTATGCCAGCTTCTTCTTCTTCTTTTTTTTTAGGTGTTTTTTGGGGTTTTTTTTTTGTTTCCCCAGCCTGCTTTCAGGGGCTCACTGCTGCAATGAATGGTGCTTTCTAGGGAATGCAGCTGTTCAATCCTGGAATTAATATGTAAATGCTCTTCTCTTATTGAAGCAGGGGAGGAAGATGGAACATAGCTGTATTTTCTCTAATCAACATACTCTCTTTTTCATCTGGAACTACAACAAAGCTGACTGTCAACCACACAAATAATAGAATATTTATTTTTGCAGAAATAAACACACCCAGAAGCATACTTTTCTTGGAAGCTTTTACTGACCAACCCAAACAATGTTTTAGTTCAATGAAAATATATATATTTAGAACTATTCACACACAAATGTCTCATGCTTTTTCAGTAAAACAAACAGAACAAACTCAGTACATTGACAGAATGCTAACTTCAGCTGCAGAAGTGTAGTACAGAACTGCAAATATAACGACCACTGGACTTTTGCAAATTACAAATTTATTTATTGGAACCATCTCTATTGTAAAAGTTCAGTTCTGCCCTCAGATTCACAGGTAGTGGTCTCCCAGAATCAGCTCAAATCTGATTTGTGTGCCTGATTCTTCACAAGACAAGGTGAGTAAAAATGGTACCCAGTAGGAATAATGAGATTTTTACAGTTTGCTCAGCATAGATGTAATTCAGCAAACAAAGTGTGGGATGGCAGATAATCAGACCTGCTGTCTTTAATTCATCCGTATAAATAGAAAACATTTCAGGACTCTAGACATGAAAGGTCACCAAATGAGCTATGCAGAGAGGATCAGTGATTCCCTACAGAGTTTTACTAGAGCAGAGGAAATGGTCCAAGTTGCTGTTTTGAGGATTGTGTTTGATACGGCATAATATGCACTTAGATCAAAAAATATATATTCTGAAACTAGTGTGTGCCAGGCCTTGTATGCCTTTTTACTGATACTTAATGCAGTTTCTTCCCTTTTAACCTAGCAGGCACATCTTTACATTTGACTGCAATTTCTTTAGCCAGTTTGAGGCAACAGTAAAATAAAACTTGAGCAAAACACACAGGACAGGGTTAAAGCTAAAAGCAAGATCCTAAAGTCAAAAACAAGATCCTGACGTCAATAAAGCAAGCTATTGGAAAACAATGTAAGGATTGAGGCTGGAATTGCAGGGTGGGCTGACCTAAGCCAACTTAATCGATAGCTTGGCTGCTGAGTTGTGAATAAACAGAACTGCTTGTATATGAAGAAAAACTTGACAATGGAACTTTAACTTAAGCTATGTAACCTTTGCATTGAAACTATGTTAACAGTGCAAATTGGCCACATCCTAAATGGCTGAACACATTAATGAATGTGATCTATAAGCTGTATTTTGAACTTTTGGTAAAACTGAAGGACAAAAGTAGTCCTGTAACAGTCAAGACACCCTCCAGCATGCACCAGTACAGCTTAGGGGTTGGCCTGCTGCAAAGCAGCTCTGCAGAGAGGGACCTGGGAATCATGGTGGACAACAAGTTGCCCATGAGCCAGCAATGTGTTCTTTTGGCCAAGAAGGCTCTTGTCTCCTGGGATGCATTAAAAAGAGCTTGGCCAGCATGTTGAGGGAGGTCATCCTGCCCCCTCTACTCTGCCCTGGTGAGGCCACATCTGGAGTACTGTGCCCAGATCTGGGCCCCACAGTTCAAGAAGGACAGGGAACTACTGGAGAGAGTCCAATGGAGGGCTACAAAGATGATCAAGGGAACAGAGAACCTCTCTTATGAGGAAAGGCTGCAAGACCTGAGTCTGTTTAGCCTGGAGAAGAGAAGACTGAGACAGGAACTCATCAATGCTTATAAATATCAAAAGAGCGGGTGTCAAGAGGGTGGGGCCAGACTCTTCTCAGTGATGCCCAGTGACAGGACAACGGGTAACGGACATGAACTGGAACACAAGAAATTCCATCTCAATATGAGGAAAAACTTGTTTACTATGAGGGTGCCAAAGCACTGCCAGAGGCTGCCCAGAGAGGTGGTGTAGTCTCCTTCTCTGGCGATACTCAAAACCTGCCTGGATGCATTCCTGTCCAACCTGCTCTAGGTGGACCTGCTTTGGCAGGGGGGTTGGACTACACAATCTCTGAAAGTCCGTTCCAACCCCTACCATTCTGCGATTCAGTTGGGGGCATAAAAACACCTGATATATTAATTGGTGTACTGTGTATGGCATGAGTCATATTGCATGAGATTTGGCAGACACATTTTAATAGACTTAAAATTCTTGTCTTTGATTATGTCCTTGTAGAGGTCTTTTAATGAAAACTTTAGATAGTGGTGACACATTAAGCGATTCCTTCTTTCTCCTTGTAGAACTGTTGTATAAAGGCATGAATAAATCACAATGAAGAAAGAAGAAAAAAAAAAACTAATTGAAGATGCCTGAAAGGTAGTAGGATAGTAAGATAAAATGCAAAGGCACTTTGTGAACTGCCTTTCCTGTATCATCAAGATCATGATATTCCCACTTCAGTCTTTCGCCCTAATTTTATCAAAGTGAAGGAGGTTTTTATCCACTTTTGCGATCTGTAAACCACCCTTACAAGATGTGACACTTGTGACTATTGCTGCCAGGTTTATGGGATATTCAGTTTCCTTTAGTTTGTTGTTAAATAGGTGCTGAGAAGTAAACCTACAGTTTTTTGGTAGATTAGTTACATTACTCTGTAAATCCACGGTTTTCTGGCCCATTTACACCTCCTGCAAAGTACTGTCTGCAGTTTGACACTGATCGCTGGAATAGAGTAAACACAGAAAAAGTGGGTGATGCTGTTCTTTCTCATAGAGCAGAGAGCTCTTTAAAAAAAACCTAGCTGTTTAACTTGTGTGACTGGCTTAAAGCAGAATTTTCTTGACAAGAAGACCCAACCATGAGTGTGAAATCTGTCCACACATTCAGTGGTTAGAGTTCATTTTCTTTTTCCAGGTACTAAATCAAGCCACATTGCTAAACCTCAGTTATCTGCAAAACCTTTAACCAATCAAAATTCTCTCTCCAAACAGTTCTCACCAGGTTGTCTCAGATACAATCTTGAATTTTGTCTTCTGATATTATAAAACTGCTCCCTTTTAAATTGGATGACTTTTATATATTTAATCAGGCTGGATGTCTCTAACTTATATGAAAATTGGTGACAGTGAGGGTGATGATAAGGTTTCACCAGTTAAATCTTCCATGACACAGGGATGGCATTTGTAATACTATTTAATATTTCAGGTGAAGAGTAGAGAAGTCCTTGAGAGAAATCCCTCTCGGGGTCCTGTCTCACTCCCCTGACTGTTCCCGGTCAGCCAGCCCTCTGTGCTCACAGCAGCACTAGTTAGAACCCAAACTGCCTTCTCTCGTCTGTTAGCTCCTGGGGAGCTGGGCCCCCTGGGGATCCAAAAACAAGTAAGTGAATGGTTATTTTTGTGCGAAGAAAAGGGGTGTGCATGAAGAGTCATGGGAGAAAGAGGAGCACCAGCAGTCAGGACAAGACCGTGTCCAGCCCTTTCCTCTCCCCCACCCTTGCTGGAGTGAAGATCTTATGTGTGCTGTGCAGGATAGGGCTGGGCTGGGCTGGGCCAGATTGTTTGGGGGGATCCCAAGACAGACTAGTATTGAGAATGCTGCGCTGCTGTCTAAACATGTCCACATTGCTGGGGGCTGGTATGTTTAGAAACACAGTGCTGCTGTGGAGTTTCTGACTGTCAGTGTATTTAATCTTCTGTAAGCTTCTGCTTGTATGGTGGTTCAAGGTGTTTAGTCATCTTTTCACTGAATTTCACTGAATTTTTTAGAGTTGGAAGGGACCATAGAGATCATCTAGTCCAACTCCCCTGCTGAAGCAGGATTGCCTTTTGAAGAAGGCAGCGCTCAGATGAATTCTGCACTTAGCTTTACCTAATTTCTATTAACCTCAATGAAAATTGTGACTTTGAATGTGGTGGTGAATAGGCTCAGAATGTGCGTTTTTTTCCTATAGCATGCTGAGCACACTTCCTCTACTTTTTCCTTGTTTCCCCTCCTTCCAATCCATTGCTTTTAAAATATTTTACTATTATATGCAGAGTGCAAAACATAAAATATTAGAATTGTAGTTGAACTTTGAAGTGTAAAATTTGAGTTGGTATGGTATTTAACCGACTTATCCTGTATTTATTTCATGGTTGAAGCCATTCAAAACGGCAGAAACTCTGGATATGGTGTGTTTGAGACAGATTGTCTTTCCAGGAGACAGGAGTCACCTTCCATACTGGTTACTTCTACAACTTCAAATCCTTGACATGTCAGTGATAAGTTGTTAGCACCCACTTGGAGTATCTGGAACAGATGGTAGTAAATAAGTGCCAAATTAATTTTTCACCAAAACCTCGTATTGAATTTAGAATCTTCTGCAATCTCAACAGGGAATGCAATTTGTCTTTGCTAAGTTCTACTTGCTTAACAAGCTGTCAGTCTTTCTTTTTCCTGGATTCACTCTGAATAAATAGCAGAATATCAAAATACCATCAGATTCTCATCTTCACCACGGCTCTCTTACCTCTAGCTTTTGTGTTATCTTTGATGTGACCATAGAAATCCTATATTTATTCACAAATGAGGAGGTTCAGACAAGCATCTGAACTTACAGATTCCTGAACCTCTGAATAAATCTTCATCACTGAAAAGAACTGTCAGAATCTTCTCATCAGGCAGCTGTAGTTCCTGCCACTGTGTGTTTTTTTACCTTACATCTTTCATTGTAGTACCTTGGTGCCTTGTATATTGAGGTGAATTGGTCTTGTCAATGTCTGTGTCATATGCTGAGGGTTTCTCATCTGTGTTTGACAGATGTAGAACTGAAGGGACAGGTTTGCCTTGATGTTTTGCAGTCCAAAGTTTTCAAGAGCAATACTACGTACTTCTAACTCAAAGCCAGAAGTTTGACTATTAGAAATCTAGAAAGCATATTACTGTGGGCTCCAGACGCGACAACCTAATGTTGATAGACTTCTTCATATGAGTTGGGCTTAGTGCTATTCTTTGAAGGAATCCAAGTTTGTCATGCCCCCTGGGAAAGGGGGTAGCATTTGTCTCCCTGATACACACATGAGACCGTGATGATTTTCAGCTGTACAGTGTTTCATGGTGGGTATTAACTTAAGTACCAAGCTTTCATTGCAATGAATATCCTTTGCCAAGTCCGTGTTTGCAGATTCTCCATGTCTTTTGTAATTTTTCCTGCCTAGTGCTTATAGTGGTTTGTGTAGGGTTTTATGCAGAAATGGCTGGGGTAGCTTTTTGTATACACATATACATATATATATATGTATGCATGTACATAAATATCTGTAGATATACACACATATATATGTGTGCAAGCATACGTTGATTAATGATGGCTGAATGATGCACTGCTTGGGCTTTGTTCCTTTGCCTATTTTATCCTTAGAGAAGTGGGATCCTTGTGAAAACAGTTTGACCTGAGAAACTTCTATCTGAATGGAAGTCAAATACCTTCTCAGGTTATACATGAGGAAACATAAAAAGCAGCACCTAGTTATTGGAACATTTATATATGCTGAACAGCAAAAAGAACCTTTGAGTTCTGTGAAGAACTTGTATTTAGAAGGAAAATATTTACCCCTGTTCTCTATTGTACGAGGACTCTATAGACAAAATAATAATTAGTCTGTCAGGAAACTATTCTGGCTCAGTTACAGTTGTTATGAAAGTGTCTAACTGCACAGTAAGTCGGTGGAATGCAGCAGAAGCAATTACACTGGAAACGGTGCTGTGCAGCAAGAAGTTAATGTCGATGTGAATGCTAAATTAGGTCCAAACAAAGAACATTCAAACTTGTCTTCAAGAACCTCTTGAGCTCTGATCCTCTGGGAAATGAAATGATCTTTCATGGCAGAAACTCAGATGTAGTGGCACTCAGATCGCCGGCAGAAAGCAGTGGAAATTGCTCAGATGAGGTGCTGTCACTCCTCGGCATTAGACCCACAGAGACTCTGTAGAGAAAACTAAGGATGGAGCTTCTTGGGCAGACTTGCTGCAAGCTGAATCTGCTCTATCCTTCCCCCCTCTGGAGTTCCCATCCATAATAAACTAGGTGGGATGGCTTTTGATTCTGTAAGCACAGCCAACCGAGTCAGCTTGTGGTTAAATTATTTATGCCAAGAGCTGAGTGTGAGGTTGCATGAGCAATGTGTTCTCTTTAATAAAACCTGGATTTGGGGGTGGGAGAGGGAAAGAACCTTGACTAGTCAAATAGGATTTTTCTGGGTATGGTCTGTTATAAATTGAGTCTGAGCAGGGGCAAAATGGGGAGGGGAAATGAAAAATAAAGCAGGTTTAAAAGGGCGTTGAAAAGCCTGTTTTACATATTGTTTGCCAAACCCAGGACTTCTGGGAGGATGATGTAGCATTGACTGATATGATTACATTATCCACATAGAAAGGATTTTAAGGAGTTCTTAGAGATTTTGGAATTTATAGATTAAATGATGACTTCTGTCAAGATACTTAAAAAAAATATAAAAAAAATCAAAGGCTGTCTTTATTTTTTGCTGAGTAGTATGTGTATTTATTTACTATGTCATCCCTTTCCTTAATCCAGTGTTAAGGTATTTACAGAACCGTGCTTAAACAAAATTTAATAAAAATTTAATATAAGCCCCACATCAAATATCTTGTTAATTGAGAGCTAACGTTGTTTAATGTGTTTACTGTCAAAGTAGTCAATAATGAGTTAAAATTAACAGGTGCTAGCAGCTGTAGTTCATTTTGCTTGAAATAATTTGTCTTGCTGGAAAAGGCTTGGTGCTGCACCCTTTTTTCTGTCGGGTTCTCACATCCCTGCACAGTGGAAAATTCCTTTTTATCCTAGACTACCCAGGTGATCAGAGCTGGCATGGAAAAACAGAGGAAGAAGCAGTTAATATGGACCTCTAAGAAAGACGAGTTTCTCTCCCGTCCTTGGTGTCAGTAGCTAATATAATTGAGTTACCTATTTATTTGACAAGCTTATCTTCACATTAATGTACAGAAGGCACCCCCTTAAATACCTCCATCTCAGTCACACTCACAAGCATAACCTTAAAGACCACCTCAACGAGATAATGTAGTTTTATTAACTGTCTTTTTCATGTTAAATGTCAATATTGCACTTTGCTATTGCCCACAGAAACGTGAGTTTAGAATTAAGGTTATATGTTTGTGGGATGTTGGATAGGAGGGGGTGCAACCTTTCTCTATCTGGAAACAAAACCACTCTAATACTCTTTTTTAGGCCCCCAGTTGCAGAAATCCCTCCAAGGGACATAGCAATGCCCCATTATTATTTTTTTGCAGCAGCTACAGCCAGCCACTTTGTAGAATTATTTCTTGAGGAAAGAAGGATTATCTCATTTTATTTTAATTCAGCAGTTTTAGAAATCATATAGTAACTTGTCTGTAGCTCATGTAGTTGTTTGGCTTGAGCATATTAAACACTTTCAGCAGAAACCTAGAAAACATAATTTTCCAGACAGTTTTTTCCTGTCCCTGTCAGAGATATGACTCAATTAAAGATGGTTCTTGAGAACATACTGTTACAGCTATGGGCAAATGGAATTAGAGGCTTTTGAGCATTCTGAAATAAGTTATTTTAGTATAGATTCGGGGTGGACAGCTTGCCTGCCTTTTGCTTCTCTAGCCATGCAAATCACAGTGTGAGAAATAGCTTCCATGCTTCTTTTATAATGTGACTTTGTTGCACCTGAAATTACATTTCAGAAATACTATTCTGAACTCTGGTTTCCCAGTGGAAAGCTTAGGTCAGGCAAAGTAGCCTGGAGGGATACATTTGACTGATTAAATTTGATGTATTCTATGTATCTTTCCTTGCTTCTAGCCTTCTTCTAGTGCATTTATTCTACAAGCTTTAAGTCAGTAATCAACTTCAGCACCCACCTATTAAAGTGATTATTATTTTATGATATATAACGTCTTACATTTGGACCTCGCTGTTCCCTTTATGTAAACATAAGATGGGAAATGATTAAATTTGTACCTTGAGATAAACTGCACCGTACACATGTAGAAAGACAGCTTTAGACTTGTGTTGCTTTGATAAATTAATGCCTGTTACAAAAGAAAAAAATCCTGTCATTGAAGCCACAAAATGTACAATTATGAATCATCAGAGGCAGCCAATTCTTTCATTTCATTCTCTCTAATGAAAAGATCTGTATACTGGAAAAAATCCTTTTGAAAAAAAGGCAAAACAGCAGTTTGGAAAAAAAATCCCAGATAGTCTCTTGGGTATGTTAAAAGTGTTTGAAGGTATTTTTGATTGAAAAGGAAATCAGAATTGTCACAGACTAAAAACATATCTGTGACCCAAAAATAGTCTCTCCGGAAAATCTTAAGTCATTTGATGAAAATTATGTTTTGGTGATGTTTGATCATGGTATTGAAGGCTGGTTTCCAATATATTTGCTTTTTTACTTTTCTCCCACCTTGGCTGCCTCACCGCACCTCTGTTCCCCGTACTGTTTCTAGACAGCCACCTTCATCAATGCCCTCAGGCCCTCCCAGTCCTTCGCTGGCCAGGCGTCAGCCACACACATCTGCAGATCAAAGGGAATGCAGGTAATGGTAGAACTCACCTGTTGTCTTTTTCTGTTAGTGGCAACAGTTATTAGGCTGTCTCTCCTGTGTCTCAGCTGTCAGTTTTCATGGCGCTTATAGGAACTTCTTCTCTTTGAGATCTCACCTGTTTTAAATCAGATATGGTGCAAATTATCTGGTGGATTCAAAAGTAATTAAGCTGGAGTGATGGACCTACTGGAGTCTTGTGACTTACTCTGATGAATCTCTTTTCCATAGGGCATCATCTTAAAATTAAGCAAGCCAAACTATTTTGTTATTTTTTACTTTAGAAAAATGTGACTATGAATACATGTAATGGTTAAAACAGATACATTTCTATGCTGTAAAATTTTAGTTCTTGTTGAAATATTTCATAACCTAGAGTTCCTCGTTCAAACCGCCTACAAACCAAAGATATGGGGGAGACATATGCTTTGTGGTAAAATGAAGTATTTGACATCTGCTTCTCAAAATTAATTCAAATTTAACTATTTTTCCATTTAACTATGGAGAAATTGATTTTATCTTTTTTTTGTAAGATGAGCAAAATAATCAGTTATACATTGAGTGCATAATATTTTCCCAACTTTTAAAAAATCACTCTTTATTTTGTGTTAAAAAAAATTAAACTTTATTAAAAAGCTCATTGTGTCAATGAGCATATTTTAGCATAAAACAGTCCTTTTGCATTATCCATGGGCCCACACTGTCTCTTTATCTATTGAAAGGAAAAAGAAAAATCAAATTACAGAAGAAAAACTTGTCATCTGTTTCACTCTTAAATGGTGTGCAGGAAAAGTCTGCAAATTGCTCAATGAGGTATGCTCTTTAGGTGAGGTGATAGAAAGTAATGCACTGGGAATCAGTCTAAATAAATCAAAACTTATCACACAGATGTTCAAAGATGATTAGAAGCCTGAAAATGCAAATAAGCATTGGCTAAATTTTTTTAAGTGCCTAAGTCAGATGCCTAAATCTTGCTAATTTCAGTGGGATTTAGCTGTCTAACCTGCCTAAGTGATTTTGAAAAATAACACAAGCTTGCCTGTCTGCATCACTAGGTGCCTAAACACATTTGGAACATTTGTCCCTGAATGTTCTTAATAAAGAAAAATGACACATCAAATGTGAGAATGGAGTCTCAAAGTAGGATCAGAACGATGTTTCAGAAAAATCTAACCTGGTCTTACAAGAGCTTATGACAGATGACTTTGTTGACTCCTAAGTTTGTTGTAAGCCACGGTATATAAAATAATACAAATTCTGTTCAAATGCCCCAAGTGAATTTTATATCTGTCCAATTATGCTTAAGAGGCAAAGATGGTAGTCAACTGAATACAACCTGAGTATAATCCCAGGTATTCACACTGTGATGTTCCAATTGCTGTAAGTTGCATCCAGTGCCGAAGATGAAACACTTCAATGATCTCAGCACCTTTCTTTAATGAAGTGCCTTATTTAAGAAAATGTGTTGCATGTTAGTTAACATGTATTGCAAAATAGTGCCTATTGAAGTTTAATTAGTGTAAGTAGCATAGCCAGTGGTTCATGTAATTAATTGCAGATTACATATTAAAAAAAAAAAAAATCAATGTTTCTGTTAGTGTTAGGAGAAAACCTACAATGAATATTTAAGCAACCAGTCATCAGCTGGCTAGATGCAGGAGCACTAGTGAAGTCAAATGTCAGTTAATATGTCAAACATCCATTCCTTTTTTAAGTTCTATACAGAAAATTATATATATATACATGTACAAGTCAAGTGGGAATATAAGTGAAATAAAATCCAGTTGTTGAAGGAAATAAGTCTTGGGGAAAGTTCATATCTATGCTATTTTCTTGCCATGCTCTTTTTCCCAAAATAATGTTCAGCACAAAGAAAAGTGTAAGGATTTGTAAAGATAATTTCTTTGGAAATCGTCTTTTTCTTTGCAGTAGCTATCAGATTTTCTTTTTTGGCATGCTTTTGATTTACCATTTTAAATAATTCAGTCATTCATGTGGTCTTGCTTGTTTATAATATAATATTTGAGAAAATTATATTGTCTAGTAGGAGCTTAGCTCGGAAACACCAAAGAGAGAGGCTAATCTAGGTTTTGGTTGGTTCAAATTTCTGCTTTGTTTCAGAACTGCTATTGTGCAGGTTTGGGCAAGTTATTCTGCCTTGCACTTCAATTTCCATCTGTAAAGTGGGGATAACACACTGCTTTGTCTCACAGGAATATGGTTGTGAATAAACACATTACAGTTTATATTGCAGTCAAATCCTTTACTTTGGAGATACTGTTAAGATAAGTATCTTATGTGGATATGAGTGTAAGACACACTTCACTCATAATTGAATGTCATTTTTTTATATATCCATATGAACACCAAGATAGATTTGTACATCAGAAAGTAGGATAAGCTAAAAATTAACATGCACTTGGGTGTACAGCAGAGTTTCTGACAATTTCCTGCTATTGATTTGGCATAATGCAATAATGTACTTCAGTGAGACCTTTACAATGCAGATGGTGCTGCTGTATTCTATGCAGATGGCACTGATTTACTGCTATGTTCTACAAAGTACAGGAAGTCCTTCATTGTTAGTGTGGATTGACAGCTCTGAGCAGGAAAAACAAGACTCTAGACTGTCCGTCCTTCTAGCTGACTGAATATCTTCAAAGCTGGAAACCACAAAGAGCCTCAGGTAACTAGTCCAAGCCCATGTTTCCATGGCATGACTGTAATCCTACTACCAACTCATCACTTTTTTGCTCCACAGGTGGCAATTCTTTCTCAGGTAGTTTTTAATGTCAGTATATACGTCTGAAAAAAGATGGCTCTTTAATCGTCATCACAAGAACATTTAAAGTATGATTTTGCCCTTTCACTTTGTTCTGTGAGTAGCCATTTACAAGCTGCAGTTGTTCTATATGGTCTGTAGGTAACCAAGGCACCAGAGGAGGCCCTTCGCTGTCTGTTATGTCAGAAATGCAGCTCAACCTCAACATGTTTCTTGGTACTTCTCAAAGAAGGGTCAGGATAATAGAAAGAAACTGGCTACATCAGGATAATAGAAGGAAAATGCCAAAAACCAATGACTTCTTCCCTATTTTTTCTTCTCCCCTTTCAGATTCCCTTTTTTCCTCCACATTCACATCCAACACATCTGAGTTCCTGACTGATGGCACACTCCTCCTTTGCAGCACTGGGCAGCCTCCCTTTGAGCAGGGACTGCTAGTCACACCAGCCAGGTCCTGAATGAGTAGCAGTTGTGTGAGGTGCACAAATGTGAGGAAGGACAAGAGCACCAAACTAATTTTAACTTCTGACCTAATCAAGGGTTTGAACCCAAGTCTCCTGAGATGAAAGGCTATTGGCCTTATTTTTCATCTGAAAAGCCATTTGGACTGCGTATAGACTGTTCCCCTTGAGAGGCGGTGTCAGATTGATGTACTGCAGCATGAAATGGGAGTGTAAATGTATGTGATGTTCATGGACTAGTGAATAGAGCTAGTTTACTATGAAATGAATTACTAGCAAAATAAACAGGCTACCTGAAACCCCATACTGCTTCCTTACTTGAAGATACCAGCTCAGCTCCAAATGGGTGTTGGTTCTGATCAGTTTAGTGACACTGACATATCAGGGAAAATTTAAATGCTAAAAACTTGTTCTCTTTATTATAAATATATTAGAAGAAAGAAAGTAGCTTAGAGAAATTTAAAGAATGGAAATTGCTTGTTGCTTCAAGCCACAGTGCTAAGGATTCAGTTATTCAGGGACTCCCTTGTCTAATATGGATATGCTTGAAATTACCTGGCCTTTGTATTAATTGCCAGGGAGACTCAGTGAGTCCGTTCCAGCCTTCAGTGAGAGTGCAGACGACAAACAGCCTGTTATAGTGAGGTAAATATTTGTAAGGCAAAGCAGACTTTGAGACATTTTTTTACTTCATGTTACTTGACAAATGTAAGTAGGACTTTCAAAGGAACCTGAAACGTTGGGTATCTACCATTTTCAAATATCTAGACCACTCAGGGGTGATCATCAGCGGATGAACTGCACTTCTTTGCTCTATAAAACCTGCATTTGATGCTTTGTGGTGAAAGACTTGGCAATGAAGTTGAAAGAGACATTGTTGTTCAGCTGGCTTATGATCTGAAATGAGCGTCCTATAGGCAGTTTGGAAGGCACTGGGCACTAAAATATTTAATAATTCTTAGAACCTCCCTAGATTTAGGGAATAATGAAAAATAAGAAGGTACTGAAAATCCTTTTAAATTCTTCACATTATCTAAGACCTAATAGTCAGCTTGTGGGGAGCAGGAGGAAAGCCTTGTAAATTCATAGTGTTTTAAGGCCTCTTACTGTTTTGGAGTTATGGTACCTCTTATTGTACTCGGTATATAATAATAGAGTCTAAAAATGAAGACAGTTAAGCATGATAAACTTACAAGCAATGGCTTTAAAGTTAAATTGCTGAGGTTAAGTCAGTAGTATGTCTACAACTACAGCTTTTTCAGTACTGCATACATTCTTCAGTTGTTACAAGACAGAAGGTGAAATGTATTTAAAAATAGATAGCAGTTAGTAAATATTAGTAAATTTGAGATTATTTCCTGTTTCCCTTCCTTTATTGAAATGTAGGTGGGTTTGCCTACTGTAAAACTAAAACTAAAACAGATTCTTGTTGGAGGGGGATTGTTCTTATGGGTGAATATGTTGTTCACCACTGGGGACCAGAAGTGTTCTGCTCTGTAACACTGTGGAACTTCAGGTTCTGAGATTTAAAAATCCCACAGAAAACTAGACTGAATGATGTCCATTGCCTGAGGCAGTGAAAAAACTCCAGAGAGGATGAGGAACTGGTTGCTTGGCAAGTTGAGTTTTTAAAATAA
Source organism: Limnodromus scolopaceus (assembly GCA_028565335.1). Lineage (NCBI taxonomy): Eukaryota > Metazoa > Chordata > Aves > Charadriiformes > Scolopacidae > Limnodromus > Limnodromus scolopaceus. Next base: position 14,121,801 of record JAOXNO010000002.1, on the reverse strand, counting down.
TAATGAAAAGGTAAGACCTTATCAAAGTGAGTTACAATCGTTTTTCTGTTCTATGTAAAAGCACGTTGAGATATGGAAAGGTGTCATTCCTTGACCATAAGTTCCTAACAAAGCTGTAATCAGGGTCAAAACTGGAAACTGGTTTTCAAGAAGGTGTCTTGCCTATAGTGTTAAAATGTGATTACATTTTTCCAGGAGGAAAATGTTTTTGGAGATTTCAAAAGATCTTCGATATAAAACTTTGGCTTTCAAATATTCAAGTTTTTATTGATTTCCTAATAGTAAATCTTCAGACTATCTTTTTTCTTCTGATTTTTTTCAAAGCGAACCAGGAAAGTTCTGTGTTGAACAGTACCTTGTCAACAGTGACGCGTGGGATTGGGAAGTGGAAATATCCTGTATTTTCCTATTCTGGCTTTCTAATCAGAAGATATACTAGGGCAAGTTAGTTGACAGAGATGGCAAAGGCTGAAAATGACAGTACTCTGGAAGGCTTATAAATCCTAGAATCATCACGGATGCTTTTCTTTTCATTCTTGCTTTGCATATTTTGTTTATGCTTAAAAACACTCTTCTTAAAATTATCTCACTTCCGTTCCTTCATTCAGAACTCTGAATCATAACCAAGAGCTGCTGAATAACAGTTATGATTTTCCATCAATTTTGTGCCTTTGGATTCTTATAACACCATTGTTCAAGTACAACATGTAGGAGTTTGTGTTTTGAGTTGGTATGTGTTCATGTAGAACAGCTTGTATGGCTGTTCTTCTCTAGCAGAACTCTTCTGGAAAGGTGGTGATGCTGTCATATAATTCCTTTATTATTTTAGCCTGAGTGTAGTGAATATAGCCATCAAAGTGACTAAAATCCATGTCTGTATCGGAGTCAATTTTTAATTCTGATTAATTGGACATCGATTCTCTTCCAATTTTGTTTTCTTATTTAATGTACTAGGAGAAAAGGCGTATTATTTCAGGAACTATAAGTTTGTAATTTTGGAGGGGTGGGGATTGGTTGGACCATTACTTCATGATGTGACTGTGATCAAAATGGGTGATGATAAATTTGATTTCTTGATGTGAATGCAGCACATTCTCTTGGCATGTATTCCTTGTTGACCCAAATTGGAGTGGGCGGGAGGGAAAGAGGCTGGAAAAGCTGCTCTGTTCAATTATTTTTAATCTTACTTATTGATGTAGTTTCTTAATTTGTTCTTTGTTTTGGTAATTTGGCAATCATTGTCTTTACAGCTTAAATTCAAATGCCTTTGCAATGACTGAGTGAAATGTTATGAGCAGAGTGTGAGATCAGTGCTTTTTGTTTTTGAGAGAGAGAGGTTTTGGGAGACACCACATAGGTGTCTTTTAACTCCTACCCTATGTTTAGTAAGACCACTTTCAAAAATTAACACTGAACCATAATATAATGTATGTAATCTTTGTCTTGTCTGTTTTTTCATGCATATTTTGTTCGTTCAAGGTTTAATTTTGAGAGAGATTTGACCTAACAATGTTCATGTAAGAAATGTGATAGAAAATTCCATGTTCAGTAGCTGCTTGTTCAAGTCAGAATATGTTATGCCAGTGTAAATTGAGAGAAGCAGCCAACCAGAAAGCTCAGTGAAAACATAAGCAGTTTCTCTTCCACTGCCAGCTACAGCAGTCAGATCCGCTTGGCAAAAAACGCAAGCTGGGCCAGGTGCAAACCCATTGAAGTAATAGATGAAGCAAAACCTTTCTTGTGGTCGTGTACATGTTTGTGGTCACACACACACAGTTTGGCATGATCTGACCCTCTGATAGAAAGTTGCCTGTGGCTCTGAAAAGTACCATTTCCAGCAAGAAGCAGAGTTTGGTATCTATTCTGGTTCATCTGTCCATCAGCAGAGTTTGGTAGCAGAGCTATTCTGTGCCAGACCAAGCATTGCCTGGGTTCTGCAGTGCTAGTCTTCTCCCAGAGAAAACTAATCTGTGACCATCAACCTCCCTTCAGTTAATAAATTAAAATCAAACTGACTTCTTATTGTTTTGGTGGTCAAAAGAATAAGTGGTTAACACTGTAAGTAACTCAGCTCTGCAATTTTACGAGGTGTGTGAACGAATGTGAATTACAGCCGTGGCCTTTCAAAGAACAAGCCCCAGAGCAATCTTGACCAGTGTGGTGCAGACATTATATTACCCACAACCAGAGTACTGCTGGGGATTCCTTCTTGCTCTGCTCTCAGTTACTTTCCACAGTGCAACATCTGCAAGAAACGTCATCTTAACCTTGAGCTGATTTTCTTTCTGAGGGTTCAGGGATCTAGGAAAGTTGCGGGTAGCGTTTTTGTTTTTTTTTTCCTAAGATACTATGTTTGTTATTCAGTGCCACAGAACTGAAATTTTCTATCAGAGTGTGTTGATTCATCAAGGTTACGGACAGAAGCCAGGTTAAGGAGATACATGACTAACCTCTCCTGGTTTCTTGGTTTTCAGCCAGCCACCTTTCCAGCTAGCTGTCTGCTAGCTGATGTGAAACCTGACAGGCTTCCTAGCTTTCCAGAGCCCTGTCCTGTAGGTTGCTGGGCAGATAAGCTCCCCAGCTGCCCGCTTGATTGCTCGCCAGGCTTCCCAAGCTGAGCATCTGCAGGTGCAAATCCTGCTATTCCATCAAGAAAATAATTTGTTTCTATAAGCAAAGCACTGTACCCCCAGGCAATTAGTAAGGCACTGTGTTTGGCAACAGGGAGTGGGAATCTGACAGTACAGGGAGATTCCTAGGGGTTTGTGGTCTAAGTAATTCTTAATAGAAAATTACTTTGAATGACTTGAAACTTGTGTTCTGAGGATAAAAGGAAAAGTGTTAGAATATAGAAAAGGCTTCCCATTTGGTGAAATGGTTATGTGGAAAAATTCCACTTCAGCTTTGTCTTTAGGTAGAAAAGTTCACTTTGTGACTTTGCTTCAATGATTTTAATGATATTTTAAGGAATTTCTGACATCTTTATGCTGGTATTTTAGAGAGTTCTCAGCTGTGCAGAACTAAGTTTACATCAGAGGTCGGTTCCAAGCCCAGTCATATATCACGGCTTTTGCAGGCATTTCTCTATTGGAAAGTCAAAACTACATGGTGCATAGGAACCATTAGAAACAAATGTTATATGTTTTCATTCTTTCCCACCTGCCAAGATGTTTCCTTGATGGCTGCAGTCAAGAAAACCATTACAGATGAAGATTAGATTAAAATAAATTGATTTAGAGTCTACAGGATGCTGCCTTTGGGGAGATTTCTCTCTATAAAAAAGATTTATATATATTTTTATGTATGTGTGTGTTTTATACATACACATGACATACAGTGCAACAGGATGCAGAAAGAGATAAATCAAATAAGTCTGGAACTGTGTAGGGAGGTCTGGACTTAGAAGAGGGGCTGTAAGAAGGCCCATATACTTGCAGTGTGTGTAGCAGTTTTATTGTTCATGATGGGCCTGGCTTTTGTTTTGTTTTTAATGTGCTTCAGTCCAGTCTTCTTTAGTGTATTAGTAATTTGGGAAATTCAGGGAAATAAGCTTGCATGTTATGGAGGTTAGTATCTGAACACACATAGGCCAGACCTCAAGCACATTATCTGCACCTACAGCTGCAAGACCAGCTTAAGGGATATGATTTCTGTGCTGTTAGAGCAGAATTGTGGACGTACACATGAAAGGCAATTCTGGCAAGTTCTTATTTGTATAATTGGTATTCTCTATAGGTACTGTAAATTGTTGTCAAAGAGATTTCATCCTCTTTGTCTCACAGAAGGCCCTGTATCAAAGTGAAACACATTTTACTCGTTGAACTTCCCTGAAACTCATGGCTTTCCTTCATGGATCTTACCATATACTTTGATACCTCTTTAGAAAGGTCTCTAATTCAGAGGGCCAGCCCAGGATTTTATGGGTATTTCCAGTCTCAGGCCTTTTCATTTTGGAGCTTGAGACTCTGGTTCCATGGTATTTGATGCTAGACCTACGCACTGCTGACTTAGTCACAGGTACAAATTTGAGTTCAGCCTAGCAAGTCAGAAGGATTGCATTTCCTTCTAATTAACCAAAATGCTGGCTAGATGCTGTGTCTGAGTTGAGGGATGATCTGATAACACAAATATTCAAAAACTTGAAAATATGTTAGAGCCAACAGAGCAAGTTTGTATAAGATCAGTGATTAATTCATGTGTTGGATCAACACTTAAGTCCTGCTCATGACCTTACAGATTTGGCTTCAGTTAGTAATCCTTTACAGAGCTTTTTATTGAAGCTAAAATATAGAACGGGTCAAACTGATGGACTTACTGCTAAAATAAGACCTTTCAATGCAGAAAGGTTATGTATTACAGATAATAGTTGATTAACTCTCCTTATTTTGTGCCATAAGCCTCTGTGAATTTTTCCAGACTGTTCAAACAAATAAAACCACATCCACTGCAATAAAAATACCATCTGCAAACACATATCAGCAAATGAAGAGTCTGAAATATAGAATAGGAAAGAAAGGTGATAAATACAGAGGCAACATGAATACAAGGCAAATCTCTTGATACTGATGAAAGGCAAAGATCAGTATGAAGCTATGAAATGTTGTTAAAATCTTTAACCAGCTCCTGCCTCTGCTTCCATTTCCAGAATCACAGCTTCTGTCACTGACTTCTTTGTTATCTATCATTTAAAACTGTAAAGACACCCTGCGGTAACAGAGGAGGGGCAAAGAGTAGTTCCTGATTTTTTCTGCCTCTGGTTATTTTTTAAAGATTTTTTTGCCCTGTAGTATATCCAACTCACACCTACTTTGTCTGATAACATCTGTGAAGAATAAGAAAATGGAACAGTGATCTTACTTTTTTTTTCCCTTCCATTTTCTAAACCATTATGGGAGACAGTAGTATGGAAACAGACCGCATGGCATTTTTATAAATACTTCTTCAATTACAGACACCTGCTCCCTCTGTGTACTATTTTCTGCATTATCTAATGGACACAGAGCAAAAAAAAAGCCCTCTTTTTGGCCATGGAATTAACCTTGGTTTCTCTCTACATACATTGATCTGCTAATACTTCTTGGTAAACTGATTTGTCAGTGATGGTTGAAAAGTATTGTTTAACTAGTATGTAATACTATCAATTATGTATTTGGGATATTGGTAAAAGGTGTCAGAGTGATACTTCTACTTAGTTTATTTTAATGATCTTCATATCAAAATACACAGAGGTGCAGATTTTGTTTTAATCCCTCCATCAATACACAGGCATCCTGTTGAACTGATTGTCTCAGTTCAGCCTGTGTTTTTATCCAGGACTCAGGTCTTTGCTGACATTATCTACTGACATGGGCAGCGTTCTCCTGGCTGAGACTGCGAACTCGCTTCATGTGGGCTACCAAAAAGAAACCAGACAGCACTAGCTTTTTCACAGCTCGAAAGAAAGAAATTGGAACTGGGGGCTTATAAATGAAAAGGTTCATGACTCCATATCCATGGAGTCTGGGTCATGCATCTCCTCCCTAATGCCATTTTTGGTTTATTGATTCGGTTAGGAAAACACCCTTTAATAGCACCCTCCTGCTCGGCTTCACAACTTTTTTTTTTTCTAAATTAAATAGTAGTACCTCAGTGGTCACTTTGCATAACTGGATAGTGCTGGGTCAAATATTTGAATTGTGTGCCTTTTTGTACAGTTTCAAGCACTGCTGATCTTAGATCTCTTCCTGCATAAAGCAGGTCTAGATACCTGTAGCTGCTTGTACCAGACAGCCAGACTTCATTCATATTCTATGGGCCTTTAAATGCTATCATTTAGAAAAAATGAGAGGCTTTTTTTTTTTTTCTTTAGACAAACCTTTGAGCTTTCATGCTTAAGTCTTTCCTTTTTTCTATTAATTTGCAAAAACTATGTGGCTGAAATGAAGCATGCGGTGCTCTGTCCTAAATAACCAGATGACTATTGTATCTTGTCATGTAAAATCAGTCAGGTTTAGCCTAAGGAAAAAAAAAGGCTTTTGCCTGTTTTTAAACTCCATGTTGAAGGTTCTTTTCTCTCTTTATTTTCTATTCATGTGAAAATATTATTTAGTTTGTATTAGGCATATCGTAAATATGAGGATACTATTCTGACTATGGAGTTTTCTAGAAGGTTTTCTTCTCAAAATGCAGTTCCTGTAAATCAGGAATGAACCTTCTGGAAGTTTTGAGAGGCAGTGTGGAAAGTATACTCACTTTGGAGATTAAGACTGTGTCAGAGTTCACAGCTGAGCAGAGATAAGCTCAAACTCTATAATGAATTAAACGCAGACCAGTATCAATTAGTCCAAACTGCATAAACTCTCCACAATTAAGTTTGTCCATCTGTATTAAAGGTTTGCTTTTATTTGTGTTTCTGCTACCACTTTCTTTTTCTTGGTTATATTTTTAACTACCTTGTTAAGGAGCTACAATATACGTGGGACATTTTATCACTCTGTATTATATTCTGGTCTCATTTGGATGGCAAAAACCCACCTTTTGTTTGTTTGTTTGTCCGAGAAAGTATCTCCCATGGATGCATTTCACAAAATAACAACGAAGTTACACTGGATATATCTGCAACATTTCTAAAATTTTACTTTGGGGAGGTTAATTTATACTTTGAGTTGTCCTGACTGGTGACTTTTCTCCCATATCTTGCCTGAATTAAGTTCCAAAATATGCTGTATTTTCCTTTGCTAACAATTTTTCTTTTAAATATGGCATCTTCCTATAGAACTATGTTGTTCCACATATTTAATCTCTTCAGTTCTGCTATGTTCAGTGGTAAAACTATGGTTTTGCCTCTGCTACTATGTTATGAGAGTCTATGCATTACTGTTATATACCATTTAACTTCACTTAGTAACTGCTAGGCGCTATCTGTCTGTCAAAATGGGGGGCACTATGCATATCACAGCATTATTTAAAGATGTTATGCAGAATTGCTTTACCCTGTCTACAGTAAAACAGAAATTTCCTGACATTCTGGGCTGCCAGTAACACCATGAGCAGTTAAAAAGATCAGCTGCTGAAATGGCTGTGTTTTGAGACCCTAATTTGATATTGCAGGACCTTCTATTACCAACAATGATGTAAGAGCAGAGTGTATATGAAACAAACTCTGGTTATGTTGGTGGCATAGTTACTGGGTGACTGGAAGATTCTTTGTCTATACCCTAGGCGTATTGATCTAGAACACACCAGGCTGAGATTTACACAGTCATTTCCAAAGAAGCAGAATTGCACTATGAAGACTATTACAAATTTGATGTCATAGAGCAAACCTCATCCTTTATAGATCTGTTGTCATTTTACTATGAGAGGCCAAATGCTGATGCCACTTATTGCTAGATATCCTGGAGGTTTGGATTGGTGTAACTCAGACTGCAGACTGCCCGTAGAGGGGGTGATTACTATATCTATCCTTAACATAGAAATGAAAATTACTTTGATATCATACTTTACAGGTGTACACAAGAGTCAGATATGCTCATTATCAAATGGATTGTCCTGTAGACTTTTTGTAATGTTGTGTGTTCCTGGGTTCATTTATCCATTTTGGAATTATTTGCACTATAGCAATATCTTTCCTGGGTTGTTAGCTCTGACCATAAGGACTTACTTCCATTTTGGCTGAAGTATGTTAACATCTGTTCCTTTTATTTGGCTGTATTAAAGATAAAAAGGAGAAGAATTAAAAAAAAGTAAATAAAAAAGACCAATGTTAAGATATCCACTTTAGAGAACAATTTCACTTTGTCAGGAAGATATATTTATGAGTTTTGAATACTTTCCTAGTTGTGTAAGATTTTTGTGTGTGTTTCTGTACAAAATAAAAAACTCAAGGAGTTTATTCTGGAGGAGAATACAGGGAGAGATCAAATGAACTCCTTGTGAAGTCTGCTGCGGTTCAGTCAAAAATACTTGGATAGTTTTGGTGAGAGTGTAGGTCCTGCAGCAGGAATATCTCTCCTTTGCTCATTCTGTGGTACCGATTATGAGTAAATCCTATGTGAATATACAATAAAGTGCTGTCATGTAGTAAAACTTTGCGAGCTTAGAATCAAAGACCTGGCAAGCTAATTTTTTTTTTCTTTTGGGATCTTGAGTTTGGAGAGTTCAATTTAAAACTTTGCTATTGTTACTTTAGAACATATTTGATCCAGTTTCACTGGGCTGCAGGCTGGCTCCAGGAGCTCAGGAGCTTTAGTCAAAAATGCAGTTCTAAAGTCCTTAGGATAAGAGGTATGGTCCCTAGAGAGGACGTAGAAAGTGCAGTGCTTTTCATGTGTGCAATTTTAATACTTTTTTTTGGTTTGCAATATTAGCAGCAGCAAAGCAAAGACTTTTTAGAAAAGCATGTCGGTCTCTAGTTCCAGAGTTTTCTGTCAACTGATATCCTTTAACTCATTCTTCTGTGCAGATAGGCATGAATGGTAACTCTTGCTGGAAGTGAGATAGGCAGTACCATGCTGTGAAAGAGAATGCTGTAAGAGGCAATAGAAAAATGCTAACCTGCCCATTTTATTTTCTCATGAAGAGCTTGAGGCAACAGGTCTGCAATCCAGTTGCTCTAACTGATATTAAACTTGTAGGTGCATGTTGTTTTCATTGGCTGGAAGAGGCCACTGCTGAGGGTCATGATCTCAGTTCTAAAGAATTGTTTTGCTTTGGAGGCTAGATAGGCCTCCAGGAACTGCAGATTAGTTCAACAGGTGACTGAGACTTGATCAAAGACTTTTACTGTAAAAACAGTTGTTTTGAGCAAAGCCTGTCTGCTACAGTTTGCATGTGTGCAAACCTGTGAAAGTTTAGAGGCTCTCTGGAGCTCTAGTACTTCCAGGATATATTTAGGATGTCAGGAATACTGTTCTGTTCCAGAGTTGCAGTAGATTGTACCTACCTCTTTTCATGGCTACCTCATACATTCTTTGGGCTGGAAAAATCTGTTGATTCAGAAAAAACACAGGATATCAAAGTAATACATTGACCCATTTACAAAGAGCAAATGAATGTGGAAGATCATCAGCCTCGCACGTCAGGATCTGAAAAGTAGATCTGTCTTTAAGGTAGCTTTTCAATGGTAATTGCTCACATTGTGATTATGCGTTGCATTACATCATTTTGTGCTGGGTTGGCTTATTTGGGTCATCAGAGTGACACTGGAGATGGAACTGTAAGTCTGCACACTGAAAGACCTTGTCTTAGCTGCACCAGTAACACTGTTGGCAGATGTTGCACAACACGGGACAGCATATGTCCAGCTGGTGATTATATTGAATCATGTGTCCTTCGACATGTTACTAGCTTAGATCAGCAGTCCTTTTAGAGTCCTAAAATTGGACATTAGTTGCATCTTCCATCAAGTTATTTTATTTAGAACATTTCCAGAAAGCCAGGTCTAGTTGTCTTACAACAGGACTACTGGAGATTTCTGAAAGAGAATATTCTCAAAAACACGTATAGCATAATTGGAGAAATAAACCTCCAAGGTATGAAACAAACTGGTAGAGTTTTCTTTTTCACAAGCCTCACTTCTTAGCTGTTGCATGAGACCCATGCTGAGCTTTGTGGGCAGAAAGCCTCTTTCTGCAGTTCATGGGAGAATGGTCTATTTGCACAGAGGGAGATAAAGGACTGGAAAAGAGCAGGGGATTTGGTGGAACAGGATCCAAATTAGATCAGATGTTCTCATAAAATCTGAGACAAAGAGGTAAAAAAAATGAAGCTTTAGGAATAAAATGTATAGATTTGCCTGTTCTATTTTTTCTCTGTCTAGAAGTAAGTTGGGTTTTTTTAGCAGTATTTTTTTTTATTTTTGTGGCAAAAATTGATTCAGTTCAAATAGATTTTACGTCTGCAGAACAGAGGGTTTCCCAACATATTCCTGGATAATGGCAACTTACATGATGTTAATTGTGGAGCACTGAAAGCTTAAAGTATGTAGCCTTTGAATCCACACTTTCAAAAAGCATCCAAATCGATGTGAATTTGCCTTTGCTCTTTTCTTTGAACACTTGTTATTTGGTTTTAATAAGTCCCTGAAAATAGAACAAGAAATAAAAAGCCAGAGAGGGGGAGGTTCTTATAAATTCCTGTTTGTGCATGAGTTAGGGTAGGAATGTTTGGTAGATATTGTTACTTTTGTTGACATTAAAAACAAACAAGCGAAAACCCCCATCAAACTGCACAGCTCCCTAGAGAGTATTCATTTGCTATGAACTGTATTTTGAACAAGAGCAGAGAAACAGATTCCTATTAAACTTTTTCCCTTTGTCTGAATGAAAATGATAATTTAGTGATATTTTTATTCTATTATACATTTTAGCAATGCATGTTAGTATTTTTAACAGTTCTACCTGTTTGAGGTGAATATACATTCATTGTCTGTGCTCTCTCATAGTGCATTTTCAGTCTATGACTATGGTATACTTATGTTAAAGCACTATAGCTGGAATATTTTCTTTAAAAAAAAAAAAAAAAAGTTCCTGAGCAATCCATATGCAACTGTCTCTAGCAAAATCTTGATTTGGCCAAACATTTCTACTTCCTGCCAGAAAAATCAATGCAAGTATTTTGCTCAGGTTTGGGTTTTTTTTCAGATACAACGTATGCCATGAACTCTTGTGTTCTCCTTATTGTGACCTATGCCTTGAGTTAAAATCAGTGTCAGAATTCATTTACCTGGAAGTATTTTTAGTTCATGGAGAAAGCTTGCACTGATTTGATATGTTCTCTACATGTTCCTCACTTCTCTTCAGGTAATGAATTTTTACTAAGAGGCGATGGAGAGAAGCAAGTGGAAAAAGTCCCCACCTCTAGGAACTGAAAACACCTCTACTCTCTGATTTCCCTTCATCTCTTGTGCAAAACATAATAATTCTTATTTCCCACATTTTCCATGCTCTGTGTTCACTCTGTCTTCAGACCTGAAGGCAGAGAAATAAGCCCCGTGATATCCAGAGAAATGTGTTGTCCAGAGTGATTTCCTTTCTGGGGAATGATCAGATGTGCTGGTGGGAACTAACAGAGAGAGTCAAGCCTGATAGTACTTTGTCATCCATCACATCCGTGATCGAGTTGTTAGGTTTCTCTGAGCACATAACAAATCTATAGGGCACCACGCTGTCTATGTCGTAGTTCAGGATTCATATGCTTCTTGTTCATAATGAATCATTGCTGACTTGACAGAAGTCAGTGATATCTGTTCTGTTATATGTGCATTTCTACCAGTTGCACAGATGTCATTCACTCTAACAGTAGCCTAATTTGCATTCTCAGAGCACAGTCCAAGGACTAAATGAATGTGTGAGACTGAAATCCTCTCTTTCTGCTAGAAATTGTAATTCCAAGCCAAGGTTAGACCTACAGCTGAGACACAAAAGATGGATCTCCCTGGTACTGATACGGCGAGAAGATGTCTAATTATAGGGCTGTTGATGCAGATCATATTCTCATTCTTAAATTAATACAGATCAACTGTATGTCTTTGATGCAGGTAATTATCAGAAATTCCCCCTGCATTACCTTGTACGTCACTTTTTGTGTTAAGTTAAAAAAGAAGCTATCAGGCAAGATACACTGGAAACCCTCAGAGTCTGCCAGAATATGGTTTTGAGATGTTAATGTGTACAGTTTTCTGGCATGAAAAATGAAGTTAAAATTTATTGTGGTGAGCAATGAGGAAAAAATTGTAATAGTATCTATTTGTCATCATAGTATGTTGGGAATGAATGTTATATATCTGTGTCCACTGACCTGAGAACCTGTGAGCGTTGATTGAACCTCAGAAGGAGGATTTGCCAAAACTTCAGCTTGTCTACATTGATGCTCTTCCCTTCAAGCCAATGAAGTTGCATTTATTTACATCAGTCAACAATCTGGGCTTGTGTTTTAGGAACTGAATTTGATTTTCAGGGATCGCGAATTCAATCAGTCTCTGTATTTCTTTTGATTTTATACAGAAAGAATTCAAATAATCCTTTGTTTTCCCTTCAAGCTCCCCTCTCAGTTTTTTCCCTCATGCCCTCCTTTACTTTCTCATTCCAATGGCTACTTCCTTGGTTATGCAAGGTTGGTTTCTCCTCCCTCTAGTTCTGATAGAAGGCTGCTGGTCAGGGATGCTCCACACAAAATTACTATGCAAATAGGCATGTTGCATGCAGCACCCCATTAGACATGATGGAGAATCATCCTCTAAGGATTCAGCAGCAACCTGGCAGTCAGCATTACACCATCTCACTGTCTTGTTTCTGACGCTTGGCTTGTTTGGAAGTTGGTGTATGTTATTGGGTATTACCCATTTCTGGTGTAGCAGCTGAATTTGTGAGAGAATAACTGTTTCTCTTGCATTTTGTTATCTAAAGCTGCATGTGGACATGCAGAGGGCATCCTGGTTTACCCTAAAAGAGCGAAAACAACAACCAAAGAATGCCAGACAGTGATCTGTTTTGCTCAGTTATCTTTAGAGGTTTATGGAAGTGGAAACTATCTCCAAGCTAATGAAATTGATATATTTTTTAATCTATGTATCTCTATACTTACTTCTTTCTTTATTTGGAAAAGATATAAAATTTCATGGTTTTAGAAGTATCCTAGAATTCACTGGAAGCTTGATGAATTAAGCAGCAGAGAGAGGTGACAGAAATTACATTCTTAAGAGTTGGGCAAGAAACTGTTATGTATTTCTACAAAAGAATGGGTTTAATCTTTTTCCTTTTCCATTGACATGAAATTAAGACCTTTGGAAGTTTCTCAAGGTAGAACTTGAGAAAAAGAGCTCCAAGGTACTGAGGAATACACTGTTATTAAACATATGAGATCTGGGAATCCTGGGTTAATTTTCTTACTTTCCTTTGTTCATTTAAGTAAGCTGTCTCCCACATCACCAGTGAGTTCACCACTATCCACCTGAGATATCATTCTCTCATGACTTGTCCAGAAATTTCATCCTGAACCCAAGAAGCCAACTTGACGGTCCTTGAAATGAAAAAAATTACTGATTAATTCTCATTATTACTGATCAAGCTTAAGTTAGTGCAATATTGTAGGGAACTGGAGACTACTTGAGATCTTTATTTCCAGACTGACTTGGTTGCCTTTGAGTTTAATGTGAATAGACAACTCAAAATCTCCAGTAAAACCTTAGAAGAATTATTACTTTTTCCATATTAAATCTTCAGCTGCTTGGACCAAGAAATGCCCAGAGGAACAGAAATACTAACAGAATTTTCCCAAGTTGTGGAGAAGTTTAATTGGCTTTGGTTTAAAATCTGAATAGGTTCCGAGTCAGTTTTGAGTTTCTCCAAATACACATGCTTAACCTAATTATACATTAACTGTTTTTCAAAGACTGTTTGCTTTGATCCTTCTAATTCTGATGTCTTTAAATAATCATACCCTTATTATATGCTGTTAATTTCGAATTGTTCTGCTTACTGCTAGATGTTCTGTTTTTAGAACCTCTTTCACCTGCTTTTCATGACTAAGTATGATCTCAGATTACCTATTTTCTTTCTTTGCCTACATGCTGTTATTTAGAGATGCAATAGCTGGTTCCTTGCTGCTGCTTTCATTTTAAATCCAAATTCTGACTGAAAATGATTTTATTTATAATGCAGCAGTGGGGACACCTGCTCTTGACATGTGAGAACATTCTGGTGACATAACCAGCTACCAATAATAGAAACAGCACTCTGGGCCTTCATTATAAGCCATGTGATGCTTCCACCACACTGCCAAGTCAAACATCATAATTCCACCCACTGAGATATAACTATTCCCCAGAGAGGGAACAAGTGAGAGAAAGAGAAAGATTTGTGTTGGTTATGAGTACTGAATGACTTCTGAATATCCCAATGTAATACACTTGGGCTTGGTGTCAGGTGTTTCTTCTGTATTGATGTTCGGATCCAAGACTAATAGGAAGAATTTTAGCGTGTTGTTCTTCCCTGGTTAAAACAAAACGTTTCGTATTTTGAAAGTGTTAGAGTTGTAAAAATTAAGGGAAAGTGTTTACAACAGAAATAATTTCAGCCTGCTAGTTATTGAAATCCCTTGGGCATTACTCTATTTTTATCCACCATTTAAATCCTATGGCAGTGAGACTGTTGACTTACAGAGAGACCACCATTGCAATTAATATCCCTGCAAAGTCTTCTGTGCTGTATTGACCCTTACAGGCCCCGCAGTCATTTCACAATCTGCACTGTGAGATATCAGGTGTGCAGAGTATTATGTTTCTAAAGGACACAATGCTTTGCTGTCCTGAAATCTGTACTGAGACACCCAAATATACTGGTTTGTTATCTCTTGCTAACCTGATGCCGTCAATGTCTGTGTCACCTCTGTACATCTATACCCTGTTTGGAGATAGTCCATGATAAAGCTATGAAGCCAATCTTTGATTTTTTTTTTTTTATTTTTTTGCTTTGGTGTTATTTTTATATCCATTAAGACCAGTCTGGTTTCTGAAGATCTTCATTAAGATCAAAAAGACAGTTTCTTTCCTTGAATAGCAACAGTGAAAATAATCGTCTTCCAAGCTGCCATCATAGCTTGTCGCAAATTGGTTGCCTGAGTTATATTTGGGTTACAAGATGCATAAATCACAATAGAATTTGCCCTGCCGTCTAGCATATCAGCTCTCAGGCAGATCTGTTTTCTTCATAAAAACATCAGAGTTACTATGTCGCTTTCTGCAAGAATGATTTTCTCACCCAGATGTTATAGTTTCACAACTAACTGCATTTCCAGTTTTTTGGAAAGTACACAACAGCCTGAACACTCTGATTTACATACCAGGTGGCAGATATGGAAAGTTCCTGCACTCCACACCAGGGGAGAATGAGAGAAAGGGGTTTACAAATCCATAAAGTTGGAAAGAGACAGAGAAGAGGATTCTTTGAAAAGATTCCTGAGTTGATCTCTCTTTTGCTGTTTGCAAATTTGCTAATTTTAAGTAATTTGTTATTCAGAATCACTCAGCAATGCTCCAACTGAGTAAAACCCTCTGGACCATACATAAATGATGTTCTCCCTATGTCTTTGCTATTTGTTGTTGCTATCACCATACGTTACCATGGCAATATTTTTGTGTGATGACTGGTTACATAAGGCTAAAAAAGAGGGGGAGAATATGATCAATTTACTATGCTTTTGACACAGTGTAGTGAACTTAGGGATGTGTTGTGTTGGTTTTTTCTCTGAAAAAAAGAAATGTGACAGATCTATGTAAGTTTTAAGAGTTTTGTGAAGTAGCTGCTGGCACTGAAACCAAGTTTACTTTCAAGGAATGAATACTGGTATGAGCCTCAAGCACATGCCCTTTACCATCTCTCAAATCATATATTGTTCATACAGAGATAAGTAAATGCAGGGCAAGTAAACAATGAATCCAAAATAAGTTTCTGACTTGTGTGATTATTCTTGTATGGTATTGCCACCTTTCATCTAGCTGTAAACATTGCCATTCTCTAAAGTATGCCTTCACTGAGAAAAATCACAGAACTCTGAGAAATGTTGGAAAGCAGTAAAAAGGAGTTTAAGAGGTTCTCATACTGTTTTCTGTCAGCAAAGAAAACTGCTGATCCAAAGGCTTAATCTTTCTGGTTTCTATCTGCCAATGGAGTCGAGCTGGTACCTTTCTGTTTCCTCTCCTTCATCTCCTGCAGTATGCGAAGGTTTGTTTTGTACTTAGCAATTCATGTTTTTTTCTAGCTGGTATCTTTCTAAACCAATACCAATAGGAACCAAAGCAAACTTGTTCTCAAACGATATGGTTCAATTCCACATGTTGTTGCTACTCACATATCATAGAGATACCTGTCACAGGACCCTGCTCTGCCAGGCTACCACAGGAAGCTCTAAGAAATTAAAAGAAAAAAAGTAAAGATAATGTCCCTCAGAGAGACAAAGCATCCTTGTGCCATGCATTGTTCCTATAGAGGACTCATATATAGTTTAAATGATCGGTGCTATATGATCTCAAATGATTGGTAATTTAATACTTCACATAAATGATTTTTAAGAAGAGAATGTCACTTAGCAAAAGGCTTTCAGAAACTGAAAGATTTGAAGCCATTTATTAATCCTCATTTTCTTAATGATGACTGTTCTTTTGGGGAAAAAAAAAAAAAGATTTTCCAGTTAGCTTCAGATGCTTTCAATGTCAAACATAGTGCAAATTCTGAAAACAGTAATAATTTTAAGGTTATTTCATCTGATTTTAAGAGGGCCAGACCACATGTGCTTCTGATGGAAATTAGTGGTGGCTGTGAATGCTCAGACGCATCCATGTTAGGAAATAACTAGATTCGCTGGCATCTAAATGCTATATATATGTATGACATTCTGCCTGTGTTGGTATCAAAGGGATTCTTGCTTTTGAGTGGAATGGGTTTAGGACCCTCTTACCAAAGCTGGTAAACACAGCTTCAGCAACCGGCATACACCGTGTCTGAATTTGAATCTAAAAGGGAAAGGATGGATGATTAATTTTCTCTTTCTATTAACAAATTTCCCAAAAAAATAAATAAAATGCAGTGCCGCCCATTTTAGCCTATTGACACTAAGATTCAGCTTTTAAGTGCTTTCAGAGATAATGGTGTAGCTAGAGTAGCAAAAAAAATTTTAGAGAAAATCCCTTGAACCACAACGAAATTACCGTAGCAGATTTCTGTTGGAAAGCATTTAGCAACTGCAGCACAGTGTTCTTTTTGTACTCTAATCTGGA